>JAOXNH010000018.1:483662-493675 GCA_028566575.1 Bartramia longicauda | reverse complement strand
TTTAGATACCTCCAGGGATGGTGCCTCCACCACTGCCCTGGGCAGCCTCTTCCAACCCTTTCCGGGAAGAAATCCTTCTGAATATCCATCCTAAACCTCCCCCTCGTACAAATTCTTCTTGGAGGCCTCACGGAACCTGACTGTGGGCTCGCATCCCTCTCCTGCAGCATTGTCCCCCTCTCCCAGTGTTAGGACACGTCACACCATCCACGCTGTCACTTTGTGAGTCACGGTCCCCGCGTTGTCCCCGTTTGAAAGCTGCCAGCTCAGCAGAGGTTGAACCAGCCCGTCCTGCTTTTCCGTCGGGATGAGGTGGTTCCTTACAGCAGCTCTTGTCAAACAGCAATACAATCCCAGTAAACACCGTTCCCAGGCTTCCCGTCACCTCTGCCTCCTAAAAAAAATGCCTGATTTTTGTGGTTGTGCTTCTCTCCCGCAGCTCCGAACGAAACTCTCCTCCCAGGAGATCCAGCAGTTCGCCATGCTCCTGCACGAGTACCGCAACGGGGCCTCCATCCACGAATTCTGCATCAACTTGAAGCAGCTCTACGGGGACAGCAGGAAGTTCCTGCTCTTAGGTGAGTGTCGGCTGCCAGGGATTCATCCTGGATGTCCAACCGAAGGGGGAAAACCAGTGTTGGTCTTCTCCTGAGCCCTCCTCACCTTCCACGTGAGCATCCTGATGGGATGCAGGTGGCACAAAGGTTCCTCGGGGTGTCACCAAGCGAGGAGCAACATCTCAAGCCGTCTTTCCTTTGGAGATACCTCCTTCCCGAGGGCAGCTGGGTCCATCTAGCTCAGATCTCCCATCTCAGAGTCATCCCTTGAGATGTTCACATCTCCCTCCTGACTGCAGAGGGAGCCTGGGCACCACCTCCAGACCAGCCACCAGGCTTTTCCATGCCTGCTGGTAGGAAGGGAAAGGGTTTCTGGTCCCTGACACCGGGCGATTCTGGTATTGGATGTGTCATTTATCTGGGAATATTGAACCTGCGATCCCTGGAGGAGACTTCACAGTCCTGGAGGGGAACAGGGGAACAATCCAAGTCCCCATGGCTGGGGGTGTTTAAAAGATGGGTAAACGTGGTGTGGAGGGACATGGATTAGTGGTGGACTTGGCCGTTCTGGATTAAGGGTTGGACTTGACAATCTTAAAGGTCTTTTCCAACCTAAACGATTCCACGATTCTGTTCCATAATTCTATTCTAACAAGACCCTTTCATTCCCCTTCATGAAATGGGATCCAGGAGCCTCAGGGGCTCTCAGTCCCTCCTGCTCAAACTCCTCGGTTTCATTTTGGCGTTAATAATCCCAGTCTGGGGTTGGAACGGGAGGATGGTCCCATCTCCTGGTGCATCTCCTCCAGCCGTGGGGCAGGCAGATCCCGGAGCCAGCACCGGGAGGAGGGGCTTTCAAAAGGCACAGGGACCAAAACGGAGATGCTTTTTGGCACCGAGAAGCAATTCCATGTGTTTTCACCTTCTTTTCAAAGCGGAGCTGCTGAAAACGTGCTGTGGGGAGAGGGGCAGATCCCGGCAGCCGCCTTCTCCTCCCTTTGTCCCGGGGAATCCGGCTGCACAAAGACATTGCCTTTCAGCGGCGCGCAGGCAGCCGGATGGCTTTTAACGGCAGCAAAGGCCACCGCGCTGGAAAACCGGCTCTGTATTGGCCACACCTCACCCAGAAGCTGATCCCGACTTGTTTTTCCCAGCCTGGGTGATCCCGTGGGTGCCGTGCTCTCCTGGGGGGGGTGTGAGACAGAGAGGTGGGGAGCAGCAAACCTTCCCCCCGGGCTCAGACCGCGCTGGAAACCACCCACAAAGGCTTTTCTTCCAGATTTTAGCATCATTTAGGTTGGAAAAAGACCTTAAAGATCGAATCCGACCCTTCCTTGAGTGCCCGGAGCTTTCCTACAAGTGGTTTGGGATGGAAAGCAGAGGGGGGGTGGGGGAGTTAATCTCATTTTTGACCACAAGGACACACTCCATGGAGAGGGTAGGGAGAGAACCGACGCTCAGCCTGGCTCCCATGGCAGCTGGAGCAGGATCGGGCCCATCTAGAAGTAAGAAAACCACATTTAAACAGATTTAACTTAAACACCTGCTCCTGAGGACTCTCCCCCCACCTCTAATTCCAAAGGAAAAAAAACCCAGTTGGTTACTTAAAATCCTCCATGGATAATTAGCAGCGGGTCCAACTCTGCAGCCCCGTGACCTCCTCTGCTTCAGAGGGGGTGACAGCCACCCCTCCAGGGATGCTGGCCCACGGTGGGACACAGAGGGACAGGGGACAGATGGCCCCACAGCCACCCCCTGCCCGCGCTCCCGGAGCGGCTCCGGCAGTAAGCCGGGAAAAGCCGAGCAATATGCTTCAGGGAGGAATTAGCAGACAATCCTTTTGTGCTCGGGAAAAATCCCGCTTCAGCAGGGTTTTGTCCTCGGTGAGGAGTTCTCAGGGGTGGGAGTGGGAGATGTGGCCACCGGCTGGAGACTCCAGTGGTCCCTGTCCCCCCTGAATAGGTTCCTCCACCAAGTCCTGCGTGTTTTCGGGGAGCTGGGGCATGATCATAGGATTGTCCAGATTGGAAAGGACCTTTCAGATCATCCACTCCAACCATCAGCCCAACACTGACAAACCCCCACTGACCCATGTCCCTCAGCACCACCTCTGCTCGGCTCTTAAACACCTCCAGGGATGGAGACTCCACCACTGCCCCTGGGCAGCCTCTTCCAATGCTGGACAACCCTTCCCAGGAAGACATTTTTCCCAATATCCATCCTAAACCTCCCCAGCAAAACTTGAGGCCTTTTCCTCTTGTCCCATTGCCTGTTCCTTGGGAGAAGAGACTGATCCCCCCTGGCTACCCCCTCCTTTCAGGGAGTTGTAGGAGGGAGAAGGTCTCCCCTCAGCCTCCTTTTCTCCAGGCTGAACACCCCCAGCTCCCTCAGCCGCTCCTCACAAGTTCTCCAGACCCTTCTCCTTGTGCTCCAGACCCCTCACCAGCTCCCTTGCCCTTCTCTGGACACGCTCCAGCCCCTCAATGGCTTTCCTTTGTAGCAGGGGGCCCAAACCTGGCCACAGCACTTGAGGTGGGGCTTCAGCAGTGCTCAGCACAGGGGGACCATCACTGCCCCAGTCTGGGTGGCCACACTGTTCCTGACACAGGACATGCTGGTGGCCTTTTGGCTACCTGGGCACTCTGCTGGCTCGTATTCATCTGGTTGTCGACCAACACCCCCAGGTCCTTTACCAGCCACTCTTCCCCCAGCCTGGAGCATCCATGGGGTTGGTGTGACCCCAGTGGAGAACTCAGTTGAACAGCTTCAGCATTAATCACGTGCCAGTGTCTACGCGGCCCCCAGACACCGCACAAAAACTCTGCTAAAACTGGGTTTTACCAGCAGCTGCAATCCCTCACCTTCTGCTTCGGCACCACCCTGGCGAAGACCTGGATGTGGGGTATGAGTTTGAGCAGCCACTGTCTGTTCAGGGACTGGAGGTGTGAGAGACCTTCCCCAGTTACGCACAGGTCGTACCGCTGGGTCAGCTCCTGCGAGGAGGCTGGCAGGACTGGGAGCATGACAGCACCATCGATGGACTGCCATTGCCAGCTCAAGCCTGGAAAAAGAAGCAGGAGCTTGACATGAGCCTATTTGTGAGGTGCTCAGCTGTGAGAAACGCTCCCAGTCACCCCTCAGATGATGCCCCCGGTGTTTTCAGCCCCTCAGCGTTACAGACACAAGGCCCCCCAACTTCTCAGGACAGGGACATGCCCACCCGCACCTAGGAACAGTCCTTAGGTGGACCCTGCAGGCAGTGACATGGCTCTTGGCTTCCCTGGATGCTCTTTGAACCTGCCTGGCCTTCAAGCTGCCCTTATTTTTGTTATTTCGGGGCTCAGATAGCTCGGTTTAGGAGCTGGGAGAGGAACGGGTGGCGCTGGCACAGCCCTCCAAGCCAGAGAAGAGCAGGGGAAAGGGCAGAGGGTTCTTTGAGATGCTGGAAGGAGATTTTCCTTTATCAGAATCCAGCAGCAGCGCTAAGAGCACGTGGTTAATTTTGATATAACACTCCAGGGTGGGCTTTTGGCCGTTGTCCTCCCAAAGGCAGAGCCCGTTTCCCACCCAGGACAGGTCACCTTTGCTCGCCGGAGGCTGCAGAATGAGGGTGTGCTCCCGCTGGAGGAAGTGGAGCTCCCGGGCCACGTGGCAGGCGGTGAGAGGATTGTCCCCCGTGATCATCACTACCTGAGGGGACAGCGAGAAGGGTCCAAAATCAGGTCTGTGTCGATCGGTAACACTTCACAGAGAGTCTTCCTCACGCTGAGAGGAATTCTGCCCAGCTCGGATACCACTGACATATCCCTAGGAGATGTAGCTCCCTCCAGAAAGGCTTTTCTTTGGGCCAGGGCAAATCCCACCCCAAAATAACATCACATCCCCAAGATTTCTCTGCTTCCACCACGGGGAAGCCTTTGCCCTGGCTCCAGAAAGGTTTCTGGGACTGGAATTCCACATCCCAAACCCCACGGCTACCAGTAAGGCCAGGAAGCTGCTGAGGCTTACGTGATGCGACGCGTTCTGGATCTCCCTGATGACGGATTTGGAATCGGCTTTGAGAGGGCAGGAAACCACAATGAAGCCAACAAATTTAAGATCACACTCCAAAGTTTCTCGCTTCATCTCTCTCACCTGCCAAAGAGAATCAGCACAGAGTGGTACATGAAATCCTGTCTCCCAAAGGGTGACTCCTTGCAATCAAAGCATCACTAGGAGCACAACAGCTCCGAGACACACAGAGAAACCCTGGAAGGCCCAGCTGCTCTAGAAAAAAGGCTTTTTTGGCACAAAGCTCCAGAGAAATAGCCCTGAAAGCACTTACACGTGCCCATCCCCACCTAAAACCAAGTTCAGAGCTGAAACATTCAGGGTTAAACCTCTTCCATCACTACAAGGGAAGAGCTGACCCCACTTTACCAAGAATTGATCAACGACGCTCAGGAATTCAACACTGGGAGCACAATGCAGATCCTCCCAGAAGATCCAGATGGTAAAAACAATGCGGTTACGGCAATCCTGGGCAACCACGTGCCGAAAGAATCCCACCCCTCTTCCCTGCTGGCACCACCTCCCTTTCCTTTAATGGGAGCTGGATTTTGAGGCTCGACCGGAGAGATTTACCTGCTGGTGCGTGAGGTGCCCCAGTTCTTTGTAGCCAAGGGCCAGCACCCTCGCCCCCTCGTGCGAAATCTCCGTGTGGACGGCGTGGTAGTTGCTTGGGCACTGAGACAGCTAGAGAAGGTGCGGGGAAAAGCATGTTATCAGCACAGTTCCAAACACAATCCAGCAGCACATTCCAGCACCTCGCACTGAATACGCAAAGAAGGGAAAAGAGGTGAATTCAGGAGGGTCCCAACTGAAGGGCAAAAGAGGAGATTCCCCAGATCCAGCCCTTTGCTGTCAGCAACAGCGAGAGGGCCAGGAGTGCGTTTGTGGAGAGATTCAGACCTCACTGGGATTAGACTGAAATCCCAGTTTGTTTTGAGGCACGGGTTCGCTGTGCCCTGTTCCAGAATGAAATCCCTACATCATTCAGGTTTAGGCAGCACAGGACTAATTTATCTTCTAATCCTTAGGAAAACTGCACTTCTAGAAGACTCTGGTGGCTGAAATTGGTGGAAATATTCACTTTATCACCAGCTCCGGGGAGTGGGATTCAAGGTCTCGGTGTTTTTGAGCTCCCCAGGGATGGGGATGAGGAGGAGCGAGACCCGGGCGCTCGCCCCAAGCTGCCACCAGGGTTATTTCACACCAGGAACATCACATTCTGTAGAAATTTGGAAGTTTGCTGAGGAGTTTTTCCTGCCATCCTGAGAACTCCTCGCCCCGGTGCCGGAGCCCTGAGCCCTTCCCCTCCTCCCAAAGCCACAGCGCTCCCAGGGTCCCACCTTTGCTGGGAGCACCCAGCTTCCTCCTGAGAAATTGGGCTGAGGATAATCCTCCTCTATTTTATAACAGTATCAGGATCAATATTGGTTCTTTGGTGTTAATAGTGGTAATTATTTACTCTTATCCTATTAAATCTGTTTACATTTTAACCCTCAGGTTTCCTTCTTTTTCCCCACTTTCCCTGCCCGGGCGGGGAAGGGTCACGGGGCGATGGAGTAATTGTCTCCAGGACAATAAATCGCTGTAGGTTCCTCAAGCCACAGTCTGGGGACAAGCGGAGGCACAAGGGGACGAGGCCACGTGCCCAGAGCTGGCCCTTCCTCTCTCCTGGAGCCGCGCTCACCATTTTGTGCAGCGTCTCGGGGGCCCCTTTCACGGCTGCAATGTAACAGAGATCAGTCGAGCCGATCTTCTCGTACGACGCCAAGACAGACATTCTTTTCAGGGCACTGGCAAAATGAAAGCGCTGGTGAATTTTCAGTCCCTGAGTTTTAATACTTCGGGGGAAAACTTTCTCATCTGGAAACAAACAGATCAGGAAATCCTGAAAGGTTTCTCGGTATCAAAAGCAACATTCCCAAAGGAACCCCTAGGTCACCGAGATCATAGAAATTTCCTCTCCTTAGATACAAGCACACAGAGCTGGAAATTCTCTCTCGTGGGAAGAATTAAAGGATAAAACCAATCAGAAAAACTACGTGCTTTAATGTGAACAGCTATGCAGCAGGTCGGAGGTGCATTTATAGCATATATTATCATCACAAATAAAAATCCAGAAGGGAAAACCACAACAGCATGAGTTGCAGTGGGATACGGGTACGGTATTTCAGGAAGATTTCTACTTTCTGCCCAGAAAGCAGAGTGGGAAGCCTGCGGAGAGACGTCCCGCAGCCCATGCTGAAACCCACGCTGCCGTGTTTTCACTCGTGCCATCAGGGCTGGTTCTACTGAGTCAGCAAAACGGGAATTAAAGACCCCAACCCGAGCCTGCTGGTTGCAGGACGCAGTGTCTGCAGTCCCAAGAATAACCTGCTACTATTTGTTGTCCCTCAGACATGCGGCGCAAGGATTTCCACTGCCCCAAACCAGTTCCTGCAGTCACACCAGCTGGAATTCCGTCCTCACTGGTGTGAAGCACGGGAAATCTCCAGAGAGTAGGTAATTTCATGCTCAGAACTGATAAAACCAACGTTATCCTCATCGCTCCCCCAAAAAAACCCACCCCAAAGCATGTGCAAACAAGGATCCGGTACCACCCAGGGTTCGAATCCCAAAGGTTTTACCTTTGGTGAGGGTCCAGTCCACAGCCATCAACATGGCCTTCTCCAAGGGATCTCCCACCAGCGTCCCGTCATCCAACTGCACGAGCGAGTGACACGTGGCGATCGCCCGGTGGGTTTCTACAGGGATGTCAGACACTGGGGTCACCTCCTTCCCATCCCTGCAGGGTAAAAATAGAGAATTCCAGTGTTAACAGACCCCATTCCCGTTATCTCAGACAAATGCTGGAATTTTTCCCAGCAAAAAACCAAATTCCTACTCCGCTCCAGAAGTGGAGCTTTTTGCGGGGAGACCAAAGCCACAGGAAACCTGAGCCAGAGACAAAAAGCATTGGTTTTGCCAGTTCTCCAAAGGGAACTCGATTCCTGCACCAGGACATGAGAGAGCATCTCGTGTTGGAGGGCAGGAGGTTGGAGGAGGTGATCTCCAGAGGTCACTTCCAACCCCGTATCATTCTGTGATCCTGCGATTCACAGCGAACACTCGGAGTAGAGGCTTGAACTAACACATTTCTCTATAGAACCAAAGGACTCTGCTGTCCCTCTGCTGCGGCGTCTGGCCCTCAGGCACAGCTCGTTACGGCAGTGGAATGGGAAAACAGGACGATGCTGCACAGAGGAGCAGTGAAAAATCTCAGTTCCATAAAAACCCTACGTCAGAAATCCCCCAAGACAATTAAATTCACAAGTCCTGAGCCCATAGTCGCCAGAGAACAACCCTCTCTCCTGCCACTTCGATCCACTTCTTCCACTCTCCAAACCCCCAGTTCTCTTCTCTTCTCTTCTCCACTGGAATGGATTTCTCTCCTGCCTGAGGGATTCCCAAAGCCCAGAAAATCACACAAGCAAAACGCCCCAGGACCCACCTGAGCCCGGCGACTCCTCTCACGACGAGGTGGTCGCTGGTTAACGTGCCCGTTTTGTCAAAACAGCAAACCTGAACTTTGCCTGCGAAGGGGATGCGGAAGGGCTCCGTGCAGTACACGTCTGGAAGAGAGGAGAGGAAAATCCATGAGGAATCAGCGACAGCAAAGCCAGGTCGGGAAGCTCAGTGGCTTTTACCCCGAGACAGGAGCCACCAGCGCTGTTCTCCGCTGGAATAACTGAACCCCCAACCCCCACTCTCAATTTTTGGGGAGTCTGAAACCAGAACAGACACCAAGTTGTAGCAGCAACACAGTCCAAAGCAGAAGCCGTTGATCTCCCTGTTCACAGTCACAGAATGATACGGGGTTGGGAAGGACCTCTGGAGATCATCTCCTCCAACCCCCTGCCACAGCAGGCTCACCCAGAGCAGGTCCCACAGGAACGTGTCCAGGGGAGGTTGGAATGTCTCCAGAGGAGGAGACTCCACCCCCTCTCTGGGCAGCCTCTTCCAGGGCTCTGCCACCCTCAAAGTGAACAAGTTCCTCCTCACGTTGAGATGGAACTTCCCATGTCCCAGTTTGTGCCTGTTCCCTCTTGTCCTGTCCCTGGGCACCACTGGAAAAAGACTGGCCCCATCCTCCTGACCCCCACCCTTGAAGTATTTATAGGCCTTGATCAGTTCCCCCCTCAGTCTTCCCTTCTCCAGACTAAAAAGACCCAAATCCCTCAGCCTTTCCTCCTAAGAGAGATGCTCCAGGCCCCTCATCATCTTTGTAGCCCTAAATGTAGCCCTTATGTAGTTTGGGGCCTGGACTAAGGATTTGCTCTAAATCTACCAAATACACAAGTGGAAACGTTGAGAACTTTTGTTTAATTTTCAACATATTTTTTCATTCACATACTCAAAAGGTAGGATGTGCATTTGGGGAACAAAAGGCATGGTTTGATTTTTGTGTTGGTTTGGGTTTTTTTTAGTAAAACAACAAGCTATTAATTTTGTTGGTTTTGTTCTTTCTTCTTGATATTTACAAAAAATAAGCAAAACTGCCTGCAACTCAGTCACCTGCCTGCTAAGCAGTATCTAGAATTCTCAGCTCCAAAAGTTTGGGTTAGGTATTCCCTCTATCATCTACTTTAAAAACAGCATTTAAATTTTCTAACCACGTGACCATTCGCTTTTAATAGTGAATAATTATTAAAATTGTATTTTACTATAAATTTTGCCTATGTCTATAGTGTGTATATAGGCACACAGACACAAATAGAAGAGATTATAAACTGTATAAAATCTTATAAGTGGGTGTGTAAGACTCAAGCTGTGCTTTCACAGACAATTCTCAAACTGGCTGTTGGGACTGGGTGAGAACTGGGTGTTTCTGTTCCAAGGGCATCACTCAAGGTTGTAATCCCAGCCTCGCTGAAGAACAGCCTGGCTTTTGTTAAATGCTGTTGTAAAGATAAAAGCTTTATAGAGGAGTTTAGCTTTTTCTCCTCCAATTAAAGGTGTAAACGTTTGGGTTGTACCCACCCGTAGCTCAGGTTTTATGACTGTTTTTCTTCGCGTCGAAGAAAATAGTATTAAAACAGAGCAGAACCTACAATTTCTTTGTTTCCTTTCTAACTTTGCAAATATTGCTTTATTTCTTTAGATGTGTTTGCATGCTAGACTGGCTCCATATATTGTAATTTGTGAATATATATATATACACTCATATTTATTTATTTTATTTTTTGGTGGTTGGGCTCAATGATCTCAAAGGTCCCTTCCAACCAAGAAGATGCTGTGATTCAGCTCTGTGATATTCTCAAACAATGTTAGATGACGGGCAGGAGCAGCGTTGAATCCAGTCCTTGCTGTGAATCATCCTCTGAGCAAGGGGTGAGACCTGGCTTGAAAGGAGACTCACTTTTAAGAAAC
>JAOXNH010000018.1:460109-470160 GCA_028566575.1 Bartramia longicauda | reverse complement strand
GAATGTCTCCAGAGAAGGAGACTCCACCCCCTCTCTGGGCAGCCTCTTCCAGGGCTCTGCCACCCTCAAAGTCAACATGAGGAGGAACTTCTTGAGATGGAGCTTCCCATGTCCCAGTTTGTGCCTGTTCCCTCTTGTCCTGTCACTGGGCACCACTGGAAAAAGCCTGGCCCCATCCTCCTGACCCCCACCCTTCAAGTATTTGGAGGTGTTGATCAGATCCCCCCTCAGTCTGCTCTTCTCCAGGCTCAACAGACCCAAGTCCCTCAGCCCTTCCTCAGTTAAGCAAATGGGATGTCAATTT
Organism: Bartramia longicauda; assembly: GCA_028566575.1. Lineage (NCBI taxonomy): Eukaryota > Metazoa > Chordata > Aves > Charadriiformes > Scolopacidae > Bartramia > Bartramia longicauda. Next base: position 469,856 of record JAOXNH010000018.1, on the reverse strand, counting down.
TTTCCCCCTTTTAACTTATCCACCATCTTTCTGTGTGGCCCTGGAAGCTCTTCCCAACGTGTTCTGTGTCTCTCTTTACTCATCTCTGATATAAATAACACCTACTGGGCTGGGGAGTAATGAGGGGTAATTAATTAAGGTATGCAAGGAGTTCTGGGGGCCTTAACTAAGAGAAAGCCAAGGATCATTAGGTTAGTTAATTCCCTGCTTTGTTTTTCCTCCGTTTCTTCTGGGTTCAGGTCTCTCAGAAGGTGAAGTTAAGTGTGTCAGGACTTTTTTTCAGCCTGTTGCTCTCACTCCCGTTGATGTCACTTTTCCTTTCAAGTGGAACTTTAAAACCAATAAGGCAAATTACACATGATCCTAGAATGAGGAACTAACAAAAAAAAACAACCATCTCTTTAATTTTTCATCCAGAAAATATTCTCGTTTTACACTCTGCTTCTCTTACTTAAAGGAACCATAAATCAGCGTGTTCCTTTGGTGTTTGCAGTCACGGGGAGAGATTTAGTGCCGCTGGCAGGTCCCGGCTCTGCAGTGGGCAACCGTGGAGGGCAGAGATCTCTACGGAGCCACATTCCATTCACACACACACGCTTTTGCTTTCCTTGGCTCTCCTCCAGGTGATTTTTTGGAGTCGCTGGCGAGCACGAGGGAAATGGGGTGGGCAGAGGGGAAGCGTTTTTCATCCCGTGGCCAGTCTGTCACCCCCCCCAGCTTTTATTCACCTTATGTTCTCCTTGTCTGCAAAGATGGGGGAGAAACGCACCCGGGGGCTTCGGAGAGCCGTGGGCATTCCCAAACCCTGCCCAAATCTGTGTCGCAGCCGCGCACCTGCACCTCCCTGTGTGGTGAGAGCCATCGCTCCGTCCCTTGGCCACGCCGAGCCAAAACAGGGGAAAGCCAAAAAGCATGGATATCACCCAAAGTGTGTGTGATTCCCTTCTTGGCTCCAGCCCTCCCAGCATCTCCGTGGCCTCCTCCGGTCCCGCTCCAACACCTCCGTGTCCTTCTGATGTCCCCAGAGACAGGGGACATCTCCCCAGAGCGGAGGGGCAGAATCCCCTCTTTCTCCGTGCCTTGCTGGCCACGCTGCCGGGGATGCAGCCCAAGTTGCCGGGGACTTTCCGGGCTCCTGTTGAGTTTCTCACCCCCCGACACCCCCAAGTCCTTCTCCTCAGGGCTGCTCCCCAGCCCTTCATCCCCCCTCCACTCCCCGAGCCTGGATTTGGGATTACAAACTGCTCGTTTGAGGCAGAATCCGACCTCGGGACTGAAGACCCCCTGCAGCTGAACCCGTGGTCGTTTCTTTCCGTAGCTGTAGGGTCCGAATCTCATCACCGGCTCTTGGAGTTGAGCTCCCTTGTCACCACCAGGATCCTTCAGCGCCGGCAGCTCCGGGTCTCGCACAGCTCTTCACCTTCCTTCTTCATTCACACTGGGATTCGAGTTCCTCCCGCAACTTCATCCCTCCTGCTCTTGGCTTTGCCGGCTCCATCAGGGTACGAACAGCCACCAGCTCTTGCTGCTTTGCTCCAGGATACCCAATTCCCAGGGAAAGTGATGGATGCTTGGGAAAAGTGACGGGTTCCTGGGAAAGTCCAACTTTCAGGGGTCAGGAGGGCACCAGGGGGCTGCTCGTGCCCCGCTGTTTGTCTGCGCTCAGGCAAGCTTCACCTTTCCACTTCAGTTTGCTTTTTTTTTTTTTTTTAATTTATTTTCAAATGTACATGCAAAAAAAAAGAAAATAAAAATAAAGCCCGTTGGCACATCACAGCACTCGATCACAAGGAAGAAAGGGTGGGTGAGTCCTGGCTCTGGGATTTGGGAGAAACGTCAATTTGCACGAAGCTCAAGGTAACATTCACTTAAAACTTAACCTAAACGGGGGCCGTCTCCTGTGCAAGAGCCTCGAAAAGTCCTAAACTTTTAAAGAAAAGTCCGAGGAGTTGCTCTGTTTCGTTCCTTAAGGGGTGGGGGGTGACCACAGGGCAAAGGTGGGAGTCACCCACCCGCAGCAGCTTGGTCTAGAGCTTGTCTGTCTGGGCAAACGCGGGTCATAAATAGCTGTTTCTGCCCAAGGCTCCCCCTTCCCTCCTAACAAGAAATGAGGAAGGGGCTGTTCAGTATTTACACGGCTGCTTTTTGGGAAGAGATGTCCGATACTGAGAGCAAAGGGAAGTCCAGCTGCAGAAGCTGGCGCTGGAAACACGAAGGGGGAAGTGACTGCACAGCAGCTCGTGTCACGTTCACACGGCTTTATTAGAGGGGGACAACGGTGGAGGGACCTGTGGTTCTGCTACAGGCCCTTCTTGGTGTCACTCCTACTATCAGTAGTCGAGAAGGTGACAAAAATCCTAATAAAAGGCAAAACAAGTCAGGACGGCATCTCCTTTCATTGCCAAATCCAGGATTATGTAGTTCCTGGGAATCTTCCTCCATAACTTCTTCCACAACTCAACTCCACTCCAAAAATTACCCATTTCTTTTTGTTTTTTCATTGAGGGGGGTAGTTTACACACCTTTAAAATCAAACTGAGAAGCCTGGGAAGGCTTAGAAGTCAAACGCCACAAAGAGGAGCCTGGGTCAGCCAGGTTCTGGGGTTGCTCCGCTGGACTCGCAGCAGATCCCAGATTTAAAACTGAGGTCCTGATTTCCTTTTGGAGCTTTCTGCCCGTCACTGCGTTCAGACGGGCGAGGGAATGTGAGTTCCAGAGGAGGATGTTCCTCCAGCTGCCACGCTGAGAGCCGGCTCATGGGATAACCTGACCCTTCCGGAAAAACCCGACCTTTTTGGGAAAACCCAGCCTTTCCAGCAACACCACCCGTCCTTCGCCGATACAAAGAACCAAATTCCAGGCTTGGGTCCTAGGCAGGAGAATAAAGAATTTCCCCTCGGTGATCATTCAGATTTCCATTCTTTGCTCTGTCTTTTGCCCTTTTTGTGGGCACGCATCTTGGTGCCCACCTTGGAACTCGCCTGCCACCTGGCATCAGGATGGGTTAAAAAAAATCAGATTCTTTCTTTTGATCCGCAGCGGAGACACGCTTTTCTCTTGGCCGAGTCCTGATGTCACCCCTGGCTTGCCCTGGAAGCCAAAAGCAAAGGTGGCCTCTTGGGGGTGAAGCGACTCGGCAGGGACAGGTCGTGGGATAACGCAGCCCGGTTTCTGTCCCTCCTCGCTCGGTGGAGGGATGCGAGGGGCTGGTGGGATCCCTCGGGTGAACCGGGAGCGCAGCCAGGCTGGGAAACCCCTCCGTGGCCAGGCCTACAGCAGAAGGGCTTCCTAGCAGGGATATTTTTTTAGAGTAAAAGCATTCATTTTGCTGCTTTATAAAAAGAAATGGGAATTAGCGTGGCTGGGAGCTGGGATTTTGGGAGAGTAAGTGCTTGTTCCATCCACAAGGGGAGTAAAACTGCCCCCTTAGAGGAAGGCAGGGATGAAGGCGGCAGAGGGCTGGCTGTGGGTGTGTTACACTTCTCTTGGCATCCTTGGACGTGACAGAGGATAAATATTCTGATGTTTCTCCAAGCCGATATCCGAGCACAGCCTTCTCAGTCTGTGGCCAAACCAATGTGCATCTCTGAAACGTCAAACCTTAAAAACACCTGTCCTGGCCCAGCTGATGGACAACCACGTGGAAAATCTCTGAAGCAGCAGTGACGTCCTTTAGAGGTGCCTCAGGACCTGGCGTTTTGTTGTGGGAGATTCTCCGTGTCCCAGGAAGCTTGAATCTGGGTTGGGGAATGAGGCAAAAAGAGCCCAGCTCGCAGCTCGCCTGCACCCAAGGCTTAAATAAAGGGAGTTCTGGTGGGAAGGGCACCTCCTGCTTCTCGGGGCAGCTCTGGGTGGCTTGGCCAGTCTTTGTTTGCAGGACATAACGCTCAAAAGCTTCAACACTGGACAAACTGCTAAAGTTACAGCTAAACGACATCATACCATCCATCTACTCGTGGCTAAAGGAAAAAAAAACAACAGGAGAGAGGCGACCCCAAGTCCTTCGGGCTGTGAAAGGTCTCCATGAATTAGTGCTTCTGCGTGTGGTGGGTGGACCTCATTGTCTCCTCCGTTGTGCAGTGCTCAAGGAATGATGTCTTTGAAGGTCTCGATCTCGTTTCTTCTCCCTCGCCCTCGCTCTGAATTCGCAGCAGCATCCAGCCGAGCTGCTCGTGAAGAGTCGGGGAGCTTTTTTATGGTCAGGAGGTGAAGTAGGAGCTCTGCATGGAGTAGAGTCGGTCAATGGGGTTGCCCACGCGGGCTTGGAGGAGGTTGGCTTCGGCCGTCGAGAGCAGGCAGTCGCCCAGGTGGCTGATGCTGTCGCTGTCCATATCGTGAAAAACTCCTTCTGAGTCTGGAAGAGGAAGGAAAAGGAGACGAGTGTGGAAATGGGAAAGGAAAAGGAAATGAGAAATGGAAATGAGAAAGGAAAAGGAAATGAGAAATGGAAAGGAAACAAGAAAAGGGTGGCTTGAGGCTGCTCCATGGGGAGCTGCACAGAAGAAAGGGAACAGCAGGGCCCTGTTTCACCAGGAGCCGTGGTCACCCTGAGCAGGTCTGAGGTGAGCCAGCTTTAGGCAAAACTCTTTCCTCTCTCACCCAAACCTTTCATCTTGGATGGAGGTGAGACCCCAGCCTCCCTCCCTGCCCCTGGCAGAGCTCGAGCTGAGGCTCCAGCCTCACCAAGCATCTGAGAAAGGCTCAGCACAAGGTCCAAGCCCTGGGGAGTGCTTGCTGCTGCTGGCTGTTGTCACAGCAGAGCTGGCTTTTCGTCACTTAGACGTCAACGTGCGGCGTTGACGGACAATCTCCTACCATAGGGGTGCAGGTGGTCTCCAGGCAGCTGGGGGGGTGTCAGCCCTTGTCTGTAGAGGTCGGTGCTGTAGCCATTCTGCTCCAGAGGCAGCAGCTGCTGCTGCGGGATCCTGGGGTAGGGGACCATGAGCCCATCCAGGCCGTGGACGCTTGCGCCGTCTAAAGACACAACCATTGGGGACGGGGTAAAGCATAGAATGGTTCGGGTTGGAGGGGACCTTAAATACCATCGAGTGCCACCCCCGGACACCCCCCACCAGAGCAGGTCACTCCAAGCCCCATCCAAGGCTTTGAACCCCTCCAGGGATGGGGCAGCCACAGCTTCTCTGTCACCAACCCCCTCCATCCCATCCTGCACCCCCAGTGCTTGTCACCATGCGAGGTGGCTCCTCACCTTCGCTGTCATCATTGCTCTGCCTGCTGTTGCGACCGGTCCCTCTCCCGGTCCCCAAGCGAGGGTTGCCCAGTTGGTCTTGCTCCTGCTGTTGCTGCTGCTGCTGTTGTTGCCGGCGAGCTATCTTCTTCATCTGCAAGGAGATGGGGACCGGGGATGTGAGGTTGTGACTGGGAGGGGAGGGGAGTGGGTTGCGTTTACCGCAGCCGCAGACCCCGGCCGACTGCCTTGCAGGGAGACCAAGCAGCGCCACGGTGTAACCCTCCTCTAAATTCTGCAAAAGTAGAAAGTTTTCACCTTCTAGAAGAAGGAAGTGGCTCACCTTCTAGAAGGTTTCACCACCTTCTAGAAGAAAGAAGTCCTTCTAGTCTTTCTATAATGAGGGGGGAAAAGCAAGTAGAAAAAGAGTAATAAAAAAATAATTTTAAAAAGTGAAAGACGTTAAGCAAAATTCAATAATCACTTTCTGTATTTCTCTAAATTTTTGCTGCTACTAGGTACGTGTTGTAGGGTTAGGTGGCCCTGTGGATGGTCCTGCATAGCTCTTCTTCTGTTCTCCTAAGCATTTTGAGCATTTTCTCCATTTCTAAGCAATTCTACGGTTCCTTTTAATTGGAGGAGCGTGCGCGACGCCCCACAGGCGCACGGCTCCCAGCTGTGGCACAGAAACCATCACTCACCTTGGCTCTTTGGTTCTGGAACCAGACCTGGACCACCCGCACCGTCAAGCCCGTCTCGGCTGCCAGGGTCTCTCTTACCTGCCCACAAAAACCCAAAGAGCTGAATCAGAACTCAATTTGCTCTTAAAAAGGACCCGAACCATCGTTGAGTGGCCTCCTTTTACCTTTCTGCAAGGTTTTGAGGAAACCTCGAAGGAGGCCTTGAAGGCCCGGCGCTGCTGGGTGGTGAGGATGGTGCGGGGGCGCTTGGAGCGCTTGTGGTCTTTGCTCTCCTCGCCACCTTTGCCGTGCGAGTGGCTGCCGTCCTCGTCCTCGCTTTTCACTGCAACGGAAGGTTGAGTAGCGGGGATTCAGCAGAGGGTGGCCTTTCCGGGCCGTCTCCCAGGGCAAGGATTCATAGAAACATGGAATGGTTTGGGTTGGAAGGGACCTTAACATCAAATCCAACCCCCCTGCCCTGGGCAGGGACACCTCCCACCACACCAGGTCGCTCCAAGCCCCCTCCAACCTTGGCCTTGAACCCCTCCAGGGATGGGGCAGCCACAGCTTCTCTGGGCAACCTGGGCCAGGCTCTCACCACCCTCAGAGGGAACAATTTCTCCCTAAATCTCCCCTTTTTCAGCTTAAAACCCTTCCCCCTCGTCCCATGGCTCCCCTCCCTCATCCCTGCTCCCTCCCCAGCTTTCCTGGAGCCCCTTTAGGAACTGGAAGGGGCCCTAAGGTCCCCTTGGAGCCTTCCCTTCTCCAGGCTGAACAGAGAAGAGCATATATGGGGAGTGACAACACCCCAGGGGCTGCAGCAAGGAGGTGACACGCACACCCCCTTGTCCGTGGGCTGCCACGTTTGTTAGCGGGGGGGTCCCCGATTAAAAAAATCACTGGCCAGGCAGGGGTGGTGGGTCCTGATGCGTGGGTCCTGTGTTTGGGCTGAGGACGGAGGGTCCGCCCGGGGCGGAGGCGGTGCTGGATGGCCAGGCCTCCCGCTACTTCGCCTCTCTGGATGCCAGCGTGGGGTCCCTGCAGCAGCGCGCCCAGCGCCTGATCGACAAGGTGAACGACAGCCGAAAGGAGGACCACACCATCATGAGCAGCTTCAGGGAGAGCCTGCTGCTGAAGGTGGGGGCCGCCGGCACGCTGTGGGGGGGAGAGCAGTGGGGTGAGGAGACCCCGGCCCTCGCTGCCCAAGCAGGGGGGGCTGCGTGGCCCTGCAGTCTCTGCTTGAGGCGTTTAATCGCGTTATTCCGCCTGGATTAGTGGCAGGCTGGCGGGGGGGGGAAGCGGTGAGACAAGGTGCCGCGGGGACGGAGCGTGGTGCGAGCGGCTGCCGGCGCCAGCTGCAGAGCCCGGTGAGCCGGATGCACCGGCGCTCGCTGCCGGGAGCCAGGGTTGGGGGGAAAACACCCACCCACAGCCCCTTTGGGGATGGCTGCAGCTGCCTCCGGCCCCGCTGTAGGGAGCAGAGGGGACGCCGATGGTCCCCCTGTCCCCACGCAGCCGCTGGCTGTCCTCAGTGTCCTCGCTCGGCTGCGCCGGACTTTGCTCCTGCCGGCGTCCCTGCAGCCGGGGGGGGAGGGCAGGGGGGGTTGCTCCCGCAGGCCCAGGCACAGATGGCTGCCCGGCCTCAGCAGCTGCGGCCCGCGGTGACCCGGCGCTCGGTGGCTACCACAGCCGGCGCTCCGGCTACCGTGGGCGCAGCTGGCGATAGCAGCGGCCAAACCAAGCCAGGCCGGGAGCCGCGCCAGCCCAGGCAGCCACAGCTGCCACCCCCCCTCCGGGGACGGCAGCCGGGTGCCAGCCGTGCCAGCAGCACTGCCCACCCCTGCACCCCCGAAAAGAACCGTTTTCTCCCCATTTTTCCGCCCCCGGGGCGGCGGCAGGTCTCGGGGCTGGCGGAGCAGCTGGAGGAACGGCTTTTCCACCTCTACGGCCTCCACAACGAGCTGATCCAGGAGAAGCTGCAGGAGCTGGCGGAGGTGATGGAGCGAGTGGGGCAGGCCGAGGCCGAGCTCTGGCAGGTTTGCCACACCGTGGAGGCTGCTTACCGGGATCTCTGCCTGCAGCCCGAGACTTGAGACAGGGCCCCAAATCCGCAGGGGTCCCCCCCAAAACTGCAGGAGTCCCCTCGGCCCCCTGCTATCCCCGTGAGTGGGACACATCCCCTGCTGCTGCTGTGCCAGGGTGGCTGCAACCAGGAAAGGGGGATTTTGGCCCAAAAGGGCTTTTCCGTTGCTGTTGGTGTTTGGGTTTATCACAAATAAAAAGAGGGGAAAAAACCCCAAATGCTTAATCCGGGGGCTCTGCCAAAGCTCTGCCGCCTGCTTGCTGGGAAAAACCACACCACGTACCGCGCGTGCTGACGCAGGGTCTCCTCCCGCTGGCAGCTTAATTAACACTGACGAGGCTGGCGCTGACGAACGGAGGCTGAAGGCGGGGGTGGAGGCTTTTCCACCTTTTATAGGCGAGTGGCCGTGAGGACGGCGAAGGCACCGGGGGCAGTTCACAGCCAAGAGGCTCCGCGGCAAAGCCCGGTACAACCGGGGGGGCTGCCAGGTCCTATCGGTGACACCGAGTTCTGTCGGTGACAGAGGGTCCGGTTGGTGACAGCGGGTCCGGTTGGTGACAGCGGGTCCCGTCGGTGACACTGAGTTCTGTCAGTGACAGCGGGTCCGGTTGATGACAGCGGGTCCGGTTGATGACAGCGGTTTCCGTCGGTGACATGGGTCCGGTGACCCCGCGGGTGACGTCCTGGCCGCGGCGGTGGCGGCGCGAGGCCGGTCAATGCCGCAGAGCGTTGCAGCCACGTGCCGCCGGCGCGGTGCCGGACGCCGTCTCCCTCCGTTAGCCCCGTGGGGCCGGTGGCTTGCTGGGGGCGAAGGCCTGGATGCCGGTGATGGCCCGTCCCAGGATCAGCGCGTGGATGTCGTGGGTGCCTGCGGGTGAGGGAGAGGCCAGGAGCCGGTGGTGGCACCGGTGTTGGGGGTCACCCCGTGTTTCCCTACCCCCCACCCCAACCCCGGGGGTGGCGGTACCTTCGTAGGTGTTGACAGCCTCCAGGTTCATGAGGTGCCGGATGACGTGGTACTCGTCGCACACCCCGTTGCCCCCCAGCATGTCCCGAGCCTCCCGGGCGATGGCCAGCGCCTTCCCGCACGAGTTACGCTTCAGCATCGATACCATCTCGGGGGCTGCCCTATGGGGTGGGATGGGGTAGGATGAGGGGGTCACTGTCACCCCCTTTCCCTGCTGACACCCCCCCCCCCCAGGGCGGCACCCACTTTCCCTCATCCTTGAGGCGGCCGAGCCGCAGGCAGGCCTGCAGCCCCAGGGCGATCTCCGTCACCATGTCGGCCAGCTTCTTCTGCACCAGCTGGTTGCGCGCCAGAGGACCCCCAAATTGGTTCCTGGGGTGGAGAAAGCGGTGGGAGCGGTGGGGCTTGGGGGGGTCTCCCCCCACGTACACCCCCCTTCCCCCTCCTTGGCCCCGGCGTTACCTGTCGAGGACGTATTGCCGCGCCGTCTCCAGGCAGCTCTCGGCGGCGCCCAGGGCGCCCCAGGCGATGCCGTAGCGCGCGTGGGTCAGGCAGCCAAAGGGGCCCTGGGGTGAGGGGGTGTCACCAGGACCCCCATCCCACAGCAGGACCCCCCCCAGCCTTGCACCCTCTTTTTTCTATGTGTGCATCCCCCCCCTTCCTTACCGCCAGGCCCTCGGCGTTGGGCAGGAGGTTCTCCTCCGGCACCTCCGCGTCCTCCATCACGATCATGCCGGTGGCGGAGGCACGGAGGGAGAACTTGCCTTCGATTTTGGGGGTGCTGAGGCCGGGGGTCCCCCGCTCCAGCAGGAACCCCCTCACCTTCTTG
>JAOXNH010000018.1:343106-354849 GCA_028566575.1 Bartramia longicauda | reverse complement strand
CCAATGCCCGACCACTCTTTCTGGGAAAAATTCTTTCCTAATGTTCAGTCTGAACCTACCCTGTTGGAGCTTGAAGCCATTCCCTCTCCTAGACAAAAAAAACCTAGAGAAGTTTAGGATTTTTTTTAAGCACAAAGTTATGCTGCTGAGGAGCCGCTTCCAGGCGATGGGAAAGGGGGTCCACGTGTGTCCTCCCTGCTGGAAATTTGGGCTCAAGGTAAATAAACACCCCTGTGGCCTTTTTTTTAATTTCTTTTAAAAAAACCAAAGCCCAGCCAGAGCCCTGTGTCAAACTTTCCCGTCCCAACCTGCTCCCCTCCCTTTCGGGTCGCTGCGGCCGCACGGACTCCACGAGTGAAAAAGGAAGTGACTGTGGCCCTGTCTGGATTTTTGGGTCTGTTCTGGCCAGATAAATCCTCACCGCAACAACGGGACCTCTGGCTTCGGCTCAGGATAGGCTCCTCCAACTACGCCTTATCTCCTGGCGGGTCAGGAGCTCATTAAGTTCTGCTTTCATTTAATTACAATCACAGGCTTTAGCAGCCTCCCCCCCCTTGTTTTTCGGCTGTTTTTGCGTGGCCAGGGATTCCGGGGTGCGGATCTTCAACGTGGACCCCCTCATGGAGAAGGGGCTTTTGGGTGAGGGAATTGGGCGGGGGGGTTCAGTCGAGGAAATAAATGGGGTGGGGGAAGGATGCTCAGCACCTACTCACCGCGGGGCCGGGGTGCCCGATGGGTCCCTGGATTCCCGTCGGTCCCGGGGGACCCTGTGGGTCAGGAGCACCCCCAAAGGGTTTAGGGCAGCTCCCAAACATCTCCCACCTCGCTCCTGGAGCCACTCTGCCCCTTGAAGAAGCCCCCCAGGACAGAGCAGCCCCCCTTGGCACTCACCGCTTCTCCCTTGTCCCCTTTGCTGCCCTTCTGTCCGGGGAGCCCCATCTCACCCTGTGGCAAAGGGAAGCTGGTGAGATCCCACGGCCGGCGGGAGACCAGCGAGGAGGGAGCGCTGGCAGCCAGGGAAAGCTGCCACGGCCGGGGAGCCACAGCCAAGCAATTCCCAGCACTGGGGAAACCTGCCACCACCTGGGAAGCAATGCCAAGGAAACCTGCCAGGACCAACAGCCCGGGGAATCCCTGCTCCCAGGAAGCAATAGGGAAAATCTGCCCCATTCCAGAGGTCTCTCAGCCCTGGGATGTGCCCTCTGCGAGGGGACCTGTCCCCAACATCCATCCCCTGCGCCAAGAGCCATTGCTGGAGGTACCAACCTGTGTCCCCCTGACCTACCTTATCCCCATCTTCTCCAGCGGGGCCGGGGGGGCCGCCTGGGCCCGGCAGCCCCACGGGGCCCTGGATCCCGTCATGCCCAGTTGGACCCATGGGACCTCGCTCACCCTGGGGGGAAGGAGGGGAAGGGCTGAGAGCGGGGCTGGCCGGGACCTAGGGCTTGTCCCAGTGCTGCCCCACATCTCCTGCCTCACCCCACACATCCTCTCGCACCTACCGGGGAGCCCTTCTCACCCACGGGACCGGGGGGGCCCTGTGCACCCCCCCGGCCTGGCAGTCCAATGCCCCCAGCAGCCCCCGTGGGGCCTCGCTCTCCAGGGGAACCCTGGGGAGAAGAGAGAGAGAGATGGGGCGGAGGGAAGGCAGCCCCGAGAGTCTTCCTCCTCTCCCAAGAAACATTTCTCTTCATCAACATCAGGGATTTCCAGCAAAAATTGCTCCCCAAAGAGTACACTTACGGCGAGGGACACCCCAAAACTAAACTCTAGAGAACCCCTCAAATGTCGTGATGCTTTGTACTCACTGTGGGTCCGGGGGGCCCAGGGGGACCTTCCCCACCCTTCAAGCCAGGTGGACCCTGGAGGAGGGGAGGGAAGATGGTTGGAAAGGACCTTACTTCCACCTCCCAGGACCATACCAGGATGTGTCTGAGCACTGACCGTCTCTCCGGGTGCCCCCCGTGTGCCAGGAAAGCCGTGGATGCCTGGGGGGCCGCTCTTACCGGGGATGCCAGCAGGGCCAGGGTCACCCTGCGAGGAGGAGAGGGGAAGCAGAGAGCTTTGCTCCATCCCCACCAAGCCGGGAAGAGCCCTCTCTGTGTCCTGCAGAGCTCAGAGCGGGACCCAGCCCCATTTGGCTCTGGCTTGTGGGGGTCCAGGTGAGCAGCCGGACCCCCGGTGCGGCTCCTACCTTGGCTCCTTCTCGGCCAGCAGCTCCAGGAAGGCCTTGTTCCCCTGGGGGGCCAGGGGGTCCTGGGTGCCCCCTCTCTCCTACGGGCCCCGTCTCGCCTGATTTACCCTGTGGGGAGAGAGCAGGGTGGGCTCTGGGGGTCCACCGGGCTCCCTTCAACACCAACACCTTCCTCCTCGGTACTTACCTGGGGTCCCACCACCCCTGTGGGGCCGGGGGGGCCGGTTTTGCCATGAAAGCCCTGCAGAAGAGAGAGGGGTTAACAGCTGGGTGTTGCCAGGCTTCCCACCCCCTGAGGAAAGCGGGGAGGGAGGGAGGGGACCCACTGGCTCTCCACGCTGTCCCGGGTGTCCTGGCAAACCATCCTTCCCAGCGGGACCCTGGGCAGGAGCAGAGGTAAGGGGGTTTGGGGGGGGGGGAATATGGGCTGCATAGCTGGGCTTCCCCCTCTGCTGCCTGCACCCCACGGGGGACAGCAGGAGGAGGAGGAGGTGCCAGCCCAGCTCTGCCCCCCACACATCGTGGTGGAGGACCACGCATGGAAATCACCACTTACGGGGGGGCCCTTCGTGCCTGGGAAGCCATTGGGTCCCTGCGGACCTTGGGGACCCTGTGGGAGGGAGAGAAAACCCACGGTCAGCAGCAGAGGGGCTTCCCCCACAGCCCCCAGACCCGCTCCCCACGCCCAGCGCCCCATTTTCCCCATGCTCAGTCCCTTCACAAGGTGCCTTTAAAGGAGGACACCCCCCATTTACCTTCTCTCCCACGGCGCCGGGGGCCCCGTCATGGCCAGGATCTCCCTGGGGAGACAGAAACAGGTTGAGTACGACAGGAAAGACCCCCACCCTCCCCACTGCCCCACATCAGACCCATGGCCAAGGGGCCCTGAGCACACCGGGGAGATGGGGACGTGGGGGACATTGGGGACCCCGTGGCCAGGCTCCCACCTACCTTTGGGCCGGGTTTCCCTGTGGGACCAGGCAGACCTCGCTCCCCTGGGAGTCCCTGCACAGGCGGGAGGCAAAGAGTGGGGTGAGGAGGTGTGGGGCAGGGAGTGGGGCTGGGATCAGGGTAAGGATAAAGGAGATGGGGCTGGAAGAAGGGGGACAGGGGGCAGGGAGTGGGGCAAGGAAAAGGGAGATGGGGCTGGAAGGGGGGGGACAGGGCAGGAAATGGAGCTGCGAGCGGGGTAGGGAGCTTGGGGACCAGGATGGGAGTGGGGCAGGGAGCTGGGAGGGACGTGGCTGTTCCCATGGGACACAGGAGGAAGTTTGGGATCTGGTTGCTGTGAGAAATGACTGGTTCCAGGCTAATTGCCGTGGGATACCAGCAGGCTGTGGAGCGTGTTGCCATGGGATACAGCAAACCCCAAGCTCTGTTGCCATGGGTTACAGCCAGCCCTAGGATGGTTGCCGTGGGATACAATCCACCCGGGGAATGGTTGTGGTGGGATGTAGCTGGACACCAGGACGGACACACTGGGATACAGCCGGCCCTGCAGTGGTCACCACGCTGTCACTGGGTGATTCCTGTCACCTCCAGCTCGGGGTTACTCACCGGGGGCCCTCGCTGTCCGGTCTGCCCAGCCTGGCCGGCTTTGCCCTGTGGGGAAAAGGGGAGTTATGGGGAGAGCAGTGCATGGGGCAGCCCCCCAACTTACCCACGGTCCCCCCACTGCCCCCTCCCCGAGGGGGCAGAGCGTGCCCAAGGGCATTTGCAGGCACATAGCATGGGAACAGAAAGGGCCATGGGGCTCAGCCCAGCCCCTCTGTGGGTCACAGAGGGGGTGACAGAGCGGGATGTGGGGGACAGGGAATGGCCCAGAGGGGTGGCACAGGGTGACACAGCAGGCCAGGGCTGACTCACCCTCTTGCCTTTCTCTCCCGCCAGCCCCATGGGACCCTGGAAGCCAGTGGAGCCCTAAGGAGAGAGAGGACAAGTGATGATCCAGGGTTATGAGGCACTCGGGGTCCCCGGGGACACCCCAAAGGCTCCCCTGTGCTCACCTTGGGGCCCTGGCGCCCGGGATATCCTGGGAGACCTGGCACTCCCAGCTTGCCCTGCAAGGGAAAGAGCAGAGCTGAGCCACGGGCTACGAGGGATGCGGGGACACGGGGACACAGGGACACAGGGCTCCCCTCACCTTCTCGCCTGCGAGGCCGGGAGCACCCGGTTCTCCCATGGGACCCGTCTGTCCCTTCAGCCCCTCGGGGCCGTCCTCACCGCGGGGGCCCAGCAGGCCCTGGTCACCCTGGAAGGGAAAGGCAGAGGTGCAGGGAGCACGCTGCCGGGGGGTGGGACCTCTCCCTCGGACAGAGCTGTGTCCCCTCCCCAACATCACCCCAAATCCTGCAGCCAGACCTCAAAAACCCCCACGGGGCTTTGTGGCCTCTGCAGCCACCCCACACAGCCCTGAGGAAGAGCTTCCCACCCTGGCATCCCACTTACCCTGTCGCCCTTGGGGCCCATGTCCCCTTTAAAGCCGGGGAATCCATCTTCTCCCTGAAGAAGAGGCACATTTTTTGGGGGGGCTGTAGGGCTGAGACTGTGTTTCCTCTGGTGCAAGCCCCAGATGGGGTCACGGTGTGGGGCTGAGTGTCCTGACTCACAGGACAAGGACCCCCATCCCCTGCTGTCCCTTCTCCCCACATCTCTTACCTTCTCCCCTTTGCTGCCCTTCAGGCCCCGCACGCCAAAAGCTCCCTGCAGGGACACAGAGGGGCTGGAGGGGACACCCCAGCCTGGGGGACACCTCCCTAACCCCCCCCCCCACACACACACATCGTGCCTTGGCAGAGCCCCACGGAGGGGGAAGGCTGTGCTTACCTTCACCCCACGGGGTCCTGGATAACCCACGGGACCGGGGGCACCCACAGGGCCCTGGGGACAGAGAGAGAGTCAGTAAAAACAGGACACCTCCCCCTTGGAAAGAGCACCCTTTTCTCTCACCCAGGGCAGGGGCCGGGGGGTGTCAGCCTCTTACCTGGAGACCCTTTTCTCCAGCTGGTCCTTCTCGGCCGGGGTGACCCTGCGGGGACACACGAGAGGTGAGCCCTGAGCTGGGATGGTGACACTGTCCTGGAGTCCCCACTCTGCCGGGGACAGGAGTGACCCCACAGCCCCCCCCCTGCTACTCACCGGGGGCCCGTCGGCCCCAGCAACACCCTGTATTCCCGGTTTTCCTGGCGGGCCCTGGGCAAGAGAAGGACATGTGGGGACACAGAGGGACTGGGGTCACCCCTGGGGCTCCCCAGCACCCACTCAGAGCTGGGGCAGCTCCGGACACCCCCATCCACAGTAGATCCTGACTCACCTTCTCCCCCGGCAGCCCCACGGGGCCCTGGGGGCCGGGCAGACCCTGCGAGAGAAGACATGGGGGGCTGAGGAGGGACTGAGGGAGCACCCGAGCCCCCAGCCCCGTGGGGACACCCCCATCACCTCCATGTACCTGCGGACCAGGGTTCCCTTGCTGTCCTGGGGGCCCTGGCTCCCCAGGGATTCCCTGGGGGGAGGGAGAAAGGCAAAGAAAGTCCATTAGTGCGGAAAAAGACCTTCTCAGACCCTAGGATGTGCCACCCCCACCCTCGCTGCCCACCCCGTGCACCCACCTGCCCCACAAACCCCCTGAGAGCAGGGGGCAGCCCTCACCCCAGCCCTGCCTCCCCCTCCCTGGACCATCCCAGTCTCCAGATGGCTAATTCAGGCTGGGTGCTCCCCGGGGGGGGGTCCCCACTGACACCCACCACGTTGCCTTTGGGCCCCGGCGCTCCGTCGATGCCGCTGACACCCTGCGGGGGAAGGAGGGAGGGTCAGGGCGATGTTGCACCCCAAGGTGACACTGCACCAAGGGCGATGCTGTGCCCAGGCTGAGGGGTGACAGAGAAAAAGCCCCTCGTCCCAAGGTGGGGACAGTCAGACAGACAGACAGACAGGAGCGGTGTCTCATACCGGTGGTCCGGGGGGGCCGGGGGAGCCCCGTGAGCCGATGAGGCCTCGCGTACCCTAGGGCCAAGGACAGAGGGGGCTCAGGTGGCAGCAATGACCCCAGCACCCCATATTCCCCGGGGTCGGGGAGTCCAGTGCCCAAATCCCTCCTCCAAAAAGCCACAGGGAGAAAGCCGGTAGCCAAACTTGCCCCCCCCCCCACTCCTGGGGCTGAGGGAGAAGCTGGGCCGGGCTCCCGGTGCCGGCAGCAGGTACTTACGGGTTCCCCAGGTTGTCCCCGAGGTCCCGGGAGACCGTCAGAGCCCTGGAGAGGACAGAGCGGAGCTGAGCACGTCCCTCCAACACCAGCGGGGCCCGATCCTTCCCCTTCCCTCCCCACGCTCCTCACCTTGGCCCCTTTCTCCCCGGGGGGGCCCGCTGGTCCTGGCTTCCCCACGTCACCCTGCAGAGGAGAGAGGGTGAGGAGGCACGGGGACAGCTGTGGCAGGAGGGGACACGGCACGGTCACACTTACCCTGTGGCCCTTCTCGCCCGGTAGCCCCGGCAGCCCATCGAAGCCCCTCTCACCCTGTGGGGTAGGACAAGCGTCAGGACCTGAGGGTCCTGTCCCCTCACCCCACTGCCAGCTGCCCCAGCAGCACCGATACCCCCCTCCAACACGACACCTTGGGTCCGGTTTCCCCCGGGAGACCCCTGGCACCGTCTGCTCCAGCACGACCCTGCAAGACAAGTCACAGGAGTGGGAAGGGGCTCCGAGCCTCGGGATGGGGATGGAATGTCACCCTGGTGTGTGACGGAGGACAAGGACATTTGGGGGAGGCAAAACCTGCCCCCCCCCAGCGCTTACCCGCCTGCCCAGCTTCCCCGGAGGCCCTGGAGGTCCCTGCATTCCCCGGGGACCCTGATGGAGAAGAGGGGGAGGCGTCATGGCCTGCAGCCCGCCAGGGCCATAACCCCGCACAAACCAACCCACCCAGACTCACGCGTGGTCCCATATCCCCCGCGTCTCCCTTCAGGCCTGGGTGTCCAGGAAGACCCTACAAAAACAAAAGAGCGTGGAGACCCCACCCCCCAAGAGGGTTTGCTCGATGTGGAGCTGTGCCCAACAAAGTATATTTTAATGGGGTGGGCACCCCACGGCAGCCCCCACGGCAGCCATACTCACCAGTGGTCCTGGGCGGCCGGTGAGCCCCATGGGACCTGGGGGACCCTTCATGGCGAGCTGGGGAGAGGAGTGGGGTGAGGAGGAGTGGGGTGAGGGGGTGCAGGGGGGTGCTGGTGGCGGGGGTCCTTACCTTTGCCTGCTGCAGGATGGCTTGGGCTTGGGCTTCTTGGAAAGAGACAGTGGGACCCTTGAGGGAGTCTCCGCCGAACTGGAACTGGGGGAAGGAGGAGGGTGAGGGATGGGGGGAGCCACTAGCCCCCAGCTCTGGGGACAGCCAGCTCAGTGTCACCTAGAGAGCTCCGAGGGGAGCAGGCAGGAGGGTCCTCGAGGGTCCCTGAGGGTCCCATCCTGCCCCAGCACTTACCGGCAACATGATCATGGTCCCCGCTGGGCCGCGGATCCCGTCAGCTCCCGGCAGCCCCGGCCGTCCCGCGGGACCCTGGCGGAGGGGAAAAGAGCAGGGGGGATGAGCCGTCAGCGGCAGAGCCAGGCTGTCAAGTCAGGACTTGCAGCTCCATCGCCCCGCGCGCACGCCGACATGCGCCGGCAGGACCCGCCGGGACGCCTGCGGCCCCAAACCCTGCCGTGGGGCAGCTCTGGCCCCGTCACAGTCCTCCCCCCATCTGCTCCGTACCTGATCTCCAGGGTCCCCGGGCAGCCCTGGGAGCCCCGGTGGTCCCAGGGGACCTGTTTCCCCCTGCGGAGAAGAGAGAGGCACGTTAATGCTTTGTCATCTCCAACCCCTTCCCCACAGCAGCCCCTTGCTTCTCACCGCAGGGCCTGGGGGTCCCGGCGGCCCCTCGAATCGCCGGCCCTAAAGAAACAGAGCGAGCCCCGTCCTGTGAACTGTCTCAGATGGGTGGCCCTGGGGGGTGCTACGTGTCCCCAGGGGGGGGCCGTGCCCCACTCACCGGCTCCACGACGGCTGGCTCGCCCTTCTCCCCCTTCAAGCTGGGCTCCTGAAAAACACCAGGATGAGAAGTAGCCGAGAGCTGGGCTGGGGTGAAGGGCTCCAAACAGCCTATGTGGCCCATGGACCCCGTACAGTGGCCCCAGCTCAGCCGGCCATAGCTGGGGGGGGGGGTGTCCCAGTCCTTGTCCCCAGCGTTACCTGGGGAGCCTGGATCACCATCTCCTCCCGCTCAGCGGGGCCGAACCGTTCCTGGCTCGCGGGGTCCTCGTCGTAGTAGTCCTCGTAGCCTGGCGCCTCCGTGCTGTCAGCTCCATCCTCCTCAAGCTCAAGCACACGCTCCTCACCGGTATCCTAAGGGAGGGGGAAATGTTAGGGGGTGAAGTGGGGGACCCCGCCTTATGCCTGCCCCCCCCCAGCCCTGCTGCTACCTGGAAGGGGTCGGTGCCATTCAGGGTGACGCTGACGGTGGTGGCAAGGCTGGAGGGGACGGGCGTCGGGGAGGTCTCCTCGGCAGCCGGCGTGGGCGAGCTGGCCTTGGGCGATGCGGAAAGGGCGCAGGGTGAGGAAGGGAACGCTGCGGCAGAGGGAGGTGCTGGCCCATGTCCCCTGTGGGGTCAGTAGGGCCAGGGGATGCCCTGCTTTTGGGGGGGGGGGGGCATCGTCTTGGGACATCCCCTCCCCATTAAAGCCCCAGTCTGGCTTTGGGACACCAGTTCCCATTTTGGGATGAGGCAGTGGGACTCCCGCTCCACGGGGACCGCCGCTGGCAGCGACGCTGGGGCAGAGGGGAAGGCGAGCCAGGGCTTGGCAGCTCCTGCTCCCAGTTGTGGGGGCGGCCGTTTCCCCCCCACGCCGGAGCCGTACGGCCCCTGGCTCCGAGCAGCAACTGGAGCAGGGCCACCCCTTGCCGGGTCTCTCCGGCCTGGCTGGGCCAAGGCTGACTCATCGGCAGGAGGGGCCACCGTCCCCGGGCCGCCCTTGGCCAGCGCTGCCGTTCCCAGCTGCAGCCCTGACCCATTTCCAGAGCCAAAGGGGTCGAAGGCGGAGGCTGGAGGGGGGGGCCACCTCCTGCCCTGCCCCGGTGTCCCCACCCAGGGGATCCCCACCAGCTCCTGGGACAAGCTCTGCAAGGCCAGGAATCGTGGGAACGGCTCAGCCCCAGGTGGCAGCGGGTGGCATCCTTGTGGGGATGCGCCGGTCACCTGGGCTACCCCAAATCCCAGGGAGGAGCCATTCTGGCCACAGCCCTGCAGCCACATCCAACAGACCCAAAGGTCTGGCTCCACGGTGGCCAGAGTGCCTGGAGCTGGCCCACTTTGCCCCAGACTGTGCAAAGACGAGGCTGGGAGTCCCTTTGGATGCGGGAGCCATGCGTGGCACGGCACGAGCTCCACGCACAAGTCCCACTACGCGTCTGGGGGGCCACCTCAGGCCACGCACACCTGGAACCGCTCTGCTTTTAAGCCAGATTTGGGTGCCAGATCGTCCCGTGACACCGTGAGGAGCCGAGCCGCAGCACGGTAGAGCGGGCACCCCACAGCCAAGGGCGAGCAGCAGGTTAGTGGAACTGGGTTAACGGGTTAACTGGGGTGGGTTAGTCACGCTCTCTACCTGGCTGGCCACCACGGAGGGCACAGAGGGCTCCTGCTGCTCCACCAGCTCCTTGTTCCTCCTCTTCTTGCCCTTGCCCTTGCGTTTGCCTTTCCCTTTTCCCTTCTTCCCTTTCCTACGTGGGGCGGCTGTGGGCTCCGGGCTGTTCTGAAGGGTGCAGGCACCATCGGGGAGAGAAATGGGGGTGTCAGGGGCTCTGGCAGCTCACCCTCCACGGTGACACCAAGCCTGGTGGCACCCCTGGGGGATGCCCAGCAGGGTGGGGGCTCCCAAGGGTGCCCCCCAGCCTTTTCTCTCCCCAGTTTGGGTGCTTACCTCCTCCGGGAAGGGGGCCAGGAGAGGGTAGAGCAGGGGTTGGTCGCAGTCTGGCATGTAGAGCTGGCAGTAGGAGCGGGCGGCCTCGGGGTCAGCCACGATCAGCAGCTGCTGGACATCACCCTGTGGCAAAGGAGAAGGGGGGAGCACAAGGGAGAGAGTTTTCTGCCCCCCTCATATCCACCCCCCAGGCCAATCCAGTGCCCACACACACCCAGGGCGGGCGTGCAAGGGCCGGTGCTCGTGGCCAGCCCTGTCCCTACGGCCACCAGCAGGTCCTTGGGTGGCTCGGGGCAGCCAGCGCGGACACCCCCTCAGCCCGGTGGAGGGTGCAGGGGGGGCGAGGGGACAAAGAGACCCTTGTCTGCCTGCTGGGGACAAAATGGGCGAGGGGGGGGGGCGAGCCTTGCTGCCTCAATGCCGCCTCTTTGCCCATGGCCTCTGACATTTAGAGCGGGCAGGAATGCGGGGAGGGAACCAGGTCACCCCACGGGGATGGGGACATCCCACGGGAATGGGGACACCCCACGGGGATGGGGAGCAGCCCCTCAGTGCTTCCACCAACCAAGGCAACTGGGACCCCCGCTTCCCCAGACCCCTCACAACCAGGTGCTGTGGGACAAGGCGGGGGGCTTTGGCAGAAGGATTTGGGGAGGCACCCACCTCAAACACCTCCTCGTCCAGGAGGCGGGCCCCGAAAATCGTCACCCCCTGGGTGCTAACAAGGGGCTGGGGTCCCCGCTCCAGCGGCAGCGTGGCGAGGAGGTGACAATCCACCAGCAAGGAGACATTGGTGCCCTCCACGGCCAATGCCAGGCGGTGCCATCTGCAGAAGATGGGACTCGGTTGCAGCCAGAGGGACCGGAGAGACCCCCTTCCTGTGTGTGTGTGTCCCCAGGGCACTCACTTGCCATCGGCCAGGTTGACCCTGCGGAAGACGGGGTACCGCTCGGGGGGCGGCCGCCCCTCCTCATCCTCGTAGAGGAAGACGGGCGAGAGTCCAATCTCCACCCCCAGCTGCTGGACGCCTCGCTCGTCGTAGATGGAGAGGAGGAAGGCTTGTCCCCCACGCCGGGCACGCACCGTGGCCAGGATGGAGAAGTCCTCGGGGAAGGAGCCATCTGCAGCAGGGAGGAAAAGGGGGCAGCCATCAGTTTAAGCCCCTCCCCGCCCCCGATGCACCCCGAGGGGTGGCTCTGCACCCCAAAGGGATGCCAGTCCTCGGGTTGGCACCCCGCGAGGGGTTTGGTGGCCCCGGGGCCGTACCAGGGAAGAGCTGGTGGGTGGGTGCGCTGAGCTGGGTGCGATTGTCCACGCGGAACGCGAAATCGGGGTCTTGGGTTCCCGGGCGCTGGGGGCAGATCCCGGCGGTGATGGAGACGCCGTCCCGGCCATCCTGCATGCCCAGCGTCTGCAGCACGTCCACGGGAACCGCTGCGGGATCCAGAGGGGACACTTCAGGGGGTGGGGACCCACCGGAGAGACACCCCCTCCTCCCCCCCTCCCCGGCTGCTTTCCATGTTTCCAGCCGGATCCCCATCCCCCTGACTGCCTCTTGCCAAGCCGGGCCGGCCCGGTGCCAGGCAGCTGTGTGGGCCCA
>JAOXNH010000018.1:313558-325269 GCA_028566575.1 Bartramia longicauda | reverse complement strand
GAGGGACTGGAAGGGGCTCCAAGGTCTCCCCGGAGCCTTCTCTTCTCCAGGCTGAACCCCCCCAACTCTCTCAGCCCTCCCTCCCAGCAGAGGGGCTCCAGCCCTCCCAGCATCTCCGGGGCCTCCTCCAGCCTCGCTGTGATACCTCCATGACCTTCCCAAATAACTTCCCTCCACCTATATCAAGGGAATGTCGTACCTCCAGGCAGCTTCTCTTTCTCTCCTGTGGACAACCCCAACTGCTCAGCCAACTCCTTCTGCATGGGCCCCAGGGTGTCCTTGTAGGGACAGCGGGTGGTCCAGTGGTCGCCCTTGCAGATACGGCACGAGACAATCTTCTGCCCCTTCAGCTTGTTCATGGGATCCTCTTCCTCTTGGCAGTTCAGGTCCTGGGAGACAGGGAGACTCCTGAGGCCCGTGGGAGCCATCACGCGCCCAGGAACGGCCTCCCCGGGGGCTCCCCACCGGCCCAGGAGCTCCCATCCCGCCCGACACACCTCCTTGCTGGTGATGAAGGTCATGAAGACGTCGTCGCTCACGGTGGTGGTGGCCACGTTGGGTCCGGGGGCGTCGAACTCCGAGTTGCCAAATTTCTTCCAGTTCTGGGGAGAAAATGGCAGAGGGGAAAGGAGGATTCACTTACACTCACCCTCGGAAGGGACTCGGAGCAGGAGCAGCCAGCGGGAAAGGAAATGCTCCCCGTTATTAGGAGATTGAGAAGGAATGGGCAGAAGCAAAGGGCTGGGAGATGAAGCAGCTCCTGCTGGAACATAGACTTCCTTCCCCTTCCTTCTCCATTCCTGCAGAAGACACTCACCTTCCGACGGGCCACCGCCTTGGAAGCCTTCCTGGTTTCGATGCGGAAGGTGCGGATGATCTGTAAGAGGTGCAAAAGGACCGATCAGCGCAGGAGGGGGGATGGCAGATGCAGTTTGGGGCTGCCCGAAGCAGCAGAGTCAAAATGGGGCTCTGATGGGACCCCCCTGCTGCCCGTGGCTGCCTGAGCCTTCACCGGGGCAGAACTGAGGGCTCTGGGAGGGAAAGGGGGGGGCTCGGGAGTGGGAAAAAGCCAAAACAGCAGCCCGGGACACACTGCTCACCTTCACTTTACGCCCATCCTCCTCCTCGCGATACTCCGTGATGGTTTTGATGTTCCCATTGATAAGTTCTTTCGGAGAGGGGAGCGGGCCTGCGGGGAGAGGGGACAATAGGACAGTGTCCGACGTGGGGGAGGCAGCAGGAAAAAAATACCCCCCCCCTCCAGCCTCTGGCCCAGCTCTCACCTCCCTTCAGCAGCTCGGCCTCAGCGCTCAGGCTGCCCCCCAGCACCCCTGGGAGGGGGATGTCCTTCAGCAGCTCGCTGGTGATGCATTTGTCTGTGGGAAGAGAAGGGGGAGAGACACCCCCTCGCTTGGGGTGAGCCCGGCACAGGGGGAAGGAGCCCCGTGCCCCCACACAGCCTCTCCTCGCAGGGAGGAGGTGCCCCGCTCTCTCCCCCGAGCACAGGAAAAGGGCAAACAGCCAAGAAATCTGAGCTGCTCCAGCCCCCTGGGCTTCCTCAGCCCCCGAAATGGGTGGAATAAGGATGGTGAGGGGGATCCTGCTCCCTCTTCCAGGTCAGGCACACTCTGCTCGTGAGAATCAGCCTCAGAGAAGAGCCTAAGAACCTGGATTGAGCCCTGGAGAAAGAGCGGGTGCCTCTCTGGGCCGATTTTAGGAACAGCAGCTGCTCTTCTTCCCCAGAAAAATTCTCCGGTTACCAGCAGGAGGAGCAACAAGGGAAAAGGGGGGAGGGAACCAGCCTGCGGCAGGAGTCACTCACCGTCCTCTCCACCCTCCTCTTCCACCTGGTCAGCCCAGCTGGGCTTTGAGCTGTGGAGAGAGCAAAGCCTTTAACCTGCTACCCCCTGCCGAGCCCCCTGCCCCATCGCTTGAGGGCCTGACTGTCCCCTCAGCCCCGGGGCTCCAGGCCCCAGCCGCCCCCCTGACTCCTCAGCCCAGGGTTCCGGCCACACCGACGCTCCCCCTCGCCGCTTTCGCCGCCCTCGGGCCCCAGCAGCGCCGCAGCCCCCTTCCCCTCGCCCATCACAGCCCTAACCCCGCCCGAAGCCCCCCCAGGGCCCGCCAGGCCCCACACCCGAGGCCCGCGGGCCTCAGGCCCCCTCCCTCCGAGGCCCTCGCCCCCCGCAGTCCCACTCCCTGGGTCAAGCCCGGGCCGGATGCCTGGTCCCCGGGATCCCCCCCGTCCCCGTCCCCTCACTCGTAGTCGCCCGTCGGCATCGCGTTCCCACCGCCCTCACGCACGGCAACCGGAAGGAGGCGCCACACTTCCGGCGGCGCTGCGCCACTTCCGGCCCAGGAGAGAGGGAAGGGAGGGGGCAGGACGGGCCGCGTTGCATGGCGGGAAGCGGTTGCTAAGCAACACCTCAGCAGGCCGCGCGGGGTAAGGAAAAAAAGGGGTGGGTTTATAATTCATAGGAGAGATTTATTTGAAGAAATATTACAACATATAAAAACTACATAAAGTATCAATTCCCACTTGTACAAAGCGGCCGATTATTTTCCATACAATGCGGCATAAAAAGGGGCAGAGCAGGGCCCCGGGGGCGGGGGGCCCTGTGTGTGTCCCTGTGGCTCTGCCAGGGCGGTAGTGGAGTTTGACCATCACGGAGAGCGGCGGAGGGCAGCCAGGAGGGAGACACGAGCAGGGCCGGGGCTGGGGATGAGCCACAGCGGGTCCCCCCCCTCTCCCCCCCCCCCAAAAAAAAACCACAAACAAACAAACAAAAAAAATCAAATCAAACAAACAAACAAAAAAAAAAAGGTGTTACAATAAATCAGTGCATGTTTGGGAGTCCTGGTGCCGGAGGAGAGGCCGCGCGTCAGTCAGCGGTTTCCATGGTCTCCATCTTCTCCATGGTCCCCATCTTCTCTGGGGCGCTGAGGTCTGGGGAGAGAGCAGAGGGGGTGACACGGCCGTACCCCGACCCAGGGCCCCCATCTCCAGGAGGGCTGAGGCCGGGGACATTGTATCCAACCCCATGGCACAGGGAAAGGATGGCGGCGGCTCCTAGCACAGCACCTACCCGCCGTGTCTTCCCTCAGCTTCGCCAACATGCACGACTTGATCTCCAGCCCGATGGCTTTGGCTAGAGGAGGAGGCACTGCGTTACCGACCTGCGACAGAGAGAGGGTTAAGGGCTGGGCGCCGGCTCCGCCATGATGCCAGCAAAGCTACCGGCGAGGGGGTTTGCCACCCATGAGGGGTTTGCCGGCAGCACTGACCTGTCTGTGCTTGTCGAGGATGTTCCCGAAGAGGCGATAGGTATCGGGAAAGCCCTGGGAACGGGCGCACTCCCTCACGCTCACCACCCGGTGCTGCTCCGGGTGCAGCACCCGACCCTACGGCAAGTGAAGGAAAACCAAAACGAAGCGTCAAGCCTTTGGACAGGGTCCCCCATAAACATCCTCCTCTCCAAACCGGAGATAGGGATTTGACGGTGGGCTGTTCGGTGGATGGAGAACCAGCTGGATGGTGGCATCCAGAGGATGCTGCTCAACGGCTCGATGTCCAGGTGGAGAGGGGTGACCAGTGGTGCCCCCCTCAGGGGTCCATACTGGAACCAGCACTGCTCAACATCTTCAAACCAGGACATTCTAGGACTCTATGACCACGGCGGCCATCGGGCGATGCCTGCCCCTGCCCAGGGCAGGAGATGGATCTGGCAGCACCCACCTGCTTGCCCATGGGCTCGGGGTTGGTGACGGTGGTGCTGAAGAAGCCGTCCCACTCCAGGCGCCCGTAGAGCCCGGCCCAGTGGTTGTGCCGGTTGCCGGTATGGGGCAGGCACCAGGGGATAAGGGTGTTGAACTGCCGGTCCGCCGGGTCGCAGGGCTTTCCTGGGAAAGATGGAGAGGGTGAGGAAGGGGCGGTGAGAGGCAGCCATGGGTGGTTTTGGGGAGCCAGCACCTACCTTCGGCGCAGGAGCAGACCCCCCGTAGCGCCCCGGAGCTGCTGCGGCCGTTTTTCTTCTCGTGGTGCGTGTACCGCAGCTTGCGCGTGGTGGTGCCGTCCGACAGCCGCACCTCGATGTTGGGAAGGTCGCGCCAATCGGAACCCGGGGCCAAGGGAATGTGTCTCATCCGGGCTGCGACCAGGGCACTCATGTCCTGTCAACGACAAGCCCGCTGTCACCGCAGGGGACCCAGAGGGACATGGGCCAGCCCAAGAGCTCCATTCCTCTCTGGGGGAGAGGGATAAGTCCCAGCAGCTCCACCGGCCTCATCTTTGGGAAAGCTAACCAGGGAGGGCTTGGGGATGGTCCCTCTCACCTCACATCCAACCCACCCTTGATCCCAATCTCGGTTTGGGTCTGAGCGCAACCCAGTCCTCCCATTGAGACCCCGGCATCCGCACCTTGCAGATATGGTCCCTGAGGATGGGCTGATACTGGGAGCCCCGGATCTGCCGCTGGAACCAGGACTGGGGCTCCCCGTTGTAGGAGATCTCCAGGGCAGAGGCACCGTTCCTGATCTCCGGCAGGTCGGACATGGTGTCCCGCACGGTGATGGTGCGGAAGGGGCCGGAGTACGTCCTGGGAGGAAGGAGGGAGCCATCAGCAGCCGAAACTTTGCCCTTCACCAGGCCCCGGCAGGGCTCCCAAGGCTCACCGGGTGATATTGCTAACGAACTTCTTGTCGTCCACCACCACGCTCAGCTGGCAGGCACGGGGCGCGAAGACGTGCAGAGGCTCGGGGAACATGGGCAGCTTCTCGCCGGGAGCCGCGGCCAGGACGATGGCTCTCCGCCGCGTCTGGGCCACGCCATACTGGCCAGCCTGGGAACGGAATGGACAACTCCTGAAGGAGGCAGAACATCCCCATCCACTCTGTGCCCCCAAAGAGCTGAGAACGTCCCCTAAGCCACCAAGGAGCAATGCAGCCAACTGCTCCTTCAGGGATGGTTGACACCACAGCTGGGTGAGAGAAGAAGGGGTTTCACCCCCAAATTCACTCTCTCGGGGTCAGCCAGCACCCTACCTGTAGGACCCCGAAGGTGCACTGGTAACCCATGCGGACAAGGCAGCGCAGGGTGAGCTTTAGCACCATGGAACGTTTGAAGGACACGAAGTTCCTGACGTTCTCCAGAAGGAAGAACCGCGGTCTGTAGTAGTCGCAGTAGCTGCGAGGAGGAAGAGGGAGACGCCGGCGAGGAGAGAGCAATGTTTGAGGTGGGGGGGGGGCCGCACCCCAAGGCGGCTCCTCGCCAACCTCCCCTGCTCACCTGAGGAAGGAGACCACCAGGGAGTTCTTGAACTTGGAGTAGGTGCGGGAGTTGAAGCGGTTCATGCCGCTGAAGCCCTGGCACGGGGGGCCACCGCACAGCATCTCCACATCCCCCTTCTGCGGCAGCTTCTGCCCCAGCGAGTTGGTTTTCTCGCCGGACATGACCAGCTTCAGCAGGACGTTACAATCCTCCGTGAAGACGGTGGTGCCGGGATTGTTCAGCCGGAAAGCCTGGGCGGCCGGTTCCCACATCTCGATGGCCCAGAGCGTCTCCGACACGCCTGGGGAGACAAAGCGGAGGATCCTGAGCCTGTGCGGAGGAGCAGAGCGCTGGCTCGCACCCCCTCACCCGCCACCGTCCCCAACCTCACCGCTGGCTCCAAGGAACCGAGCGGCCAGCGCCGATGCCCGTCTCCCCAGGGGCTCCGCTTGTCACCCCCACCGTTGTCCCCACAACCCTGCCGCTCACCTGCCTGGTGGAAGCCCTCGGACAACCCTCCGCAGCCAGAGAAGACATCCAGGGTCCGCAGCTTGGGGAGCTTCAGCTCGGCCGGCTCCTGCTCGCTTTGCTCGCAGCTCACCGACGACTTCCCTTTGCCTTTGCCTGCACACAGAGCCCCGCTCGCATCAAAAGGCAAAGTCACTTCCTCCTCCTTTAGTGCTTACAAGGCAGATTCTTCTCCCCCTCCTCCGCAGCAGCTTCGAGCACCTTTCTGCCCCTTAATTGTTTCCTTGCCGCTGCCAGAATACGCCCTTGCATTTGGAAGGGAAAATTCCCATCTTTCCTCCCGTGCAATCCCTTTCCGTGGGCACAGGGAGAGAGTTTCTGAGGGTCAGACGGGCACAGGGATAACCTTGGGAGCACGGAACAAAGGCCTCCGGCTGCCGAGCAGCCAGGGTTGGCAAGGGAAAGGCTTTGAGATCTCTCAGGGAGCCCAGGTGCTCTCCCTGCGAGCTTTAGTTTTGCCTTAAAAACCAGACCACGGCGCTGCATCCTGCCGGAGCGTCGGAGCAAGGACAGAAACATCTGGTTGTCTTATCTCTGCTCAGCAGCGCGTAACGGCAGACACGAACCGGTTCCCCCACCCGAGACCTCCCGCCCCCCCGTCCCCCCGGCAGCCACGGGGGTACTGCTGGCTGCCCNNNCCTCCCTCCCCCCCTTCCCACAAGCAGAACTCACCTTTCCCTTTCCCCTTCCCCTTCCCTTTATTGCCCGAGCTCCGAGCGTGGTTGGGAGGATCTTCAAAGCTCTTGGTTTTGGCGTTGTAAGCCTGGGGTAGAGAAAGGCTTCAGGACACTTGAATACAAAGAGCTTTTCTAGCTCAGGAATGGCCACGGCATTGCCAACACTCCATCGGGGCTGCGAAACCAAAGGGCGGGACACAGAAGATCCATCCCTCCCATCTCCATGGCCTCATGGAACTGCGGAAGCCACCCGAGGGTTCAAATTTGTCCCCTCAGCTCCATAGGGAGCAGCTGCTCCAGCCAGCTCCTGGTGACGCTCGGATGAAAGCTTCCTTTGCATCCAAGACTTAATCCACCAGGAGATTCCACCAGGAAAGTCTACCAGGAGAACAAGCTACAACTTCTCGCTCTGCACAGCGGCTCCTCTGTGCAAAACACAGGCGGAAAGGCAGGACAGCCCCAGGGACACCCTCAGGATCCCGGGGTCCCTCACCTCCAAGAAGTAGAAGCGGTCAAGCCCACCGGCGGAGTAGTCCTGGATGCTCTCGGTCAGATCCTCCCCGTACACCACCGTGCACCGGCCCTGCACGGCGCGGAAGTCGACCGTCGTCTCCTCGTCGCTCCAGTACAAGAGGTTGATGTCTGCGTGGTAGCTGGCTTTCATGGATTTGTGCGTGTTTTCGGGTCTGCAGGGGAAAAAAAAACAACCCAAAACCAAAACCCTCAAACATCGGGATGGGGGAAATGTTTTCAGGGAGATCCTCGCCCCGGTCCGGCCTCTGCGGCTCGCCCCACTTCGTGTCCCCAGAGAGAGGAGGGTTTGTTTCCTCCGTCTGCAAACGTTCACTGGCACGGGCACAGCACCAGAGGGATGATTTATTTCCTACCAAAGGGAGTTTTTTTGGGGGGTTTTTCTTAAGAGGAGGGAGAGGGAATCGGCACCGGAGTTTGTAAGTGAATTTAAAGGCAAAGAGATCAAAATCGAGGAGCTGTTGGGCTCGAAACACATGGATCTGAGCATCAGCACGTTCCTCTCCCGCTGCCGAGGCCATTCGCACACATCCCTGCGTGGTGTGGAGATGACTAAGAGCCTGAAAATGTTTGGGTAAACACCCGGACGGCGCTGGGGCTGCGGCTCAGCACCGAGGCTGAGCCCCGAATACCGCGGCGATGAGCCCCTTCCAGCAGTGCCAACACCGCACCGACTCACCACGTCGCAGTGTGCGAGTCACCCAGCTCCACTGTGACCTTCAGCTGATGGTGCAGAGCTTCCCCCAGCACCCGAGACCTCGGGGGAGCCCCACAGCCCACTTGGGGGTCTCTGCACCCCCATAAGTAAGACCTATCAAGCAGTGCCCGCACCGCGTTGACCAACAACACCGCCGTGCCCAAGTCACCCAGCTCCAGCACGACCTTGAGCTGATGGTGCAGAGCTTTCTCCAGCACCCAAGACCCCGGGGGAGCCCTGCAGCCCACCCAGGGAGGGGGGGGCTCTGCACCCCCATAACGCACACCCCAGCAGCGCCGCTCACCTGTAGAACTTGTAGATGCGCAGTTTGATGTCGGCCTCGTTGGGTTTGCCGTTGCTGCGGATGTTGCAGAAGATCTCCTTGATGCGCCCCACGCGGTAAGGGTCAGGGGCATCCAGGTTGCTGCCCTTGATGTACTCCGAGTACTTGCGATAGTGCTCCGGGTGCAGCTCCTCATCCACCGCCTCCTTTTTGGGGCGCTTGGCTGGGCTGGCGGGTTTCATACTGGGGAAAAGGGGAGAGAAAGAGGTTGAGGTATCCTTTCCCCCGCCCCCCCTCCAAGAAAAACCCACCCAGCAGAGGAGAATGTCCTCCTCCCTCCTCGCTGCCGACCCTGCCTGCTTCCTCCTCGGTGCGGGATGGGCACCAAGCCTCCTCCTCCTCAGCACAAGCCTTTCACAGCCAGATCCTCACATAACTCTGCACGGCTGCAAAATAAGGTGCCCCCACGTTGCTGCCCCAAGAGGTTTCCCATTTCTCCTCCCGTAACTACAGGCAGGCTCTTGTTTCACCTTTCATCTACGGGCTCGTTCTTTTGAAGAAAGAGAAAAAAACAGAAAGCAATGCACGAAAGGATCCCGATTCATCTGCCAAAACCCAGCGATGGGGACGGTCTGATCAGAGCAAAGTCACTCAGTTTAATGACAGGAGGTGAAACTGAAGTTGAGGGCACCTTTATTTCTAAGCTGAGCTTTGGGAAATCAGGGGGAGAGGTGCTTCCTTTACAGGTGGGGGATTCACTACCCGGAAATTACGTCCTCTGCTACCAAAGGCTTGAGCAAAGAGCATCCTGAGCAGCTCTCAAAGCCCTTCACGAGCACCAACCTGAAGGAAAAGGCATCTGGCAGGAGGTAGACGCCGTCTCCCACCCTGTACTGCACCCCGTTCTTGGTGGCCATGGTGTAGAACATCTTCCCGTCCCCTTCCTCCAGGGGCTCAGCCACTTTGGGAATCTCCTTGTGCCTCACCTCATCCAGGCGCGTGCAGCTCATGCAGAACCTGCGGGAAAGAAAGGGGGACAGCAGAGCGTGGTGACGGGGACCCTGCCAACTCTGGCAGGAGCCGAGAAGCTCCTGCTGCCCGTTTTGGGGCAGAGCAGATCCCGGGAGGTGCCACCCTTCCCGCCCTCACTTGTATTTATTGTCTTCCGTGGGCTGAGTTTTCGGCGGGGATTCGAACCGAGCGTACTCCTGGTCGTACCACATCTGATAAAAATAAGTTCTCCCGTCGTCTTCAACCATCTTGATCTCCATGTCCAGCCCGCCCTGCTAGGAGAGAGGTGGCCACAATGATCGGGGGCTGCTGCCCACGCCCACCCCGGGGGTCTGCAGGGCTGTCACCCACCTCCATGGACCAGTTCTCCGAGGGCGCCTTGTAGATGACTTTGACTTTGCCGTGGATGTAGGAGAGCTGCATGTCCTCGCACTCATCCACCAAAAAGAGCTCCAGGGGGTCAGAGGTGGCCCCCAGGACGGTATCCGAGCCGGGGCAGAACCAGTGAGCGTGGAACATCTGGCCACTGCTGTCCTCCCACATGGCTGTCACCCTGAGCGGGGAAGAAGCCAGGGTTATGGGGCGCCAGGAAAGGGCTCTGAGCCTTGCAGGAGCTCCAGAGTCCTCAAACAGCGGCACGGCCAAGCAATTAGTGTTCTCTAATTGGGAATATCAGCTGTCCCCACACACATCCACCCCAGTGGGAGCAGAGACTCGTCCCCTGCGGCACCGACCTGGCGAGGTAGAGGGGCTTGGTGGGATCGTCAGGGCTGACGGAGACACAGTCTCCCACCTCCAGGGTCTCCGAGTCGATGCAGACCCTCTGGTAGTAGTCCTTTTTCCCATCGCTCTGCGGAAGGACAGCGGAGAGCACTTAAATCCCCACGTCGGCAAGCGACGCGGCCCCCTTCGTAGCCCAAATGCCCACCCCAGCCTCGGCAGTGGGTGGGGAGTGGGGTCTTGCCCAACCTCACCTTGATGGGTTCCCCCACCCAGGAGATACGGCTCTTGTTCTGCTTCTTCTTCCTGCCCTGCAGCATCTTCTTGGGCGACGGCATCTCGGGGATGTTGTCATCCACCTCCTCATCCTCATCAGCCTCCCGGACAGCCAGGTTGGGACACCTGGGGACACAGAGGACCTGTCACCGCAGCAGGGGACAGCACGGGGACCGTGTCCCCTCTTCTCTGGAGGTTGGAGAGGACTTTGGCAGGAGATGTTGCTGCTGAGAGGGGGGGACACACACGCACCTCCTCTGCAAACAGGCCTGTTTGCTCCGTCCGCTGCCCCCAAATTTCACCATATTCTGGCAAGCCTTGCACTTCCCACACTCGGGCTGCTGGCAGACCTGGAGCAGGGCGAGGGGACAGGCTGAGCACGGAGATGTCCCAGGCAGGAGGGACAGGGACCTCAGTGGCCTCGGGAAACCACTGCCCCTGCCCCGATGGAGCGACTCCAGAAGGGGCCGTTGAGGACGGAGGGGACGGAGGGGGCTTCAGGTCACTTCAGCTTCACGCCAGACCCCCCCGTTACCTCGCAAACGCCGCAGCGCCGGCGCTTCATGGCGTTCTCCTTGTCCTCTTCCCTCTCGTCCTTCTCGATCTGCTCCGAGAAGAAGGTGTCGAAGATGAGGTACACCAGTTTGGTGGTGGTGGCTTTGGTGGGACCCTTGTCCTTGTCGATTTTGGTAGGGTGCCGGATGGCTTGTCGCCTGACAGCTCGCCTGAAACCACGGTGACAGCGGTGAGAGGGGACCCTGTGCTTGGTATCGCTGGCAGTTACAGCCACGATGACCAACCTGGCCCCTGGGGAGGTTCTCCAGGGAAAAGAGCTCTCCCCAGGGCACTCAAGAGCCGAGGACCACAGTGGGTGACCCCAGCAGGCACCCCGTGGCTGGCACAGGGTCCCCAAGGGGTGCTACAGCAGGACAAGGAGCAAACCCAGGCTCTGGGGACCCAACCCAGCTCCTTTTCCTTGCTCAGGGCAGAGGGTTTTCCCAGTTTGGGGAGGATTCTGCTCCCATTTCCCAGTGCCGCCCAGGCCACTGAGCCTAAACCCTCAGCTCATCCCAGCTGGGAAGGAGCAAAAGGGTTTTTTTTTCTGTGCAAATCCCATGGAAATCCAACCCACCGGGCTCCCGTGGGACGCCGCCATGCCAAAAGAGAGCCTCTACGTGGGGACACGGGGGGCTCACCTCTTCCCCAGGGTGACACCAGCCAATTTGATCAAGTCCCTCATGCAGGGGGTGATGAGGACGGGGGGTTCGTCGCTGTCCCCCGCTTCGTCGTAGCTCTCCACTTGCTCCACCACGAACTGGGCATGGCGCAGGAGCGAGTCTTCTGTGAAGCGGTTGAAGTTCAGCCCCGCGGGAGGAACGGTGGTCTGCGAGGAGGCGCCGGGGAGGGAGGGGGATTTGGGCCAGGGGGTTAGGAAAAAGGGTGACGAGAGCGACACCCAGTCCCCCCGTCCCTCCCCGCCACCCCGGATGGCGTCGCCGTGGGGTTTGTCACCTCGATTTTATTGAGCAGGTCCTCGTAGCTGACGTCGCGGTTGTTCTGCAGGAACTCCACCACGATCTTGCTCATGTAGATCTTCTCTTGCATGAGGGCGAAGATGGGGGCGTATTCCTCGCTGGGCTCCATCAGGATGTAATCGGCAAAGGCTGCGGCGGGCGGTTAAATACGGGGGGGGGTTGTGGGGGGGTGGGAATTCAGTGATGT
>JAOXNH010000018.1:159023-169739 GCA_028566575.1 Bartramia longicauda | reverse complement strand
CTCTCCCAGCCTGTCTCCACAGGGGAGATGCTCCATCCCTCCCATCATCTCCGTGGCCCTCCACCGGACCCATTCCAAGAGGTCCACATCCTTCCCGCATTGAGGACTCCAAAGCTGGACACCGTATTCCAGGTGGGATCTCACAAGCGCAGAGCAGAGGGGTAGAACCACCTCCATGGACCTGCTGGCCACGCTTCTCCTGGATGAAGCCCAGGATGGGCTTTCCTCTCTCCTTCCTCTACCCGGGGCGTCGAGGGATAAAAAAAAAACCCTCTTCTTGGTTTAAAATAGGTGGGAAAAAAAGCAACACCGGGATGAGGAGAGGACGAGGAATCTCCATGGGCACAGGAACTCATCGGAATTTAACGGGGAGAGGAGAAATACAAGAAATAGGAAAAAAACCATCTTTCTCTGCCACCATCCCGCTGGGATGAGGAGGTCTCCACGAGGTTGGTTTTGACCTTGAAGGGGGTTGCAGGACCCACCTTGGAGCATCCCAACTCGGGGCTCAGCTCCCCCCCTGCAACATCCCCTTTCTCCGGGGGCTCCCAAAAACATCATCACCAAAAATGGACGGAAATAGGTTATTTGAGACCCCTCTATCCCCCCCTTCCAAGGGATCCTCACGCCGCGATTCCTGCCCTGGAAGACCCGGCCGAGAGATTTCACGTCGTCTCCTGCGACCGCGGTGAAAATAAGAGTTTAAAATCCAGGCTAAAAAAAACCAAACCAACCAAATCCGACCGTTCCGACCTCGGAAACCCTCGGGGAGCGGGATATCGAGGGCAACCGGTCCCCGTTCTCCTCGTGCAGGGGAAGGAGGGAAATTGAAAAAGCAGCATTTTTTTTTCCTAACTCCCAAAAAGGAATCAAAGAGGGTGGAAAGTAGGTCAGGCTGCGGGTGAGGGCAGAAGGAGCAGGAGAGGAAGGGGGGAAAAAAAGAAGAAAATGGGAAAAAACGGCACAAAAGGAGAGCGTGACCCCGGAATTGTAACGGTGAGGAGGGTCCTGGGGGCACAGGAAGCCCGGGAAGGAGGTGGTGGCACCTCCAACCTTCTCCGAACTCAACGGGACACGGCCCCGAGCAACCTGACCCGGCTTGGAAGTTGGCCCTCGCCGGCAGCCGGGGTCAGAAAAACCTCCAGGAGGGTTTGTCTGACCTCTGATCCTCTGGGATTACGGGATACGCGCGGAGGGAAAGGAGGACAAAAGGCCACGACCACAAAGCGTCCTCGGTTCCTTCACGGAGGGTGACCACGATTAAAGGTCAAGGATGGAAACGGGAGCCGCCGGCGAGGTCTTTGCTCCCGAGTCAAGGCGTGGAGGAAGAAAAGAAGCTCAAAGAAGCCATAAAATCCAAAGTAAAGCTCCTCTTCCAGCCCCGGTGGTGCTGCTGGAAGAGCTTCCCCCCCCTTCCCATCTCCTCTGGCCTCTCTCTCCGGCTCAGGTTGTGGTTGTCCCCATCCCAGGGACCACGAAGCCACAGGTTCCTCCTGGCCCTGGCTCACACACACCCTGGATAAAAAGAGGTGGGAGGAGGAATCCAAGTATCTACGGGGTCTCTGCCCAATTGTATCTCCAAGGAGACCCCCTGGACACCCCAAAAATCGACTTTGGAGCTCTTCACGCTGATCCCCCCCAACCCTTTTCCACTCATCGTCCGCTGGAAGGAGCTCTTTGTTCTCCACGAGCCCTACAAAGAGGGATCTGGGGGCTTCAGGTGATGGGAAGCTCAACGGGAGTCAACCACGTGGCCTTGCGGCCAAAAGGGCCACCCCTATCCCGGCACCATCCAAAGAGGTGGTTGTCCCACGTCGCGGTGTGGCCTCACCTCGAGTCCTGTGGGGACTTTGGGGCTCTAAGGAGGACATAAGAATATTGGAACGTGTCCAAAAGGAGGGCAAAAGAGGTCGGGAAAGGAGTAGAGGAGCTTCTGAGGGCACCAGAGTTGGTCAACCTGGAGAAGAGGAGACCGAGGAGGGACCTCATGGATGTCTACAAGTTCCTCATGATGGGGGAGAAGACATGGAGGTGCTGATGTCTTCTCTTGGGGGTCTGGTGTGTGAGGGAAGGGCCTAAAGCCACATCAGGGGAAGTTGAGGTTGGCCATGAGGAAGGAGTTCTTCATGGAGAAGGTGGTGAAGAACTGGAACGAGGTCCCCAGGGTTGGGGTCATGGCTCCTAAACCCGTTGGCGCTCAAGAAGAGTTTGGGGAACGCTCTCAGATACAGGGTTTAACCTTTAGGTTGCCCCATGTGGAGTCAGGAGTTGGGCTTGATGATCCCCGTGGGTCCCTTCCAACCCAGGAGATTCCCAGAACGTTACGCTCCAGAGAGGAGGAAGAAGATGCTCTTCAGCCAAGGCAGGATGTTGGGCGCAGAAGGGACAAACCCCACTTCCGAGTCCTCACCCGGGGACTCAACGCGAGCAAGAGCCAGATGGAAGGAGGTGGAGAACCATCCCCTGAGCTCGTGGCCTTCAATCGAACCCTCTCCTCCTCCTCCTCCTCCTCAAAACCCATTGGATGCTCTCCAGGAGGTAAAACTCTACGTGGGACGGGAGGTCAACCACCAAACAGGCCTTTCCTCCTCATCCTACGCGTGGTGAAACATCCCACGGGAAGAGCTGGAGAGGAGAAACCCAGGTCTAAGAGAAGACCTCATGGCTTGGGAGATCTTGGGGGTGGAAAAAATGGGGAGAAAAAGGGAGGATGATGATTCCAGGCCCAAAAAGCCTGGTTTGGGGACAGAGCAAGATGAGCTGGGCCACGAGGGAGGAGAACCTGGAGCCGTCGTGGAGAGGACGCAGTTGCCCAACGCTTTCCCAACGCCTGCCAAGAAGGGCGACGCGTTCTCCGAGGTGGCTGCCAAGAGGGTTTGGAGCCAAAAAAGAGTCATCAACGTCCTCGATATCGAGCCAAGAAGGGCTCTAAGGAGGCGGCTGCAGCCGTGGGATACGCCTTCCCCCGTCACAGCCTGGGGGAAAAGCCACCGCTGAGCACGAGGACCTCCCCGAAGAAGCCACCAACTCCACCAGGAGCCAGCAATTTCAAGGAAAAGAGGAAAAAACCTGATTTTTCAGACTTTGGAGCTGGTCCAACCCAAAGTAGAGAGAATGTTGTGACCTCCCAGTACGTCCCAGTCCATCCTGGGATGGGCAAGAGCAGAGAGAACCTTCCTGCTCCCCACAGCGGGACGTGGCCGACGTCAAGCACGGCATTTTAAGGAGGTTTTGGATGTATCAAGGAGGGGAGTCACCATCCGGGGCCTGAATTTGGGATCAAAAAGGGGAGATTGGAAGACTTGGATCTCCAGAAGAGCATAAAACGTTGGGATTTTTGCTTATTTGGGGGTAAAACGAAGGGCTATGGATATTAAAGACCTCAGGGGTTTTCGGAGGGCGGCGGTGGAGACTCCGTGGGAGCCGGGGTTGGTTTCGGCGCTGGGAATTTGCCGGGAAGAGACGGGAGGGATCCCAGAATCCCCCCCTCAACAGCTCAAAAACCCTCCTGGATTTGCCACAAACACCGACTTCCTCCCTTGGACTTGAAAAGGGGTTTTTTTGACTTTTTTTGGGGTTGTTTTTTTAAACAAGGAGCCACCAGATCCGACAAGAGCCCGACCCTTAAACCCAGAGCCCATTTTTCCCGACTCCGCTCTTCCCGGAGCCGTGATATGGAGGAGAAAGGGAAAGGGGAAACTTCATCCCAGGAGGAGGGAGGAGATGATTTAAATTACGAGCCCGAGACGGGAAAACACCGACCGGATTCGTCGAATCGAAACTCCCCGGCACCCGGAATTCTCTCCGCCTTCGTTTCCTGCTGCCGCCTCGTTAGAAACCACGAACCGCAACCGGGACCGGAAACGGCTCATCAAAATTCACCCCCCCCCAAAAAAAAGAGGATGTCTCCACCAGCGGAGGTGCCACCACGGGAGGTGCCACCACGGAAGGTGGAGGAGAAGCCCCAGGTGTTTTTTTTTCCTGACCCACCAGGAAGTTTTTAGTTTTTGGGAGAAACGTCACCAAGATTTTGGCACAAACACAGGTTTTTTGGAGGTGGGAGAAACCTGGGAGCTGTTCAGGATGAGCTGATGATCCCGTGTGAAGAATTTGGAGCTTCACGGATGGATGAGGACCAACTCAGACCCAAATCCATTTGGGAAGGAGCCCTTGAGCACACCCACCCCGCCATCGTAGCGTCACACCGATGGAAAAATAAGCCAAGGGATGAACCCAGATCCCAGCCCCGAGGTCGCATCCTGCCTTCGGCACGGACCACGCTCTTCTCCTGTCCTCCAGCCACGCTC
This sequence comes from Bartramia longicauda, assembly GCA_028566575.1. Lineage (NCBI taxonomy): Eukaryota > Metazoa > Chordata > Aves > Charadriiformes > Scolopacidae > Bartramia > Bartramia longicauda. Next base: position 165,432 of record JAOXNH010000018.1, on the reverse strand, counting down.
CGCCCCAAGATTTTCCAAGTTTTATGTGTTTCCTCAATGGAAACCTCCTTCCTAAACGTGACACTTTTCAAAGGACAAAGCCCAAACTTCCAAAGGGCGGGTTCCTGGTGGGATGAGATCCCTCCATCCATCCCTCATGACCACACTGACCAGAGCTCCTTCATCTCCCACCATCCTCATCCATCAGATCTCACGGAACACGGAGTGTCAACGATGGACATGGACAAACCAACTCCAGGTGACGCCCATCAAACCCTTCCCTGGAAACACCCACCCTCCGGCATGGCAGGATGCGATGGTTTGGGGTTACCCTAAAGGGTTTCCGTCTCCCATGGGATTTTGGGGGTCATCAGAAGGGTTTCTGGCTCCCATGGGATTTTTGGGATGCACTTACTGTCCCCTTAGGACTGGAGGGGACTCATCTCATCTCAACCTCCTTCCTAAACACCACACTTTTCAAACGACAAAGCCCAAACGTCCAAAGGGCAGGTTCCTGGTGGGATGAGACCCCTCCCGAGACCACACTGACCAGCTCCTTCATCTCCCACCATCCCCATCCATCAGATCTCACAGGACACGGAGCATCAACGACGGAGATGGACAAACCAACCCCAGGTGACACCCATTAAACCCTTCCCTGGAAACACCCACCCTCCGGCATGGCAGGACGCGATGGTTTGGGGTTACCTAAAGGGTTTCCGTCTCCCATGGGATTTTTGGGATGCACTTACTGTCTCTGTAGGACTGGAGGGACTCTTCTCCCCAGGCTGGAGGGAACGGGGACAGAGGAGAGCGGGTAATGCTGCACTCGGACACGGGGGTCATGCTCTTGCGTGGCACGAAGCCGTGGGCTTCCCTCTCTCGGCTGGGGGAGGAAGGCTCCGCTCCCATGGCCGCCTGCAGCATCGGATGCTCCGAAGAGTTGGCCAAGAGCTCTTTGAGGATATTGATGGGGGAGATGGTGAGTTCCCAGTTGGTGATCCCAAAGTCTCTCAGGTGGGCTCTGGCGTGGCTGGAGAGACCCGCTCGCGTGTCGAAACCGGCCCCGCAGAACTCGCAGCGCATCAGGCTGAAAGTGCTGGGGTTGAAGTTGGCGACTGCGGAAAAGAAGGGCAGAAAATGAGCCAAAAACATCCCAAAAACACCTAAACCAGGCCTCCCAGGAAGGGAAATGGCACCAAGAGGCCGTTGGCCACCAAGGTTGAGGTTGCCCACAGTCCCATACGTACCCAGCTCTCGGTGAGGAGGAGAAAAAGCCCCTTTCCCCACCGATTTAACCCCAGAAAATAGAAAGCACGGCGAATTGAATACATACTACCTTTTTTCTTCTTCTTTTGGAAGGAAAATTTTTGCTCAATAGCTTTGACTTCTTCCGCCGAGATGAAATGACGGACGTTGTAGCTCACCCCCACCCTGTTGAGGTGACCCCGCACGTGGTTGGCCAGCCCGATGCCGTTGTGAAACCTATCAGGGCAGTAGGGACATTTCCTCTCCTCGTTCTTCAACATGGGCGAGTCGGAATCCAGGAGGTCATCCAGCTCCAGAGGACCCTCCAGAGGAGCGTCCAACAGGAGCACGTCCAAGGGAATGGGCTCTTCCATCAGGAATTCTTGGGAAGGGAGGGTGGTTTTCTTCTTCAACGGCTTCCCCCGGGGCCGCTTGGTGGCCTTGGGGTGAGGGTTCACCTCCTCCAGGAGGACGATGGGGACCATCATCCGCAGCTGCTGCTGCTGCTCCTCGGAAGCGATGGAAGAGTCGGTGGCTTTCAAGGTGTCTCTGAAGGTCCTCTTGAGGTCTAAGGCAGCTTGAGGGATGGCCACGGCTTTGAGACCCCTGCTCTCGCCCAAATCCATCTCGGCGCTCATGGACATCTCCTCTTCCAGGCTCCCAGCCTCATTGGCCAACGTCCACTTGTGCCTGAGCTCCTCCAGCCCCATGGGGTGGCTCCGGAGGCTGTCGCCTTCTCCTTCAAGGTGCTGAGATCCCGCTTTTTTTTTCAGCTGCTGCAGAGCCAACTGGGAATAAGCTTTCGCGGAAGGAAAACTGGAGAATCCCAAGTTTTTATGGGGGGTGGAGTAAGGAGCCCCTTTCCTGGCATGAAAGCCCGAGGTCTGGTAGTCCTTTTTGGTAGCCCCGTTGCTTTTCTCCAATCTGGGATGATTTAGGGCAAAACCGTGGAGGGCTTCGTAATGCGACGCGCTTTCCTGGGGAGGAGGAGGAGGAGGAGGAGGGAAAAGCCGCTCCGTTTTGCCAAAATAATCCGTCTCGGTCAACCGACCCGGCCTGGCCGGGCTGTAGGCATCTCTGCTGGTTCCTGGTTGATTGGGATCCTCTTCGTAGACCTCGGAGTCCCAGGAGAGGTGGGAATGGGCGTATTTCATGTGCTCCTTGAGGATGTTCTCGTTGGGGGCTGGGAAGCTGCAGAGCACGCAGGTGCTGAGCCCTTTGCCGCCAGAGTGAGGTGGGATCTGCATCTGCAGGGCCAGGTGTTCGTTGGGTTTGAAGTGTTTGTAGATGCCGTGCAGGGGCACCTCCCCTCCGCCCCCGCTTCCGAAGAGGTTCACGGTCTTCGCCCCTTGGTCCTTCCTCTCCTTGACGTGCATCTTGGCGTGTTGGACGAAGATCTTGGAAGAGTTCGTGCCGAAGACGCACTTGGGGCACTGCAGCCGGGCTTCCCGGCCTTCGTCAGGAAACTCGTTCAGCTTCTGGATCTCTTCGATGATTTTTTCCCTGGATTCTTGGTGGAGCCTTTTGTGTTGCTCCAAAGAGGCGGGGTCTCCAAAGGCCCACCCGCACTCGTTGCAGCAGAACTGACATTGTCCTCCCAAAGCATCTCCGTCTTGGTCCCTCCCTGGTCCCCGGTTGTGTTGGAGCATGTGATCCATCAGATGTTCCTTCTTTTTGAAGTAGATGCTGCACTCGATGCAGGTGTAGACCGTAGGGTCCTCCTCCGGACCCAGCTCCTCCTTCCCTTGCTCCTCCAACAAGACGCTGCAGACGTAAGGTCTCATCTCGATGTCATAGGAGCTACAGGGAGCAGGATCCAGGGACATCAACGGGATCCTCTCCACCGAGTCTTCGGCATTTACTGTCCAGGATTGTTTGCCGACGGCGAGATCGGCTCCCAGCTGAAGACCTGGCTTCTGGATCGTCCACTCGGCCGCGTTGAGGGGATTCATCTCCCCCATATCCGTGTCGACCATCAACCCTTTCCTGTGGGACGAGGAGCTCTCCAGGGATTTGGACTTGCCCAGGACGGGGTTTAACGTTTTCCTGAAGACCGTGGGAGTCAGCGGAGGAGGCACTTCGCGGCCCCTGAAGGGCAAGTTGGTTGCTACATCCGTTGGCTTGTTGACGTCTTTGTAGTGAGGACTCGGGCTCCTGGTGGGTCTGGAAATCCAATCGAGCCTCTGGATTCCCCTCTTGCTTTTCTCCAAGTGCTCTTTGCCGAGGCCTTCAAGTTGCTTTGGTTCATTTTTGAGATATTTCTCTTCCCCACCTCCGACCGATGCTCCGGCGCGTGGGCTGGAGGTCTCCCCTGTCACCTTCTCACCCTCCAGCTCTTCGGAATCGCTCTCCAGTTGCTCGGGATCCACTTCCAGAGTATTTACCTCCTGGGACTCCGCGGCGAAGGCCGATTCCTTCAAGCACCTCCCATCCTTCGGCTCCTTGGAGCCCGAGAGTCTCTCCAAAGGGCTTTCTTCTCGCCCGTCACCCGCTCTCGTTCCCAGCTCCGAGGTTTCCCAGCTGAGGTTGCCGGACACGGTCATGTTCCGTAGCTCTAGGGAGCTCCTGGTCTCCGGTCAGTACAAAGAAGCCTTCTTGAACTCCAAATGTTCTTCATTGGTGGAGCTGAAAGTAAAGGTTGGGTTTTTTTGAGAGTTAATACGGGATTTGGACCAACATCTCCATTTACAAGAGGGTCGTTGACCCGGAACCACCCCATGTCTACGTGGTGACTCCCATATCATCCCAAATATCCAAACTTTGGGACAAAAAACCCCCCATCCTCCTGTGGCCGTGGGCACCTGGAAGCATTTCTGCACCTTCTCCTAGGCTTTCTCCAAGCAGAGATGGCTCTTCCACCTTCACGCCAAGTACCACAAGAGCTTTGGGTTCCCACCACCCCAGAACTCATCTTCTCCTTGCTCCACCCCACTTTTTGCTCCCTCTCTTTCTCCTCCGAACTCCTCGGGATTCTTGGACCCCTTCTTGCCTCCTTTTTTCCCCAACTCAACGGGGATATTTGCTCTTAGGGATGACACTTGTCACCATCGGACCAAAGAAAAGACCCAAAGCTCTTCAAAGTTGAGTGAAAAAGGATTTAAGAGCCAACGTGGACCACAGCAAAGGTCTCTGGGATCAAAGGATGGCTCGTCTCCATGATTAAATGGAAGTCCTGGGGTGATCCCTCCCCACAGCAGCAGTGGGAAACCTTTATTCTCCACGCAGAGACCCCAAACTACAGCAGATCAAGGTGGTTCCTCTTCATCCTCTTCCAAACCCTCAGGAAGAACCCCCCCCAAAGCTGGGAAGAACCCCCCCAAAGGTGGGAAGAACCCCATGGAGTGACCGGAGAACATCAAAACCTCCATGGGGTGGGATCTACAGTGGGACTGGGTGGTCCCAGGCCACCCAGATGGGTGCTGTGGGTACCACCACGGCACTGAAGATGTGTTGGGTGTTAGAGAGGGGCCAAGAACACCCAAGGGTGATCCCAACCTGGTGGTTTGGAAAAAGTCCTACATCCTTGGAGGACTTTTTTCCTGGAAGTCCTCCAGGAGGAGTCCTTGGAGGCTTTTTCCTGGAAGAAGGAAGGACGTGGTGATGACCACAAGGGTGCAACAGAGACACTTGATGTTCTCTAAGATGCCTCCAGGGGCTGGAGACAGGACCGATGGTTGGGAGGCAGGATCTAAGGAGCCTCCAGCCCTTCCGCTGGGGTGGTGGAAGGATCGGGATGGGAGGGAAGCAGAGAGAGCCTTGAAGGACACCACATCCCTACATTTAGGCTTCTGAACCGGGGTCTGAGAGATCCAGGAGCTCCCATGTCCCCAGAGGAAGCTTCACGGGAGCTTGGGGACAAGCAGACTCCGAGTGTCCGTGTCCCCATCCCGATCCCTAAATCTGCCTTTTCTGGGGTGCTTGGGGCTATTTGGGACACCCCCAAGCAGCTTCAGGACATCCAAGGAAACCAAACTGGGCATCCACCTCCCAGCAGGGACAGCCCCAGCGGTGCCGAGGGGAACTGGGAGGGCTCTGGGGGTAACTGGGAGGGCTCCAGAGGGGTCCAGGTGAGCTCTGAGGGGACCAGGGTAACTCCAGAGGGAACTGGGAGGGCTCCAGGGAGAACTGGGAGGGCTCCAAGGGCAGCCAGGAGGGTTCCAAAAGGAACTGGGAATGCTCCTGGGGGGACCAGGAGGGCTCCGGGGGAACTGGGAGGACTCCGAGGAGAAATGGGAGGGCTCCAGGAGGGACTGGGAGGACTCCAGGAGGACCAGGGTGGCTCCAAGAGGAGCCAGAAGAGCTCCAGGGGGAACTGGGGTGGCACCAGGGAGAGCCGGGAGGGTTCCAAGAGGAACTGGGAGTGCTCCAGGGGGAACTGGGGTGGCTCCAAGGGGAGCCAGAAGAGCTCCAGGGAGAACTGGGAGGGCTCCAAAGGGAGCCAGGAGAGCTCCAGGGGGAACTGGGAGGGCTCCAAGGGGAGCCAGAATAGCTCCAGGGGGAACTGGGAGGGCTCCAGGGAGAACTGGGAGGGCTCCAGAAGGGATCGGGAGGGCTCCCAGGAGAACTGGGATGGCTCCAGGAGGACCTGGAAGGCTCTGAGGGCAACTGGGAGGGCTCCAGGGGGATGGAGGTGACTCCCAGGAGAATTGGGATAGCTCCAGGAGGGACCGGGAGGCCTCCGAGGGCAACTGGGAGAGCTCCAGGGGGGCCAGGATGGCTCCAGGGGGAACTGGGAGGTGCTGGGAGGCTCCGGGGGATGATTTAGGGAAGGCAGAAGCCAGGTGGTTTGTCGGGAAATGGGACAAACGAGAGGAATTAGAGCATCCTGCTCCGCTCCGTAGCGAGGACACCGTGCCGGCCGGCTCCGGAGGGACCTGCTGACGTCCTCGCTGGTGGGACAACCCTCTTTTGGGGACAGCCAGGGAGATATTTTGGGGTTCCGTGTAACTGGAACATCGTTAAGAAGAGGGAGATGGAGCTCCAGGGCACTTCCCACTCCACCACATCCCCCCGGGAACTTACCCCAGTTGGGTCCTGAGAGCCGGGACGGCACCGGAGAGGGCAGGATCGGGCTCATCTGCAACGGAGAGGAAAACCAATTTGTGATAAAGTGATTAGTTTTATTTTAATTTGATTTTTTTCTGTGTTAAAAAAGCTTTCCCCAGCAGATAAACCCCCCCCC
>JAOXNH010000017.1:1918775-1940100 GCA_028566575.1 Bartramia longicauda | reverse complement strand
TGGGTTGGGTTTTTTTTGGTTAATTTTTCCTCCTAAGTGAAATACCAACATTTCCACTCCCGTTTTAAAGCTGTTGTAAAATGTTTAACTTTTGCTCAGTTTTGCTCAGGGTTTACCTTGTTTATTTGGTGTTTTTTTTTCCCTGTTTGTTTGTTTTGTTTATTTTTATTCCCCCCTCCTTGGGATCATGGGAACGCTTCTGCTCCTTTGCTTTGAGCCTTTCTCCTTTGGCGCGTGGCGCACCCCAATAAACACCAGAGGCAGTAAAACTCCTGTGGTTTTCTTTTCTCTCCAAACCCCAAGAGTTTCGTGTTGGGACAAGACCGGGCTTCTGCTGGGACCTGAAAGCGGTTCCTGACTTTCTCCTGCCCTTTGAAGTTCACATGGAAAGGAACCACCAAAGCCCACACGTAGCTCGGTCTTTCCTCCTTCTCACCCTTCTCCCTCTAAAAATAAGGGAAGTTTGTGAATTTGGGGGGTGGTGGTGAAGGAGGGTTGGGCAGGAGTGGGGTGACCGGGGTGGCTCAGGCTCCGTGGGATGGTCTGGTCCTGCTGGAAATGGGGTGTTCCTGAATGGCACCCGTGGGAACCAGCCCGTTCCTGGAGGGAAGGAGGCAGCTGGGTTGAACCTGGACGTTCCCCTCTGTCCTTCTGCTGGGGGTCCTGGGGTGACCAAGGCAGGTGGCCCCCTTGGAGCAGAGCAGACCTGGGGACTCAGTTGGTGTTGGGAGACAGTCCTCTTCCCCTTTCTCTTCCTAAGCCCTTTCCTTGCTTGTGTTGGCCAACTTGGGACATCCCCTGGCCAACCCACCTCTGACCACGGCCTCCGAGTGCACCTCCAGCCTACACCCGAGCTTCCCTGTCCTCCAAGGTGGTCCCGATGCCGCTGGTGCTGTCACAGCAAAGACACTGCACATCCCCAAGTGCTTCTGGAGCATCCTATGAGGGACAGTGTGGAAGAGGGAAGGGTGGTCATCTCCCCTCCAGCTAATTCAGAGCTAATTCCTCAGCCTCCACCATGATGGAGCCACCCCTACAGTTAGGGATCCATGGGTCGCTTTCAAGGTGTCTCCAGAAGGTGACTGAGAACATGGGAAGAGCAAGATCCCAACCCCCACGCCAAGCCCCACCCCACCTCTCCCCAAAAGTAGGATATTTTTGATGAGCTGTGAATTTAGAGCCAAAAACTCCCACTGTGGTTTGACCTCTGGCTCAGGAGACCTTGAATCACGTCCCCGCTCAACCGCAGACCTGCTCTGCCATCCCCAATGAGTCACTTCGTTTATCCCATGCCCCCGTTCCCGGTTCCTAAGCGCCGGAGACGTAAACCTACCAGCCAGGGTGGAATGTCACCACGCTGCCAGGGAAGGCGTGTCGTTATTTGGACAGGGAGATGGTTTTTTGGGCAAGGCTGAAATATTCCTGTGAGTCGTAAAAAGGACCTTGAGACGGCGTTGAATGAGAAGCCATCTCCTTCCCCGGGAGTCACCCCGATCCAGCGGCCTCTGTGTAAACTTGCCTCCGGCGAGTGACTCCTGACGCGGGCGAGGAGGAGACAAAGGGCTTCTGGAGGAGGACAAAAGCTGTAGCCAAGACAAAGAGACACCAAAAAAGCCCTCGCCTTTTTGTTCCGATGACTGCTCCAGCAATTAGGGGAGGATTCTGCTGGGATGGACCCAGATGTGCCATAATTTCTGCCTTTTGCTGGAGGAGGGAAAGGCATTTTACGTGCCCCCAAATAATTTCCTTTAATGGCCTCACGATTTCCTCCCCCTTCCAAAAGTTCCTTCTGAAGCCGAGCGGGAACGCTTCGATGGCGAGTGTTTTATGGAAAGTGTGGGAATTAAATGCTCTGCTTTACTTCCCCCCCTCTCCTCCCAAATTTCTCTCTTTCTGTGGTGGAAGAAGCTCAGTGCAGGTCGGCTGAAAGCGTTGCTGCTGAAATGAGCCTTTTCCTCCAAATATTCACCTTTTCCTCCAAATATTCACCTTCTCCTCCAAATATTCACTTTTTCCTCCAAATATTCACCTTTTCCTCCAAGTATTCACCTTTTCCTCCAAATATTCCCCTTCTCCTCCAAATATTCACCTTCTCCTCCAAATATTCACTTTTTCCTCCAATTATTCACCTTTTCCTCCAAATATTCACCTTTTCCTCCAAATATTCACCTTCTCCTCCAAATATTCCCCTTCTCCTCCAAGTATTCACCTTCTCCTCCAAGTATTTGCCTTTTTCTCCAACTATTCAAGGCTGGAGAAGCTTTTCCCATATTTTCTGCCCATTTATTTTCGTAGAATCATAGAATAATGGAGTAGTTCGGGCTGGAAGGGACCTTTAAAGCTCATTTTCCTTCCCCAGGTCTTTGGGTACAAGGATGTTGTTTGAGCTCCCCGCAGTCTAAAGCCTCCGATTGCGTCGGAGATGGGAGATGGTGTCGATATCCAAATCCCAGCTGGATTTCCTAAACTTGGCCGGCGACGGGGCCGTGACTCAACCCCGGCACTGGATCCAAACGTGGGGTGCTGGGGACTCCAGCCTTCATGCACCTCCTCCCGCCGTGGCTGGGAACCCGAGAACTTTCTGATCGCCTTTTTTCTGTGCCCCACAGAAAAAAAAGTTTAAAAAAACCCCAAACCAACAAAAAAACCAACCCAGAAAAATGTAAGCGCATCGTGGTGGTGTGGAGGGCGGCAGGGGAAGGTGCCTGTCCATGTGGATAGATGTGGTGGTCCCTACAGCAGCTACAAACGCACGTCCCCCCCCGAATCCTGTGCTGGAGAACGTGTTTGACTGATAAATCAGAAGCGGAGCGTGCTCACAGCCCGTTCTTACCGGGGATTTGTCCCTCCTGGAGATGGGAGATGACGTTGGCCATCGCCCCAAGAGGGGCTGGGATGGTTGTTGAGCCCTTTGGCTGATGGTTGTGGTGATGATTGAGGTTGTTCTTCAAATCCCCCAAGGCTGGGCCAGTTCCAACTGTGGCATTTTGGAGTGTCCTGGAGCAGGACAAGGAGACAAAGACCACCAAAAAGGCTGAAGACCACCAAGCCCCCCGGAACCTCCTCAGTCCACCTCTTTATTGTCTATAAACCATCTCTACAACCACCAAACCCCCCGTCCTCCCCACCCCTTGGGTCTCACGGTGACTTCTTGTCATTATATATATTTTTTAGCCCTATCTGTCCCCTGCTCCACTTCCTCCCGTGCTCAGGAGCCCCCAGGTGGGGCTGGAGAAGGACGTGGGACCAGCAGGAGGGGCAGGGACAACCAGGGTTTTCAGTGGAAATGCCAGTTGAGCCGCGCGTTATGCCACTGTCCGGGTCCCTAGGCGTTTTGGGAAATAGGTGTCTGGGCGATATTTTTAGAGGTATTTAAACATCTGAAGACACCAGGAGTTGCCAGTGTGGATTTTCCAGAAGCATTTAATTGCCCGTGTCCTGTGGGAACGTCTTGAGCACCTCGTTAGGCGGCTACCGGGGCTGTTAGCTGCCTCAGCACTCCCGAAGGGTTTTGGCCTTCAGAAGTTCTTAGAAGTTGGCTTTAAAAAGTTGAAAACTAAGGAAAAGAAAGAAGGGGACTTTCTCAATTAAAAAAAACCCCATTAAAAGGAGGCAGTAATTGTTATTTGATAAGGAGGCTCCTGCAAGACAAGGGATGAAGGCGGGATGGATGGGTCATAGGGTCACTGTTGCACATTCAACTCATAAATGAATCCTTTCCCAGCGTGGCACCAAATCCAGGGTATTTGGATAAGCTCCTGCCTTCCTAAAACCTGGTGGCTTCTCCCACAAAAAAAGGACACCCACCCCCCTTCTTGAAGGAGGGCCCAAGGCAGCTTCCGAGCGTCTACCTCTGCCAAGGATGTATTTGGATACAGACACCAAAATGAGCCCGGCAGCTGGAAAACACACACTTCCTCCAGTGAAAGTGATTGTGTCCTCTCTTCCCTTCCTCTCCCTGTGTCTCCACAAACGAGCTGAGCATCCTCCAGCATCCTCAGGATCCCCTGGATCCTCAGGGCCCAGCTAATTGCATTTAAATAGGTGCAGGGTTTATTATGTGGGCAGCGGGATTTTGCATGCTGCCTTCTCCCCGTGGATCCTCGGAGCCCTCCGTCCGTCCCAGCAGCTGGCTTCCCGCTGTCTTCTCTGGTTTCAAGGCCGCGTGAAGGTCTTGAATCCCTGTAGGATTTTCTGAAGGTTTCAAGACCACCTGAAGGTCTCGAAACCTTCCGAAGATCCTACAGGGATCTCTCATCCGTGATTTCTTCACCGGCGCTGAGACTGTCTTGGCACGAGGGCTCCAGGACTCACTTTCAAGTAAGAGGTTTGGTCCAACAATAAATGAATTTCCAGTGCCAACCGTGGCTCCTGCCTCTCGTTTCTGGTGAGGTTTTATTTATCGAAAAGACGCGGAGCCTCATCAAAATGCAATTTGCTGAGCCCTGGCTCCGGATTGAGAAACTACTTCTCCCAGCCAAAGGCAATTTTCCATGTAAAAAGAAGATGAAGGGTGTAACGTTAGGTGTGTTTTGGGAATTGTGAAAGCCGCGCTACAACTTGGCATCCAGGGCAGCCCTCGCCTGCCCATGGGGCTTTGGAGAGAGAGATGAAAATAGAGATAAAGACGAGCAGGGAAACAACCGCGGCGGATGAAAGGTGGAACAACAAGGACCGGTGTATCCGAGGGAGGCTGGATCACCATCACCACAAAAGCAGAAGGCTTCTTAGTCATTGAGGGCTACCGTAGGGGAGAGACAGTTGTATCTTCTTTTTTTTTTTATTATTATTATTAATTTTCTCCTGCATTATAAGGGCGTGTTCCTGGGTAGGGTCAATGTTTGGCAAATTTGAAGATGAAAATCTGTAAACCACGCCACGCCGATGAAGACAGTAGCTGTCTCCTCCTTCCCGCCCATGCAAACCCTGCCCACCTCCAGGAGCAGATAAAAAGGGAGCATCCTCTGCCCTCCAGTCAGAGGGACTCACTTCCCTTCTTGCTGCCCTCGCCTCCTCGCCCCACGGCTCCATCCGTCTCCCTCATCTTCTCACCACCTCGATTTTTTTTGGCTTAGGAGAAGCAGCCATGTCTCGGCAGTCTGTCTGCAGGAGCTTTGGAGGCGGGAGTAGAAGGGGCTACAGCTCTTGCTCTGCCATCGGTGGTGGCTTTGGAGGAGGTGGTGGCAGAAGCAGGAGCAGCTACAGCTCCTTCTCCATGTCCAGGGGATTTGGAGGTGGCGGACGTTGTGGAGGTTTCACCAGCAAGAGCCTCCACAACATGGGTGGTAGCGGAAGGATTTCCATGGGTGGATGTTACGGAGGTGGAGGCTATGGAGGCAGAATGGGTGGCTTTGGTGGAGGCTACGGAGGAGGAATGGGCAGCTTTGGTGGAGGAATGGGTGGAGGAGGAATGTGTGGCTTCGGAGGAATGAGTGGTGGAGGAATGGGTGGTTACGGTGGAGGAATGGGTGGTTACGGTGGAGGAATGGGCGGCGGAGGAATGGGCGGTGGAGGAATGGGTGGCTTTGGTGGCCCAGGCTTTGGCATGGCAGGCTTTGGTGGCCCCGGTAGAGGTGGCCCTGGAATCCAGCCAGTGCAGGTTGACACAGCCCTCCTACAGCCAGTCCATGTGGAGATTGATCCCCAGATCCAGCAAGTCAAAAACCAGGAGAAGGAACAGATCAAGACGCTTAACAATCAATTTGCCTCTTTCATCGACAAGGTGAGAGGGTGGGATTGGGTCCAGCAAAGGCTCAAATTTGGGAGGAACTTCCAAGTTCTGCGGGAATGTCCTTTTTGAGAGTCAGGCTGAGGAGGTTGAGCGGAGCCTTTTCATTAAGGGGAAGAGATGAGAATCTCTCTTCCCGACGAGATCAAAGCTCTGTCTCCAGGGCTTGACTCCAGCCTGTTGCACCAGCCTCATCCCATGGGGTTGCTCTTGCAGCAGGCTCAACGCCTCCAAACACCCGCAGGTTTCGGGCACAAATTGTCCCTCCTGTGCCGTTCTCTTTCCAAATACCCTCCCATTCAAGTATTCATTAATATATATAAATTTTTTTCCTCTTTGTTTTCAAATATCCAGGCTTTTAAATCTAGACTGGAAATCTAAGATTCCCACATTACCTGTGATGGGAATCTACTTGGAGCTGCTCCTACCTTTGAAAGCTCCTTTGACCTCAATACATCTTAGACATTTCCTCCTTCTCCCGATCTTGCAGTTTAGGCCACAAGAGAAATTTTAAACAAAAAGTTAATTGGGTTCCTGCATCGTCCTGCAGATGAGGATGGACACCCTTTTTACGTGGTGAAAGGGGTGTCTTGGCTTCTCTTACCCATGTGATGGTGGATCCTCCATGTGTTGGCTTTCAGGTCCGCTTCCTGGAGCAGCAGAACAAAGTCCTCTCCACCAAGTGGGAGCTCCTCCAACAGCAAGGGCCTTCGGGGCCAAGGAAGAACCTCGACGTCATCTTCGAAAACTACATCCAGAACCTGAGGAGGCAGCTGGAGGCCGTCTTGGGGCAGAGGGGGCAGCTGGAGTCGGAGCTGCAGAGCATGCAGCAATACGTGGAGGAGTTCAAAACCAAGTAAGTGAGAGTCTGGAGACCTGGAGAGCAGCTCGAGCAGCTTCGTAGCCATTTTTCTCTTCACACACGCTTTTTCAGTCTAAATATTTAATCCTGTCATTTTTTTCCCCCCCCTTTTAGTTCGTTTAGCGTGGCCGTAGGCAGGAAAATCCAGGAAGCTCAGCTTGTCCTTTTACTTTCCATAGGTATGAGGAAGAGATCAACAGGCGCACGACTGCCGAGAACGAGTTTGTGGTGCTCAAGAAGGTGAGTCAGGCACCGTGAAACGACGGCTGGAATATCAGGCCGTGCCTGGGCTTCGAGGGGACTCCCTCTTGAATGGAAATTTGGAGGGATAATGGAATCCGTGGGCTGATATTTGAAGTCCTTTGTTTTTAATTTGCATGAGTGAATGACTCCATCATGGCTGTTACCCTCCTTATAGACTGTAATTTCCATGGAGGGTTTCCAAGAGGAAATGAAAGCGTTCCCTGTGATCTTTCCTGTAGGATGTGGACTGTGCCTACATGACCAAAGTAGAGTTGGAAGCCAAGGTGGGAGCTCTGACCGACCAAATCAACTTCCTGAGGTGCATCTACGAGGAGGTAAGAGCCCTTCCTTCCCCTGGGATGGGGTTGTCTGGAGATACCATGAGGTCCGTGGTGTCCGAGGACACTGAGGTTGCCCCGGGTGCCCAGGTGGATGTGGTCTGGGGAGGCTGGTTGGAGTCTCAGCTCCTTTCTCCCCTCCTCAGAAGGTCAGGCTCACTCCTGTCTTGGTTGTAGGAACTGGCTCAGATGCAGACAATCAGCCGGGACCTCTCCGTGGTGGTGTCTATGGACAACAACCGGCACCTGGATCTGGACAGCATCATCGAGGAGGTCAGGCGTCAGTACGAGCAGATCGCTCAGAGCAGCAGAGCCGAAGCAGAGGCTTGGTACCAGAGCCGGGTGAGTTGGGAAGAAATCAAGGCACCCGGGACAGTCTCTGTTAATCACTGGCTCCTTTGCCACAGAGCAAGGGACCTTGGAGTTCTTGATAGGTCACTAATGGGTCACGTTGTCTTGGTGCCATCAGTATGAGGAGCTGCAGACCACCGCTGGAAGGCACGGGGACAACCTGCGCAACACCAAGATCGAGATCCAAGAGTTGAGCCGCAACGTCCAGAGGCTGCGGGCTGAGATTGAGAACGTGAAGAAGCAGGTAGGGGTTCCTCAGCATCTCCTTTTGTGGTGGCATCGGGTTGGGTCACGACTGAGCTGGTGGCGTGCTAAGGATAGTGTGAGGGAAACGTAGCCATTGAAATTCAGGTCCTTTGGAGAAGATTGATGGTTCTTGACTGTTTTCCATCCATTTGTGCCCTGAGGGTGCCTACAGTGGAGGGTGTGAAGGAGGCAACTGAGAAATGTCTTGTCTTTTTCTCAGAACCATCAATTGCAGTCAGCCATTGCTGAGGCTGAGGAACGGGGTGAGATGGCCCTCAAGGATGCCAGGAGGAAACTGGAAGAGCTGGAATGTGCCCTGAGCAAAGACAAGGAGGAGCTGGCTCGCTTGCTGAAGGAGTACCAGGAGCTGCTGAACATCAAGATTGCCCTGGACGTTGAGATCGCCATGTACAGGAAGCTGCTGGAGGGAGAGGAGAACAGGTAGGATCTGCTGTCACTTTGGCCTGACCAAGGTGCTCTCTCTCCTTGGGACAGACTGAGGTTTAATCCCCTCTCACAACCCTTTTAAGGTTGGAATCTGATTTACTTTCATTTTTCCCCCAAGCTTTTAAGCCCAAAATAGAACCAAGGTCCCCACAGGAATGTTTCTGGGGGGTTTTGATTGATGTTAAATGAAGCAGGAAATGAGAGGAGTACTCGGGAAATTGCAGGGAGCTCAATTGCTTCCTCTTACGTTAGATTTATGACTTCTTCCCTTTCCCTGCACAGGCTCTGCGGAGATAACCCATCCAACGTCAACGTCTGTAAGTATCCTTCCATCCTCTTCCCTGCAGAGTGGCTTTTCCCCTGGGTTTCGTGAGGATTCCCAGGCCGTCCCTTGATGTAGAGCAAAGCTCTCCTTCTCTTGCAGCTGTGGTAGGCAGAACCACCATCGCCGGGGGCAGAGCTGGTGGCTTCGGAGCCGGCAGTGGCATGGGAGGAGGAGTATGCTCCGTCGGAGGAGGAAGCATCATCGGAGGCAGCTGTGGAATGGGAGGAGGGATTATCAGCGGTGGCTTCTCCTCTGGGAGCGGGAGAATGTGCAGCTCCGGAGGTGGCAACTTCATGACAGGGGGTGGATCCTCCTCGGTGCGGAGATGTGTCACGACCACAACGGTCAAGTCTTCGGGTGTAAAATACTGAGCCCTGACCTCAGTCCCTCCAAGGAAAGAAGCATCTTCTCCTTTTTCCGGCCAGCGGCGCAGCCCTTTCCATCCCCAACCGGCACCCGGCAAAGAAACGAACTCTTTCCCTCAGAGCTCACAGCCCCCTTCAAACCCCCCTGCCCAAGGGGAGATCTTCCACCATCCTGTGAGCACAGCTCCTCTCTGATGTCTCCATCCCACCAGTCTCCAGGGATGAGAGGTCTCTCCCTTGTGGGGTCCCAGGGACTGCAGAGCTCATCTGAGCATCTCTGGCTGTCCTTCCTGCTGCCGCCCCGGGCTGCCCCGCTGGCTGAGGAGGAGCGTGTATAAAACTGCTCTTTCCTTTCACTTTTTAAGGTCTCTTTTTCAACGGCCGCGTTTCCCTTGCGACTTCCGCGTGTCCTGCACGGTACCCACACGCTTGTTTCAGCTGTATCGGGAATTCATGTGAGCAGAAGAAAGGTGATAACGTCTCATAGTCAGATTTAGGAGTGGGAAACAGGTCTCTGGAAATGTCCACCTTCCCTCGGTGGAGTAATTTGGCAGCTTTAATATTTTATATAGATTCCTTTCCCTCTTCTCCTTCACACCTGACGTCTGTACGGCCTTATTGCAAACCTTCTGTTGCGTGGACCCTACTGCATGGTTGCTTCCTACCAGCGCCCCTTTCCTCCCAGTTCTTTCATTACCAATAAACTGCAGGCAGATGAAAAGATACCTTGGTGTTGTCTTGTCACTCAATGGTCCCCAGGGGGACGAGGAACAGCAATGTCTATGGTGCCAATCACTCAGCGTCCAGCTGAGGTGAAGAGGAGGAAGATAGCCTTTCTCTCTCCTCTCAGGAGGTGCCATCTCGCTCCTCTCCACAGCAGACTCCTCATCTCTCTGCGGGGTGGGAGACCCGTGGCTGTGAGGAGTGTGGCACAGTAGGGGAACACATGAAGTCAACCTGGTGGCCATGAGGTGGAGGGCATTGTGCTTGCCCCAAGAGTAGCAGGATGAAGTGTCCAGCCCCCGGTTGATGGGTACCTCAGGAGGGAGTCAGGCAGGGCCACCTATGGGGACATTGGGGTTGGGACATGGCAACGAACAGTGGCAGTTGGTACGTGGTTGTCTGGATGGGATGGTTGGGTTGTAGAGGTCTGAACAGGGCAGTCGTGGCCATTGGGACACGGTGGTTTGAACGTGGCCACCGGGACGTAGCAGTTGGACTTGGCAACTTGAACCCAGCCGTTAGAATGGGGTGGTTTGACCATGGCCGTTGGGAGATGGCGGTTTGAATGTGACCATTGGGACACGGTGGTTTGAACGTGGCCACCAGGACACGGCAGTTGGACTTGGCAAATCGAAACAGCCATTAGAACGAGGTGGTTTGAACCATCAGCGTCGGGATGTGGCAGTGAGCACCAGTCCTTGGTCATCCCAAGAGGACACACAACCCACCCAATCACCACCACGAGGTGTCTCAGTCCTGATGGTGCCTGGAGCTCCCAACCAGGCACCCTGGAGGCTTCAATGCGGGAGGCCACCAGCGACAGGTCTTCATGGATGAAGAGAGGTCATCCTCCACACCTGGCCGGCACAAGGGCGAGCAGCACCATCTGTCTGGCGAGCAGGGCTCTTACATGGGCACCGGCACTTCAAAAAGTGGTGGGAAAGCCTGAAGATGCTGCGTGGACACAAATTACTCATGAAGGAAAAAAAAGCGGCGTGAAAAGTATGAGACACAGCCCCAAACCTGGTTATTATCACTCCAGGTTGCCCAGCCAGGTTAGTCATTAGCCCTCTCGAAATGACATCCCCTTGCAACCAAATTAACTTGATTAATGCCTGGCTGGATTCTTCTCCAGCACTGGGAGGAGCTGGAGCCGGACCAGTCGGTGAATCAGCTCCGAGTGAGCATCACCCTGGTTGTTAGAGGGAAGCAGGGAAATGGAGAAGGTCTGGGCTGCAGAGAACAAAACAAACGAGGGCAAAAAAAAGATGATTCTTTTTAATTCTAATTAATTTCATGCCCCTTTTCTTATTTTCCCCCAAACACGCCTTCAGTTGACACACCTGACTTCATCATCTGATGTTTGCACCAGGCTATAATACGCCTTTTTTCTCTTGTTTGAAGAAACGATGGCATTTCGGACTCTAAAATTTACAGGTTGGGGTGGGAGAGGCCAAGAAGTCATCTCCTACCTCCTCCTCCTGCTGCAGAGTCCCAGGACAGGTAGGGATGGATATGGGATGAAGGCCCACAGTCTTTCTGGGGACTTCCTTTGGGAGAAGGGTGAAGATCTGGGGTTGCGTTGAAAGCCAGGAAGCCGAAGACGCAGCCTTCACCCTGCAGAAAACCACAGGCTTTTTTTTTAGAAGCTCCCTGAGTTTTTCCTGGAGAGGGGCCAGGCTACAACACACACGGAGGTGCCGGAGTTTATCTGTCCCATCTGCTGTTCTCCGGAAAGAGGGAGGAATGCTAATTGCTCAAGTGCATCACGGCTGAATGAAAGGTCCCAACACAGCAATGACTGGGCTCCTCTTCCTCCCCTCCATGGGGCACTGCGCTGCCTGCGAGCTCTCCTGTAAAAGTAAATCCATATTTGCTGCAACGGGGGCCTGTTTTGCCTAAAATGAGGGAATTTACCTGTGAAATGGCCTCAGTGTGATCAAGCAATGACAACTCTTCCATGCTTTTTCACAGAATCACAGGATGAGATGGGGTCGGAAGGGACCTTCTGGAGATCATCCAGTCCAACCCCTCTTCCAGAGCAGCTCCCACCCAGAGCAGGTTGGATTCATCCAGAGGGGGGTTTGGAATGTCTCCAGAGAAGGAGACCCCACCACCTCTCTGGGCAGCCTCTCCCAGGGCTCTGCCACCCTCAAAGGGAAGAAGTTCCTCCTCAGGTTTAGGTGGAACTTCCCATGTCCCAACTTCTTATGTCCCAGTTTGTGCCCGTTTCCTCTCGTCCTGTCACTGGGCACCACTGGAAAAAGCCTGGGCCCTTTCAGTATTTATAGGCGTTGATTTGATCCCAAGTCCCTCAGCCTGTTGCCATTTGGGACCTAGAGGATAAAAGAATACAGAATAAATATGGGGTTTGTTGGTTTGTGAGGTCTGGTTTTCTGCAGAGAAGGCCACGTGCTGCCTGTGCGGGTACAAAACCTGCTCCCAGGAACATCCTGTGGGCTCTCCCCAGGTGCTGCTTAGGACCTGCCTGCACTTTGAGGTCATTTCTGGCTTGCAAAGACTGGAGTTCAAAGCGAGATGGCAAGTGCCTTGTGTTAATATGGAGTCTCCATCACTCGGTCCAAATAACGTGGGGTCCTGGGATACAGTCTGGGATTGTTGGTCTGTCCTGGCACCAACCGGTGTAGCCCAAGACCACCGTTGGGTAGATGCCCTCAGAGGACAGTGAGGTCCCTGATGGTGGGACTCAGAGCCCTCTTCCTTCCTCCCAGCGTTATTGAGGTGGAACAGAAAGGAGATCTCACCCTCAACAAAGCCAAAAGCTCAGGGGGATGAACCCTACAGAGCCCTCAGCGGAGCTGAAAGGGGAGCTTGGCCAAGCACTGGAGGAACATCAGGACTTGTGGGGGTGTGAAGATACCCCCGGACATGGAGGCTGCCGTGTGTAGGAAGCTGCTGGAAGGAGAGGAGAGAGGGTAGGTGTCTGTCACATAAAGCTGGCTCAGGGCGTGAGTCGTGCGATGTTCTTTGCCTTAGAACACGGGAAGAAATAAAATAGGTACAATATTTTATGAGCTTATTGGGGAATGAATCCAGGTGGCACTATATGGGCTGTAATTAGAGCTGTAATGAGTTTTTAATTGTTACTAATCAAGTTTATTATGGGAGGGCCTCAGAAGCTACCACAATTGTTTCCCTTGGGTTGGTCACTGGGTAAATATGGAAGAGACTCACCCACTTTGTGGCCGTGCTGGATACGACTGGAAGCAGCTGGTCGGCAGGAAATATTTGGTTTTATGAGTGGCATCAATTTGCTGAAGGGATGGGAACGTTGTCTCCCGAGGGGTGAGCTGTCTCCATCCTTGATGCTGTTATTTACGTGGCGTGTGTCTCCTGAGCAGCTGGATCCTGAGGGAGAAGATGATGAGGGCAGTGGAACTGGGGTGCAGAGAGGTTACAGGAGGTTCAACGGGGAGATCAGGCTCCCTCGGTCCCTCGTCTACGCTTCAACCAGCAACCACAGCCCCTCCAGCTCCTTTTCCTCCAACTTGACCTGTCTAAGTTCAAAATGAGCTCAAAACACATCGACCTTCTCAAGAGAGACTGAAGCCAGTGTATCACGAAAGCAGCAACGACCACGAGGTATCTGGGCTTGGAAGGACTTTTAAAATCCAACCGACAAAGACCTAAAATCTCCTGTAAGCAAACCCATGGACAAACACACCTAAAGCCGTGTAGCTACCAAAGAGACTTAGCAGAGGAGCAAAGCGGAGCTCTCCCGTTGGCATTTTCAAGCCGTGCTCCTCATCTTTTCTTCCTGGTGCTACAAGACCTCCTTCCGTGACTCTTTGGCTACTCTTTCCTTGGATTCATTCCAAGGGAAACTGGTTCCATTGTCAGTCTCCAGGGTTGTTGTGTCCCAGCACAGTGAATCTTGCTGCCTGGCTTTTCGGGATCCAAAGAAGCCTGTGTCCTACAGGATCATCTAGGGCTTGACAGGAGAACCTGGGCCCTTCCTCTAAGCTAGTGTTCACCCTAACTTTGATTGTAGGGATTGTGCCAACAGCCAAGAGCCTTTCATCCCAGCCTTTTCTTCCCGTTCGATGTCAGCCCCACTTCCCGGGGAGACCTCTTGACGAACTGCAAGCAAATCACACGCTGCTCCCGTGTTACGTGTCCCTGAACAAAATATCTGCCCCCACACGGCCAGGAGACCTGGGTGAGCGCTGCCGGGGGATGTGCTGCACCTCCAGCTCCCTCCTGCCCCTGCTTCATCCCGTGCTCTCTCAGCTAAAGCTGGGACAGGTAGAGCAGGATTTGCAGAACTTGTGGCAACCACATCTTGACAGCAACCCTTCCTCCTCTTCTTCCTCACCCCCACTCTGGTTTGGATGCTGGTGCTTCTCTGCCCTTCATCTTGGTCCCACACTCACCGGCTCTGCCCTAAGAGCGGGCTGATGTTCCTTTATATTTACACTCATGACCCCACAATCCATGTTTTCCGACCAGCTCTGCTGCTGGTGCCCATCAGGTCTGCCTGAAGGTCTACGTGACGTGACATGGCATGGCATAGCATGGGAAGACGTGGCATGGCAGGACAACAACTACTCTGGGGGAATATTTTGTTTAGAGGGGGATTTGCAGGTTCTTGGAAATCCTCTGCCCAGGGCTGGGGCTGGGTTGCTTTAAAACACTGGGGCAGGATCTTTCCTGGCAAATGGTAGCTCATTTAACGCACCTCTATGGACCGGTCAAAGTATGAAAAGTTGGGCTCGCTGTGAGGTGGGATACGGTGAGATAAGGTACAGCTCCCTACTCATGGAGGGCAGGGCGTCAGGCAGAATTGTTGCTGTTGCTTCACTGGCCTCTGGTTGCAGTACAGTTATGCAGCGTGATTTTTCTATTGAGGGTGTTAGTTCTGCCTGTTGCTGCTTTTTCTCTTCTCTCTTTTCCTTTATGCCCTACAGTAGTAAAGGCATATAGGAAAAACTGCCTGATCCAATAGCCTGATGGAAAGGACACCAACCATGGGGCTGTATACAGGCGTATCTTTAAGGTTAATAACCATTGAGATAAATTTCACTCACTCTGTTCTTGGTTTAGGTAGCAAATCCCTATTCTTTTCCCTATGCCATATCCATGCATAAGACTTGCATGTCAGAAAACAAGGTTCATGGGAAGATTCAACGCAAAACTAAAGTATAAGTGCTAAGTATTATCATGGCTTTCTAGCTCAGATTTTGGAAAGCTGTGTTTCCTGTTATGAATAAAAGTTGAGGACAAGTTAGCTGTGACATCTAAGTTGTGCTTAGATGTGTGTAGCATATCTAAGTGCTACAGGGTGTGTTGCTAAACTGGCATCACACCATGTGCCCTGTGAAGATGAGCCTCCTGAGCCGCTTTGACATAATTTTATTTATTGCTTTTTAATCTTACAATAGAAAACTGAAGTTGCTTTGAATTTTGCTTTGCCCTTTCCAAGAGTATGGGTAAACCTTGTCAGATAGTCCCTAACTTAAAAGTGTACCTAAGGACTCATTAACAGCAAACAGTTGTTTGCTCTGTGTCTGCTAGTCCTGATGATTCTATGCCCGGTGTGTGTATTGTCTGGGGAGAAATTGGTAGAAGCTTGAAACCTGTTCTTTCGAGGAAGACAAGTAACCAGTTTGAAATCTCTCCTTGAAAAGTACAAGTTCATGTAGATAAGCTTGAGATGTTTCTCTTTGGTTTTAAGAGAAGAGTTCATCTAACAGATGAATAACAGGTGCATCACAGCTACTTAGCAGGAGACATCTGAAGCTTTGACACAGAAGTCTCATGGAGTAGGAGCTGGTTTGATGCTCTGACATAACTGTGAGGCGAGAGCATCTGTTTCCCTTGTGGCAGAAACTGCTGGGATTCAGCTGCCACAGGGTGGAAAGAGGCTGGTAGTCCCTGTGTTGTGGCACAAGGGCTGTGAGCTCTAAGCAGGCTGTAGTGAGCCTTTGAGGTGGACACGTGGCACCCTTCCGGTGTAGAACCTCTCTTCATTGGAAGTGGGTTTGACCTGAGATGTTGCGCTCAAGCTGAGAATTAGTAGCCTCAAGAGAAAGATGCTGTTTACAAGCTGGAAAAGAAATGGAATAAATATTAGGAGTAACAAAATGTTTTGGGGAGCTTTGCACTGCTGTGTGCCAGTATCCCCTGACTGCTTTTTGGGAATGGGAAGTTGCTGTGTTTTGAGCTTTCAGTTGTATTCCAGACACTTCTGCCATCTCAATTGCTTCTGCCTTTGTTTCCCTAGAGGACTATAAGTGAAAGTAGATCTCTGCCTCTTTCTGAAGTTGGCTCTCACCTGGTCCAGGCAATGAAAGCTGGCTACCCTGTCAACCTGGAGCGAGCAGGTTTGACTCGCGAAGTTCAACAGATCATTTCTGATGTTATCCGTAATCCTCCCATTGACTCAGGTGAGCATCGCAGCCCTTATCTGAAGCTTCTGGTGACAGTGGCATTCAGGTGAAGGGAATGAAAAACTGACAGCTCGGCTATGTTAAATGTTAAAAAACTGACAGATCAGCTATAATAAAACCCTTATGTTTTATTTTTTTAGTCTTTAATGAGAGACAGCTGATGTGTTTTACAACATAAGAAAACTGAATAAGGGGCAAGAGTATTAAAAAAGTATTGTATTTATATTTTTTTTCTAAGACACCACCAAAATTCAAGCAATCAGAAAACTTGTTCCTGCAAATATTGAACTATATCTCATCAAGATGACTATTGCATTATTGGAGAAAGAGGATAGAAATAAGTCTCAGGATGGTTCAAGTGTCAGAAAGATGTTGGTGTGGTCAGAAGGGCAGCAGGAAAAAGCAGAAGCAGATCAAGCAAGCAGAAAAGAGGCCTTGTGGAGTAAAACAGAGGTTAGTAAAAAGGTATAAAACTAGTTTTGTCAAAACAATGTTTCCTCTTTTGTGGGAGTGGACTGAAATCCCTTTTATGTTGTTGCAATTTCCAATAGTGCTTTGTGCCTCATCTTCACAATCCATCTTCCCCTCAGCTTTGAGTAGGACTGCCTCCCTCTCCTCCGAGACCAGTGCTCAGAGGGTTCCCCTTGCAAAGTATTGACCTAGGAGGAGGGCTGCCCCTGTGCAGCCAGCTGTGCCCTCTTAAACATGTCACATGACTTGATCTGTTCCCACATGGGACCGTCAGCTCATCTCTGCCACAGTAAGTCCTGAACATGCAGCCCAGGAAGATCAGGTACATGATGGTCCACCACTGTAGACCATCACAACTGCAGCTTA
The DNA here is from genome assembly GCA_028566575.1 of Bartramia longicauda. NCBI lineage: Eukaryota > Metazoa > Chordata > Aves > Charadriiformes > Scolopacidae > Bartramia > Bartramia longicauda. Next base: position 1,923,225 of record JAOXNH010000017.1, on the reverse strand, counting down.
GTAGAGGCCTTGGCAGGGATGAACACTTTCTGCTGTTGTCCAGTCCTTTAGGGATGTGGATGTAAAAGGTCCCCTGTAAATCCCAGATTTACAGTAGCTGGGACAGTGGAGGAAAAAGCTAAAATTCTAAGTTCTCCCCAGTACATGAAGCTCTGGTAAGCTGGATCCTTCATAGCCACAAAGTCCATGTTCTGCCCCTGCCTTGCTTCTGTCCATTAGTACCTGGTCACCAATCTGATGTGGGAAAAGTGATTCTCTTATTGTGCAAAAGCTCTAAGATAGCAGAAGAGCCAAGAGCATGAAAAAGCTGGAGGCAATGCCTGCCAGCAATGTCTCACAGTCTTTCATGGGTTCCTCTGTTTCTTGAAATTGATGGGTGTAGCCATGATAAGAAAAGTATCATGCCATAAATCTGACTCATTGGGAAGAGATCTCAGGAAACAAGGAGCTCGTTGTTGCTGTTCAAGAGGGGCAGGCTAGTTTTCTGAGCCCTCGGCTGGCCTCTCTGTGTCTCCAAAGTCCCAGTTCAGCACCTTGTACAAAATGCCACCCTGCACTGAGTGGCTCCTGGTGGGACTGGTAAAAAGAAATTCCAAACTCAAAATCCTTCTGCTGCCTGCGCTAGGATTTCATGTCTTCCATACAGAGTCTAGGGTTGATTGCTCAAACAATTTTTCAGGCCTTGCCATTTTGTCAAATTGATTGCTGCTTGTATCCCTGAGTGCTGTTTTGTTTCTACGATATCTCTGTCCAAATCTTTTTTTCTGAAGTTGACCTCCTGGCAGTCCAATTGCGTGAGCTCTAATTACACTTTTTTCTGCTGCTGTTAGCTGCTGGAGCTAATAACAGGAATGGCATGCTATTAGAAATCAAATTAATATTATACAAATGAGTAGACTGCTAATCCAAGTAGTCTCCATTTATTTCTCCTTCAGAAGATATCCTGGTTCTAATAATTCCCTGTAGCAAACAGCTTTTAAACTTGCTAATCAATGTTACTGGATTTTAACAACCTTGCATTACTGCTGCTTTTACAGGGTAATTTGATCAATCCAACATTGAAGGAAGGAGCAGAGAAAACCCATCCAGAAGTGGTGCCTTTGGCTTCGGTAAACAGATGTTCTTACTGTAATAAACTCCCGGTAGACTTGCCATTAGCGATACTCTCGGTAACACTGAGATGTGTAGTTGATGCAAAAATCTCAGCTTGGCTGTTCCAACCTGTGACCAGCAGGCTTTATATAGAAATTAGAAGTCAATACCCCTGTGTCAGCTCTGCCACTTTTAACTGACACATTTGCTATAAAAACGCATTTGGAAACACAGCACATGCGAGTTAGAAGCAAGTATTTTAAGTTCTTACAGAGCTGGGAGTGGCGGAAGTGTACTTCTCCACTACAAAAAAAAAAAACACAACAAAACAAACAACACAAAACACACCCAAGTACAAGTTCCAGTTCCCTTGTGTTTGAAATGGATGCACATCACTTGCTCAAATTTTATTGTGGTGAAATAGATAAGAAAATAGCTAGTGCTGTCACTGAGCAGAGGGTGTTGGAACTCTGTTTAGGATTACAGTCTCATTTACTTCCAAAAATAACCCCTCCAAAACACAGTCTTTGCACTGAATCTGCTTTGTACAGACTTAAGCTTTAATGCTGTGATGTATGTAATAGCCTGCTTCCTTACTGTCACATGGAAAGGCTGTACAGAGCATGGATGACAGCCAACCAGGTGGCAGAGGGACAGCAGGACGCCTGAAGCCCATCGCACTGGCCTCCTGGAATCAGCCTGCCCTCAATCCCGATGAGAAGGAACTGTTTGCAGACTCTCAGCCAAAGGTGAGACTGCTGCTAGCTCTGTGCCAGGAGTGGAGCCCAGACCTGGTGATCTGGGGGTTGATCTTCACCGAATCAAAATCCCAGCTTCTCGCTGCGTCTTTCACTGTGCTTAAAACCTTGGCCTGGATTGCCAGCCAACTTTGCTCGTTGGTGTCCTTGATGTAGTGACAGCATGCAGCTTTTATGGCCCTTGCTATGCCTGAATATACCTTTCTCGCAGCATCAGTCTGCTGCAGAAGTTTTTTTTCCCCAGTACATCTTGTCAGCCATCTAGTGGCAGATGCTTCCAGTGCTTTAAGAGGACAGTTGTCTCTCTCCCCTTGTGTTGTGTGAGATTCTGTGCTGGTATCATGAAGGATTTTTGCGCTGGTGTTTATAGAAACACAAGTGCTATGAGCATACATAGAGTGTTTTTTCTAAAGGGAGCCCACGTGGCTCCGACAAGCACTAATTGCTGTGCAGCTCCCTCCAGTTTGCAGCTGGATAAGCAAAACACAATGCAGACAAATCATTACTTATGGTTTGGTCAGGGTTAGGTAAGTATAGCTCCTAAATAGTGCAGTAGCTATCTTATTTGAATCACTAAACACATTATAACATCTGTGTGATTGCTGGTGATAGCTTCAGAGGACTTCCAGAACATCAGATCCAAGTAAAGCCGCTTTGTTGTGACACAGGAACAATGTGCAATCACTGTAATGGTCTCTGCACCCTTCCTGCTTCATCCAAGCTTGGGCTGGGAGTCCTGGTGGTGTGCACGCAGCTCTTGGTGCAAGCGCTGGAGCAACCTCTCTCCTGGCTGTAGATAGGTCCTCCTGATGTGTTTCCCAAGGGCAGCTAGCCAGCAGTTGTCATCATAGAATAATGTAATCCAAATCCCCTGCCACGGGTAGGGACACCTCCCACTGGAGCAGGTCGCTCAAAGCCCCCTCCAGCCTGGCCTTGAACACCTCCAGGGATGGGGCATCCACAGCTTCTCGGGGCAACCTGGGCCAGGGTCTCACCACCCTCACACTATTATTACCAAAGTCTATCTTATTAGCTAAATCTGCATACATAGAAACAAAGCTCAGGCAGAAACAAATCAGTAAATGACACTCTAAAGAACTACAGTAGGGTGAATTTACCATTTTTTGCTGCTTCAGTGCCAACCGAGCCATTCAGCTACGCTGCCCAGGACTGATGGCCTCTAATGAGGCTGCCATTCGAGTCATTCTTTTTGGGTATTTTTCAAGGACTGGAATTATACTGGCAGTCATACAAGCCTTTGGATTGTACCAGACTTGGAAAGATTTGTTAAAAACTATCATTCACAGATAAGAACCAATCAGCTGGGTCCTTTAGCACACTGAGAATAAATTACCAGGTAAGCTCTGTATTTAATGCACACTATTGTGTGGGTTCTACCAATCCATCTATCTAATTCCACAGTATTTGGTCTAAATATAGAACACTTCCACCTATTCTGAATAAGTATTTCTAGTTTGCATCTAACAATAGGTCTGTCCCTGATTTAGTTTAAATTTGTTCCTGCTACATTTTAAAGCATTTGCATTGTCTGATACCTTGCAATGGAGACAGCGATTCGTTAAACCCCATGTTTCTCCTTCATCAGAGCCACCAGTTTGTGATTCATGCAGAGGAAACATCTTTTCATGCAATTCAGTGGCACATCAGCCAAGACGCGATTCTCAGGCCATTTTTACCATTAAACAGTTGAAATGCAGCAAAGTAGGTCAGCGTCATCCCCCCGTAAGGTTTATCAGGAAGTTCCCTCAGCGAAAGCTCAGACCGGAGATCAAAGCCACACCTAGAGTGACACACGCACGGATCCCTCTAGGATGTGCTTCCTTCTGAAAAACCCTTGTTAGGTACCACAGGAGCTTAAAGCCTGCACAAATGAAACAGTAACATTTCCTTGTTGTTGTACTTTACAGCTCCTTGAAACACGCTGTTATTCTCTCCGAAGACTGTAATTGAAAGTTATAAGTTATAAAAACTGATTTATTCTTGCTGAAGGACTATTTAAAATGATCTGAACTAACTGAAATTTAAAGTTTAAAAACCACATCAATAGTTCTATCCTCAACATTTATTTAAAAGAAGTTGCGAACAGAGCAATATGATATAATTTAAAAATGAATTCAACAGTTGTTTTTACTCCCTCAGAGAGCAGTTATTGCCTGTCATATAATTAAGTGAATCTGCCAGTGACAGAATACACAAAGCAGCAGGGAGCACAGGAAAATGCTGAAGCTTCTTGTAGTCCATGAGCCTTTTGGCTCACCACAGCGAGAAAACCTGTCTAATATATTATAAAGAGAGAATTAAAAGACATGATCAGAAAAACAAGGAATTGCAAGGAAACGCTCTGTCAGTGTATTTCATACTGGGTGTGAATCAATCCAGATGATGCTCAGCGAATTTTATGACACATTACAAAACATACTGTTAACACTTTATCTCACATAAACATTTATTTAAAATCGATAAAAGACAGCTAAAAATAATAATATACCTTGAATAGCTATATAGCATGAATAAAAGATGTTCGTGTAGCTTCAACGGACACTGAAGACCGTAATATCAAGAATTCATCTACTCTATTC
>JAOXNH010000017.1:1875654-1886382 GCA_028566575.1 Bartramia longicauda | reverse complement strand
TTGAGCTGCAGAACGCCCTCCAGAAGGCCAAGGATGAGCTGGCTTGCATGCTGAGGGACTACCAGGAGCTGCTGAACGTCAAGCTGGCCCTGGATATCGAGATTGCGACCTACAAGACTCTACTGGAGGGTGAAGAGAGCAGGTGGGTACCACCACCACCACCGTGTGTGGGCACTGCTCAGTCCTTGTGACTCTCCAGCAGAGACAAGGAGACTGGGAAACGCCAGAAATGCCAGTTAGGTGATAGATAACCTCATGACCTTCTTCTCCTTCAGGATACGCCTTGGGAGCCCCGTGAGAGTATGTAAGTGAGCTCAAGCTTTTCTATTTTCCTTACGACATTAAACAATCCAGTTTGGAGGGGGAGGAGGAAGGCTGTGTCCTCCCCATGAGTGCTCCAGCTTGTGTTTCCCCGTGACAGCCATCACCACCTCTTCCAACACCATCGCCAGCCACGCAGCCGAGATGGCATGTGGAGCTGGGAAACAGTCCAGACGGTGCAAGTCCTCCTGTAGTGCTGGTGGAGCATCCCTACCTGAAGATGCTGGTGTCTGCCACAGAGGATTCACCTCCAGAAGCGTTTCCAGCTCTGCAGGTGGGCACCACATCCCAGGTGCTCCCAGCTGCATCCCCAGGAGCGAAGAATTTAGGGCTGGAGGTGGGGGCCCTTCATGCCAGAGCTCAGCCCCCCCAGGCACTGGTGGCCTCTCCAGCAGGAACGCAGGGAGCTGCGGAGGGACCTGCAGGGCCACCAAGAGCAAGGGGAACTCTGCTCCCCCACGAGGGATGTGCTGGCCAGGGGTGAGGATTTCCACCGGACCTCCATGCCCCAGGAACACCTGGATCTAAACTTCAGCTTGCGAGAGTCGGGACAACCAGGACGTAACACCTAAAGTAGAGAAATGGAAGCCCTTGCTCCACTTCTCAGTGGTGAAAATGTCCTCAGCTCCACCTCATGCACGAGGAAGAGCTGCACTGGGCACAAGGAGGTTGTAGCTTTGTGAAACCACATCAGAGAAACTCCACCAGCATCACATCAAAAAAAGGGACTCGTAAAACACATTCCTTTTGATTTCTGCTGTTTCTTTAAAGGGCTGGTGGTTGTGTTGGGGCACTTACCTTGTTATCACTCAGTCCCTGCTTCCCACCAGCCTTCTTTTTTTTTCCCCCCTGATTAAACCTTTGCTATCTATGAAACAAGTCATGATATTTAATTGAGAAGCCTTTCTCTTGAGTGCTCTGGGAAGCGTTTCTGGAAACGAGCTCTCTAGGACTCGCCGTTTCCCAGAGCTCTATCTGATGTAATTTTGGGCAAGTCAGTGGAGTCGCGGTGGTGAGACACACGGGGTGACAGAGAGGAGGGACGGGACTCCAGCGACGGCCTTTGTTCGCCGTCTTGGAGCAGTTGGGTCATCCCTGTGCAGGCAGCAAGTCATAAAGGAAATCTCAATTAAAAAAAACCCCAAAACACTGCATTTCACCTTCTGTAGCCAACGAAGGGTAATTACGTCGTTTGTTTTCCTATTAACTTCCCTGCTTAGTGTCCTGACATAGGCAGAAATCACAGCACTCTCACTTCTATCTTGATGACTCAAGGGCTTTACGCTTTTTGCTCTTTTCCCGATAAATTGCATGGAGAAAAAAATCTGTTGCCACTCGGTTTTTTAGACTTTGTCCAGAAATGCCCTGTTCCCAAACTGGATGAGACATAGCTGCTGATTAGAAGTCTTGCCGATTAATCCGACACGGCAGGGCTGCCCAGAGAGTCTTCGGCTGGTATAAATTCTGGAAGTCTTCTAAATTCAGCTTATTTGTGCTGATTTGCCCCGAATTTGGCTCCCACCCAAGGCTATTCAATGGGTGTTGGAAGACGCGTGGAGGAGTCATCCCAGTCTCTTTGCATTTTCACAGCCTCTCTACCACGGAGGTGTGACAACAAAACACGTTTTATTCCGCTTCAAAATCTGCTGCAACGGGGTCATTAGAGAGAAAAAAACAACAACTGAGGAATGTGCTTGGTTGCTTTTTTCGGCATCAGTTTAGAAATCTTGCAGATTTCCAAACACATCAAAGGGAGATATTTTCTTGTACGTTTGAGCAGATTAAAAAAAGAAAAAGAAAAAAAAAAGAACCCAACAAATTAGTGACGTAAATCAACCACAAAGGACTAAAGTGTTTTGCGATTAAACTGATGAAAGCACGAGCAGAACAAAGAAATGAGCCTTATAGAGGCACATTGGACCCCTATCTGTGTCATAAAAGGGAGAATCCAGAGGGAAGGTCTTTCCCACCTGGAGCAATTATTGAGAATCAGAACTGGAAGAGCTTTCTCTCCCCCCCTGGAATTCTCATGAGATAGGAATCCGTTTCCCAATCAAATATGAGGAGCACAAAAAAACCCCAACAAACCCCCAAAAATGCCTAGGCCCAATCTATAATGAAGGAAAACCACAAGAAAGATTTGACAAGAAAGGAACAATCGAGCAGCCATAAATATTCATTGAGAGGGGTTTAAGTCGTGGTGTTCCCGTTGAAAACAGACGATCCTCTCGCTTTAAATGACACAGAATTGGGGTTGGTTTCTCACCTCCAAACTCCCTCCAACCCCGTCCCCATTTCATGATCTGATAAGTTAATTTAGGAGGTGCTTCACTGTAAACCTGTGACGAGCCCCTCTCAACGTCAGCACTTCAGGAACCGGCCGAGGCATTCCTTCAGGAATTCCACAGTGCATCACAGATCAAATCAAATAATCAAATCAAATCAAATCCAATCAATCAATCAAACCAAACGTGGGCTTGGACACCCGTGCTTTTGCATAACAAAAGGATGAGCTTATCTCCTGCCACCTGAACGTGCTCCCCAGGAGGACCTGACCTTCCGTGGGCAATTCCTTCTTTCTACAGCCAGAGGGTCCCTCCTGCCCAAGAAAATGGCTTCGACTGGAAGGGATAAGGGCTCCTGTAGATTTATAGGGAAGTTGTTCTTTGCTAATAACAGCTGCAATATTCTTTTTTCCCTTTTTAGAAAAGGCTTTCCCGAGCAGTCTGATGCCATCCCATTTGGGGGCTGGGGTTCCCATCCATCCCGCGCTCATTTCGCCTGCCTGATTCTGTGGAAGGAAGGACGTTGACAGGAGAAGGATCAAACCCCGACCCTTTGCTTTGTTGCCAGCCCCAGCTTTACAGGCGCTGATCACGGCACGGAGATGCTCCGTGCGCCCGCACCGGGGACTGGGCGAAGCTGCAGAGCGTGTGATGTTGTGTTGCTCTCATTAAGACTTCAAAGGTGCCCAAGAAATTTGGCGCCCAAAGGGTGGGACTAATTTCACCTCACTTTAAGCAGCCAGAAGTGGGGCGCCTGGTCTCCTTGTCTGGTTGTCTAGACTGCCTCCGGTAAGTCAAGGAGAAGCGAGGTGAGTCCCTCCAGAGCTGGATTCCTCCCACCTTGCCCGAGCTGCCTATTTTGGGATGCGGTGAGTCACCGTCTGGAGATGCCTATCTCTTTCCATCAGCCATAGAGGGAGCCTCAAAGGCGAAATTAGAATCCATGGGTAGCTTGATGGCTGAAGCAGGGAGGAAGGTGCACCCAGGCCCAGCGTTTGATGAATTTTATGAGGAACATCCTTTGAAAATCCCAGCCCCAACTTCTAACGTAGAGCAGATGTAGGGTAATGAGAGGAAAAAATACATTACCAGGTTGAATTTCCTTGGACAACGTTGGCTTTAGGATACAAGGGAGCCAGGCTGGACTCATCAAATCAATTCTTTAACCTCTCATGAACGGTACAGACCAGAGTCGACACGGTCCAATAAACTGTGGGTATCAAAATACGTGTTACGACCCAAAATTACATCTATCAAATGGTGTCAGGGCAGGGAGGTTATTGCCATTGTCCTGCCTGAACGCAATGAGTTTTCTAGGGCTGTGGATAATTACAGAGACGGAGCAGGGCGCTTTGAGGCTATCGCATAAAACGTAGTTTGAGAGCTCGTTCGGATTCATCTCCGGAGGCAACAAACGAATTAGGGAACTTCACATCTTCTCCTAATGAATTCCATTTTCAGCAGCACATGGAGGGAGAAGAACGCTGACAAAGGGAGAGATTGCAAGTTGTAAAAGTGACTCATCAAACCCCTCATCAAAATATTTTCCTTTTTTGCTTCCTCAGTCCTTCCCTTCCTTTTTTTTTTTTTGAGTCAAAAAGATGCTACCTCTGTCTCAGAGCATTCTCCCATTTCCCGCGGCCACACTCACAATAAATAATTCCCATTTCTTGAGGATTTATGTGCCAACAGGGGAAGCACTCATCGTGCCTTGGAAAGACCTGAAAGACATTAAATGAACGTTCTACATAGATGCCTTCTCCTTGGGATTCAGGAGAAACAACAGGGATTTGGCCAACACAGAAATTTTACCCAAGACCAGCTAATTTATGCCCAAAATCTCTTACCTCTCAGGAAGGCAGTGGCTCTGGTGAGGCGTTTTGGAACCGAGGTTGCTGCAACAGAGCTGGTTCACAGACGTTTAATTGCTGATTCTGCCCCGTCCCAGGTGTCTCCCACACCTCTGACAGGTATTATGGGGTGCAGAAAGGCGGCTGGTGGCAACACCAGCCTTCAGCCTGGCTTCTGGGATGCCGTTGTCCTCGTATAGAGCTCATAACAGCTGCCTTTTGTACTCGTCTTTGGGTTCAAATACCCATTTCGCTTCTGATAAGTCTTTGCTCAGAACTTAAAGGGAAGTTACAAGCTTTAGCTTGAAGTCTCTAATATTTTTTTCATCTGGTGCTGGCAACCCAGTATGAACTGTGGGCCTGAAATGCTATAAGCAAAGGTGTAATCTGAAAGTCATGCCGTAAATAGGTTGAATTACCCCATTCGTACAGGGCAAAAGTATCAGTTTAGGCAACTAATTTATACCACCAGCCCCTCAAACTCACAATTACACCTTCAATTAATGGCCTCGTGAATCCTGCTGCTGCAGTCACGTCCCATGGTTTCGGTTTGCGTGTCTTCTTTTTAAGAACTCAATACTAGAAGGTTTAAGGCTTTACGGAGGTTTAGCATTGTTTTCATGATTTGCACCGCCTGATCCTAACTCTTGGAAAATGTTTTGGGAGGGGGTTAACGAGGATGAGGGAACCCAGCTACTGGGTGTCTGCAGATACCATCGCGTTGCATGTAGAAGATGCAGACTCCTCCAAGAGCTGCTCCTCTTCAGTTAGGAAGGGCTGAGGGCATTTAGTTGTTGGTGCTATAATGTCTATTTTTCTCCCAAACAATTTACTCTCAAAGAGCTGAAAGAGCCCTATTGTTTTGACTTTCCAAATGTCGGTTTGGAGAAGGCCCCGAGATGGTTGGCAGATAGGTTGACTGTCTCACCTCCTCGGGCTGGTGATTAGGGGAGAGAGAGAAGGAGAGGGAGAGGGAGAGATTCATCTTGCCAATGCGAGCCAAAACCATCCCTGGTGTCCAGTCTAATCTACTCATTAAGACTTCCTCTGTTGATGGAGAAAGACCAGCGCCTGCGGAGGGTGAATCACCCCAGCTGCCCTAAGCACGGACCCAGGGGCTGTTTCTCTTGGAGGTGCCTCTCCATCGAGTGTCAAGGACGTGTCTGGCAGAGCCACCCGACTTTCAGCCGTCGCTTCAGGAATGAGGTGGATCTCACCAGGCTGAAATGTGCTACTGTTCCTTTTTTGTTCCCTGTAGAGACTACCCGAAGGTGAATCAAAAAGGTCTCCGGCACCCAGAAGCTCCAATACAGCGGGGACCAAAGATTTAACTGTGTCCAAAGGACATCAAGTTAGGAATTTGCAGCATTATTCAAGTGAAAACGTCACCCGCCACACAGAGCATAAACTGAGTAAGAAAACTGAAATTTGCCTTGATTCCTGGGTGCAACCTGCTCTGTTTTGGTGGTGTTTCATGCAGTAAGAGAAGGTCAGTGTGCAATGCTGCATGGGGATATTTTTTGAGAGCGTTTTGAGTGCTCTCAAAATGAATCCAGACCCGTAACTCGGTGAATTTTCTGGCATTTCAAGCACAGAAATGATCCAACCATCACAACACGGCTTCCACAGTGGTTTTTTCCATTGTTGCCTTTCTTTTTTTTTGTTTTTTTTTGGTTACTTTTCCGCACCCAAACCAAGCCTGGTGAGAGAAAAAAAAAAAAAGGAGAGATTGTGAAATTACCCCCGCAAAGTGCAAGTCTGCAAAACATGCCATCACACACAAAACCCCATGAGACACAAAACCCCAAACGACACGCTGCAAACAAATCACAAAGAGTTTCTTCAAAAATGTTTGCTAAACTATAATTAGCCTAAGTTAGGGGAGCACTTCAAACCGTAATATATTCTAAGCCAACTTGCACACAGAGCACTTTTAGATTCCTTTTTATTTCCTCAGTAGTTAGTATTTGCCAGGCTGTTTTGCATTTTGAGGAGCATTTATTGCTGCCAGGCAAACCAAACCCTTAAGCGCTTTAAATTAAGGTCCTGATCCTATCAAGGCCAGCTTCCCAAATGTATATAAGGGGTAGCATCCCTGTGGCACTTCAGTGGGATCTCTGCTCCTCTCCTGCGGAAGAGCTTCCCCCTAAAACTCCCACATCCCACCTTCCAATCGGCCGCGATGAGCAGGCAGGCGCCCACGGTGAGGTCCGTCCTGGGACGAAGAGGCTTCAGTTCAGCTTCGGAGATTTGTGGGCGAAGCTACGCCGCCTCCGCCTGCCCGCCCGGCCGATGCGGAGCCGGTGCCTACAGCAGCAGGAGCGTCTGCAATTTGGGTGGAAACAGGCGGATTTCCTACGTCAACGGGGTCTGCGGTAACGGATGTTTTGGGGAGTTCGGCTTCGGCGGCGTAGGCTACGGTAGCGTTGGAGGAAGGGTCGGCCTTTGTGGCCCTCGGGGATATAGCATCGTGAGGGGTTACCCGGATCGCAAGGCGGATGGCATCCAAGGGATCTGCATCGACGAGCGGCTGCTGAAGCCCCTCTGCGTTGGGGTGGACCCGCTGGAACATGAGATACGCTGCCAGGAGAAGGAACAGATCAAGACCCTCAACACCCAGTTTGCCTGCTTCATCGACAAGGTGAGTGCAAACCTTGTGCCCTTCTTGCAACCCCTCCCAAACCCCAGTCCATGAATCCCTGAGCTGGGTCTATGCAAGGGTCCAGGTCCTCACAGAGCCACGTTGGTCCAAACTGGGGTCTTCGTTACTGGGGAAGGACCACAGACCCCTCCTAGTATTTCCCGGTGTTTGTATCGTGGCCACCACAGCTCTGGACTTTCTTGCAGGTGTATCCACCTTGGATAGCTTCAGGTCAAGGCTGGTTTTCTCCTTGCAGCCTTGTTCTAGCCGAGTTAGAAGTTACAGCCCCAACGGGCTGATCTTTCTGCCCTGTATTAGACCATTTCCCCCCCATTTGTCTTTAAATATAGTGACTGTTCCAAAGACATTCCTGAAGGCAAAAGACGTTAGTCTTGATTCGGGGTAAGTCTGAGCCGTCACCTTGGGATCCCTTTGGAGAAAAAAAGAGACAAGCAGGTTCCCCCCTCTGGGGACTCAATCTCGTCCTAAAACGCATCAGCGGCACCATCCAGAGGAGATTTATTTCTATTCTTTGGTGAGAAAGGCAGATTTAGACGTGTGACTTTCAGATTTCCAAATAATTTAGACCAGTGACTTTTAGCTTTCCAAATAATTTAGACCCATATCTTTCAGATTTCCAAATAATTTAGATCCCAAGACCTTTAGATTTCTAGATAAGGGCAGATAATTTATGATTGTCATGGCATATCGTCTGTCCCTTCCCAAAAATCCTATTCTTAGGTGAGAGCAGACAGTTAACCCGGGTGTCAACTCACCGCCTTCACCTCTCTTTATTGTAAGAATTGCTATTTTTTGGCCTGCAGGTCCGATTCCTGGAGCAGCAGAACAAAGTGCTGGAGACCAAGTGGGGCCTCCTGCAGCAGTACGTCCTCCCAAAGAAAGGGAAGAACCTGGAACTCTACTTCGAGAACTACATCTGTGACCTGCGGAAGCGCCTGGACTGCTTGCTCTGCGAGAAGCAGAAGCTGGGCAGCGAGGAATGTGCCACCAGCCAACTGGTGGAGGAGTTCAAGTGCAAGTAAGGACCTTCAGGTCTCCTCTAGCTCCTCCGGTTCAGCTCAGGCGACGTCTCTCCCAGACGTGGGGCACCATCCCCTTTGGGGATGTCACATTCTTCCGTCTCCCTTGCAAACTCTTTGCATTGTTAATGCTGCCGCTCGTGAAGAAGCTTCTGATCTTGGGACGGGCTAATGCCTGGTCTCCAGACGCTGATCCTACAGTGCCCGATGGCAGTCTCTGGGCCAGGGAAGGGTGTCATTTATACCTGATGGTTAATGACTCTCTGTCTGGTGGCATTGCTTGCCTCAGCCTTTTTTTTTTTTCCCTTCTCCTTTTCCAACAGATATGAAGAGGAAATCAACAGGCGTACAACTGTGGAAAACGAGTTTGTGGCCCTCAAAAAGGTGAGCAGCTCAAAATGCAACGAATCATCATACACCTATAACAGCTTTATTTATTCAAAGTTTGTGGCCCTTGAAAAGGCGAGCAGCTCAAAATGCACAAATTATACCTACAATAGGTTTATTTATTCAGCTTGGCTGAAATCGTGCATTATTAGCAAAAGGCTGGCAAAAAGTGATCTAATGAGCAGGAGGGGGGCCTGTAAAGAGGCACAGGGTAAGAAAAAAAGAGGCAAACGCAAGTAGAAAGTAAAAATAGTGTATCCTCAAAGCTTACATCACCAGCACTCCAGCACTGGTTTTCTTACCCCAAGCACATTCTGGAAGTGTAATGGGAGGGTGTATTTGTGGAAGGGAGACAGAGTGGGAGAGGTCACCCGGTGTCTAAGACGCTGCTTATTTTCACATCCTTTATTCTTGGACATCAGAAAAGCAGAAATCATTTGAACAATATTACAAAACTAGGCTTGAAGACTCATTAGTCAATTCTGAGTTTGCAGCTAGGTTCTAAGTAATAAATAAACTAATCCCTGTAAGTCAGGTTGGCATGGTTTTATTTTCCTTCAGGAGACACCAGGGCATCTTGACTCACCCTCTCACACCTTTTCTGCTCTGGAGATCTTGTTGAAACACGTTTCTGTTTCATTGGCTCTGTCTTGGGAGAGTTTCTCCAGTGTTTTCAGAGCGGGATGGGGCTGGAGCGTGTCTCCTCTCTTTCAGGACGCAGACTGCATCTTTTTGAACAAGGAAGAGCTGGAGGTGAAGGTGGATCTGTTAAGAAGGCAGTTGGAGTTGTTGAAATGCGTGTTTGAGGAGGTGAGTGTCTCTGGTCCGTCCCAGGAGTCTGGGAGTGCTGTCTCATCCTTCAGGTGCTTGAAATCCCTCTTGGACATCTCTCGTCCCAAGCCCTGAGCACTTGAAAGCAGGGAACTACAAGGTTGATAGAATATTAGCATGATTATGCTGGAAATAGGGTGGTTCCCCCTTTCTTAATGCAGCTCCAGGTATGAATTGGCTGTGTCCTAACTCTACCCCTGAGAAAAGAGATGCGTCTGGCTCGTTACGCCGGATTGCAGCTGCCTGATTAGAGCTAAAGAAACTCCCAGCTTAATCCTGTCATTAGCATCAGCAAAGCAGCTGAAGATGACAGGATACCAAGGGTTAAGTCACTCCAATTCCTCGCCCTTGATGTGGACAGAATTGCTGCAGGTCAGCATGTAGGTCAGCAGCCGACATGCGGCAACTCATCCAAGAGGGAGGATTTTCTGCTGAGCCAACCCCAGGGACATTTCTTGACTTGTTAGAGCCATCAGATGAGCCGAGCTGGCTCTTTGTCCCGGCCCTACAAAGCCTGAGAGTTGCTGGGAGCTGACTCAGCCATTCCCCCAACCTGCAGGAACGAGCTCAGGTAGATCGCCAGCTATGCGACACCTCCGTCATCGTCAAAATGGACAACAACCGAGACCTGGACATGGAAAGCATCATCAAGAACGTTGAGTGCTGGTACCAAGAAATAGCTCAGAAGAGCAAAGAAGAAGTCGATGCTTTCTACCAAACCAGGGTGAGTATGAAGCCACCCGGGGGTCTGCCTGGCAGCTCAGCAGGCTGCAGGTCAAAAAAATGACAACTCTCTTCTCTCTTGGTTCCAGTTTCAAGAGCTTCAGGACAAGAGGGGCAAGTACTGCGACGACCTGCAGAGCAACAAATGCGAGATCTCAGAGCTAACCCGGATGATACAGAAGCTGCAGTGTGAACTGGAGAACGTGAAGAAGCAGGTAGGAGAGGCCCAGAGGCGATGTTTCCAGAAAGGGCAATGTCTTGAAGGACAGCTCAGATACGGGAGAAGATGACGCATTGGCTTTATAGCAGACTTAAACCTGCTCTAGGCTGTAGTTGGAAAGTGTATAGTTGAGAAGCGGATAAGAGGGAAGGGAAGCCGGTGGTTTTTTCCTTTGTTTGCAATTGGAAGAGCAGATTAACCCCAAACCAGAATGCCCAGGAATTAGGAAACAAAGCCTTGAAGACACCTGCACTGTTCTCCTCCCTTCTGACAGGTCTCCTGCCTGCAAACCTCCATTTGTGATGTCGAGCAGCGCGGGGATTGTGCCCTGAAAGATGCCCGGGAGAAGCACATTGAGCTGCAGAACGCCCTCCAGAAGGCCAAGGATGAGCTGGCTTGCATGCTGAGGGACTACCAGGAGCTGCTGAAC
>JAOXNH010000017.1:1853055-1868600 GCA_028566575.1 Bartramia longicauda | reverse complement strand
GGGCAACCTGGGCCAGGCTCTCACCACCCTCACACCAAAGAAGTTCTTCCCCACATCTCACCTCAATCTCCCCTCTTCCAGTCTCAAACCCTTCCCCCTCATCCCATCGCTCCCTTCCCTGATCAAGAGTCCCTCCCCAGATTTCCTGGAGCTCCATTAGGGTCTGGAAGGGGCTTTAAGGTCCTTTTCTTCTCCAGGGTGAATCCCCCCAACTCTCTCAGCCTGATGGGCACCATGAGAAACCCCAGCACTGAGCAGAGCTCAGAGCAGAGCAGACATCAAGGCTTTGTACCATAAATGAGGGACCCATCAGCTCCTGAATACCATTGGCTGGCAAGTGCCAGCTCTGGAGGAGCCCAGATGTTGATCCAGGATGGTGCATTAAAAAGGACCTTTCTTGAAATGAGCTACTTTTGTACAACAGAAATCAAATTAACGATGTCACTACGTGAAAAAAGCAGGCAGGTGGAGGGGTAAAGCAAAAGCATGAAAACCTTGAGCACTTTAAGGTGCTCTTTCAGTTCTGGGGTCAAGGAGAGAGGATTCAGTCTCACCGAGAAACAGGGTCTGAACACTCCGCACCCGAGACCTTGGAGATGGGACTGGGAGCTTGCCCCACAGCTCCGCTTGCGAGGGTGATGAAGGGTTTGGGGTGGGAAGGAGGTGCTAAACCCCCACCGACCAACAGGCAATTATGGCCAAACCCAGTAGCAATCTCATAAGCAACCGGTTCCCTTTATCATACCCTCCTGGAGCGACTAGAAAGAAGCCACTCAAAAGGGGGAGTGACGCTCTGGGGACAGTGCGCCTGGGGTGTTTGTCAGTCCTTCATGGAAACCAGGACAGCGAAGCCGCGGTTGTCACGCTCAGTAATTAAAGGGAAAGTAAAGCCAGCCCTCGGTCCTTTGAGAGGTCGCCTGTCTGCAGACGGGGATTTGCCATGCTGAGCAGCGCGGTGACGGCGCTTGCCAAAAAAACGCCTGGGAGAAAAAAAAAAACCACCCAAAATGCTCCCCAGGTGAAGGCAAGGAGGAGCTGGAAGGCCAGGCATGCAATTATTAGGCTGTCTTAAACACCAAGCCAGCTTTTGGTCATTGAGATTTCCACATGCAAGCCTTTTTTTTTTTCTGGATGGAGAACAAGAGAGGCAGGTGCTGAGCACTCCCTGGTATCACACGCAGCGCCCGGCAGGCGGATTAGCCCATAGGATGCTCAGGGAGAAAAAGCAACCACAGAATAACAAGAACAAAGAGAATAACGAGGCAAAACCCCCATGCGTGGATGACGCTTCCAGAAATGACACCGGAGTTCCCCAGATGAATCTCCTCGGCTCAGCGGGGGAGGAGATGTGTGCCTGATTCACTCGGGATCCCCCGAGTGCAGAGCTAAGAGCAGCTCTTAAAATCATGGATTTCCAAGATCCTGCTCAGTGCAATTTCTTCTGAAAGCTGCAGATTTGCCTAACAACTTTTTCCCTTTCATCCTCCAGCAGGGCACGGCCAGGGAGTCCTGTTGGCACAGCGCTGAGAAGCCCATGATTCACAGGAAAATTTCCTCTTTTCCATCTCTCTGCCCTATTTCTGGCTTTCTCTTCCAGTCGCTGGGTTTTCTTGCAGCGCAGGTTCCCACGCCTGGTGAGAGGGACGGTGGCCCAGTCGGGACTTCAAACTGAGGACGGGCACGTCTCCAGCCATGGAAGAAAGAGCTTCCTAAAACAAGAGTTTTAGGTCAAGAAGTGAAATCAGTGAAACCAACGCGTGACTTTGCCTCTCTGAAAGCCCCACGATGCCGCACGCTGGGGGACACGGCAGCATTTGGCTGTGGGAGGAGGGATTAATCCCTGCCATTCCCTGTCTTTACCACCCTGAATGGGTGGTTTCTTGGCAATTCCAGGAGCTGATCTCTGGAAATGGAGGTTACCACCCTGTGGGCTTGTAGGGCTGGGGAAATAATGATGATAAAGACCGTGGCACCCCAGGGCACAGAGCACCAAGCCCCCGAGCAGGACTTTCCAAGCATTAGGGCTGTGACGAGTAAAAGTCAGTTGCAAATTCCTCCGGGATAAACACAGTCTCTGGTTAACCCTGTCTTGGCAACCATAATCCAGAGCTGAGGCACCAAGCTGCCACCTCTGGAGTGACACATCACCAGTTTTTCGCCTGTTGGTGGCAAAATGAATCACAAAAGTGACTCCAACCATTCATTAGGGTAATAGCTACGTCCTCCAGAAGCTATACCTTCTGTCATCTCCTTAATCCGGGTGTCCCTCTGGAAAGCTTAATGAATAGGTGCTTGTAAATGCAGCATTGTTATTTCTCCTGCTTCATATTTGACCTTTTATTTTGCTGGGGAGAGGTATTTTCTTTAGCTGCGTGGAGATACCACCTCCGCTCTTGGATCATGCCCCTGTGGCTCCGTGAAGGATGACTCCTTGCCTCTAGGTTCTCCTGCGCTGGTGGCTTTTGAAAACAACCTTTTGCTGGGTGACACCAAACTCTCCCAGTGACTATTCATGGAGCCCATGGCTTCAGCTCGGTGACTAGTTTTTGGGGAGCTGAGCCCAGGGAAGAGGACTCCCACGCTAAAAGTGATACCATCTCCCCTGCCGAGTCGTTTTTACAAGGCCAGTGGTAGGGTTTGCCCTCTGCTGAACCTCTCTCCTTTGTCCCTCTCTGCAGAGCCATGAATTTGACTCAATGTGGCACCCGGAGATCATAAGGCTGATAAAAACTCCGTGTTCTCCATTCTGCTGCTAACAAACCACACACAAGGTTTGCGCATCCTCTCTAATTCCCCTTCTTTCTTTCTTTTCTTTCTTTACGAACCCTCTTTATAAATTTGCAAAATTAACTCTTATTACATTAACCACGCACCAAATAGCTACTTCCCATGGTCATCATGATATACACTCCTGTGCCCTCACAGACACGGAGGTACAGACGGATCGATGGGAACTAGTTGAAATTCAGTGGCTGGATTTCCCTCCTCCCACGCTCTCTCCCCGTTGGCTCAGCTGCTGGAGGGCATCTCCGCAGTCCCCGCTTGGCTGCATGCATGAAGGAACATGTTTCCTGGGGAAAAATAAAAAACCACCCAGTAGCACACAAGAGACAACCGTCCCGTGACAGGGTACAGCAGAACTGCCAACCCCCAAATCTGACGTGGGTTCTTATGGCTGGTTTTCACAAGGATTTCCCATCTTCCCCCAGAAAAATACGTTCAGAGCAAACCTCGTGGCCGGTGGTTGCCCTCCCTTGGCTGTGGCAATCCCCAACGCTGTTGTGCTTACATCAGACGGATTCCACCCCATTACTCAATGCCCTAATAGTCCATTGGGCCCCGAGTGTTCGCACCAAGCTGGTCAGATGATGTAAAAATGGCCTTACAAAGCCCTATGCAAAAGAGGAACCTTACGAAGGAAGGGGGTGGACACCCCGTCTCTTTCAAAAGAAGTCGGTAAATAAGAACTATGAGAGTTTCTTGGCTGAGGTCACCTGGTAACGCCACCAAAATGGAGGTTTTTATAAACTCAGAGAGGCTTGTGCTGCTGTTGGCACCCGCCTGCTGCATTCGACATCCAGGAGTCACAGAAGCTCGGTCTGAAAGTTGCCTGCAGCTCTGCATCCAACGCCCAGGTTTTCCATCACACCAATGAATACCATAAAGTTTCCCTGAGTGAAGCACCTGGACCTGCTGTCAGGGCACCAGGCATGGTCAGAGCATTTATCCATCTGGGTACATGTAAATCTCAAAGGCATAAGTCCCGTGGAAGCCACCACAGTTCAAGGCATATTCAGAGCCAAGGACCCCAGGGGTTTCCCTGCTCAATCTGGGTGGAAGCTGCTGCATTAAAGCCTTGCTGGATCCCGTCAGCCTGAAAACAGCAGTTTTATCTCTTCCTTTCAAAGCAGAAGGTCCTCTTGTACAGCTCTTCAAGCACTATCTGACCTGCAATCAGCCAGGATATAGCGTGGAGACATGAAAAAGGTCTCCATGGAGAAGGCATTCGTGTCTGACTTGAGCCTGAGCTCAATAAAAGCCATGGCAATGCTTCTCTCCAGGAGATCTCATCACATCAGAGTGCTTCCTCCTTTGAAGATGCTGTAACCACCGCTCAGGGTTTCCACCGCGTGACGGGGAACCGGCTTTGTGAGAGCTCAGCAGATGATGGCAACCACAAGCACTGCCCTGAACCGTCTCTCTCTGAAGTGCAAGGCTGGGCACCCGGGAGAAGCCACTTCTTAGGGCTGCGAGGAGGAGCTGGAGGTTGAAGCGCAGGTTTGGTGCTTTCAATCCACGCGGAAACAGCCTGGCAGCACGTCGGACGGAGGAAGGGATCTCAGGGTTTGCAGACGGTGGAGGAACATGGATGGTTGTCCCACCAGTGGCATTTCCCCTGCTTTTCAACAAGACCATGGGCTTGGAGGGTCTACAGCCCTCCAATGGTGTGTGTATCACCCACGCGGCACAAGGCACTCCACGATGGGTGGCTGAGCAGAGATATGGAAGATAGCAGGGACCTGATCCCAGCCAGATCCAGAGCTCTTACAGCTGGAAAAACTGGCAAGTCACCACCCTCAAGGATGAAGGGATGCGTCTTTCTTGCCATGGAAAGGAGCTGGAGACTCTCTCTGTGCTCCTGTTGGGTGGCAGAGCTCGGAGAGTGGCTGCTCCTTGCCCATGGTTATGCCCACCCAAAAGAGCTCATGAAAATCACTTTGTATGGACCTACCTAAAGGCTAAATGACTTGTCAGCCCATCCATCAATGTCCTATTCCCAGGCGGTGCTCCAGGCTTTCTGCAGACCACACACCCAGCTGTCCTCCTCCACGCTTGCACCACCATTTCAGCACAAAATAAAAGAAACATCCAAAATAATTCCCCCTTTGGCTTACTAGCAAGAGGTCCCGCTGCTTGTTTGACCCCGGGCAGAGCGACACCAAGGGCTCAGCACCCAAAAGTTCCTCTGCTTTCCCCAACGATCCCAATCTCACACGTGAAATTACCTCTCATTGCAAGATGTGCCTCCTGATGTGCTCTGAGCAAGGCAGCCACAAGGGAACTGCTGCACCATTATCATCTCATGGAGCATTTTATAGACCATCAGGAGACCTGTAGAGAAAAAGAAAAAGGAAGATCTTTACCTGGAGAGACTCCACAAATATTCTAAAACGTCCTAATTCCCTTGCATTATTTTTAATTCAAGGCAACCTATTTCACTTTTACAATAGCATTAACTGGGAACCCTCCCAGAACCAGTTAATTTTGCCCCAGCAAAGAGGCAGAGACTTCCCAGGGCAAGCTACGCAACCACTCGTGATTCTGTGATTAGACCCCTTTGTTAAGGCAAAAAAAAAAAAAGGAACTTTATTTGTTTCCAAGCAAATTCGAAAAAAAAAAAATCTTTTAAAGAATTTTAATTAAGACGGCGTGGTACCTTCTCATTAGCAGATATTACTAGAGGAATAATTTAATGGCAAACAGGTGTGTCACAGGAATAGGAGGAAAAAAGTTCACTGGGGCTAACATTTCCCAACCTGTTTGGAGCACGTCGCTTCACTCCTTTGTTGCGTCTCCAGCTATCGCTCACGCGAACCCGCCGCTCACATCACACCCAGGTACTGAGCACGATTAGCGCCTTCCCCCGGCACGAAATCTGGCAATAAATGGCTTTATGGCCCTAATAAAACTGGCTAAAAGTTTCCCAGAAATGCATTATCTTCCATCCCACTCATCCCAAGGGGGCGCAGCTGGACCAGCACCTCGACTCCATGTGTGCCAACCCCAGATTTATCCCCGAGACCAAATCCATCCTTGGCACCGTCACGCCCCATTGATGCTCCATCCACAGGGAACCCCCTGACCCCCATCCTGCCTCTTCCCAACCGCATCTCCAGAGCCATACTCAGGAGAGGAGGGAATGGGAACGCTCCCGAGGATGCCAGCACTTCCACGGCTGCACCTTCCCTCCCATCCACTTCCCTCCCATCCCCTGTGGCCACCGGCCATTGCTCCAGAGCCAGCCCCGGGGCTGGCCAGGGACCCTGGAAGAGGCGGCATCGCCACGACATTCAGCAGGAGGTCCTGAGACATAATTAAACGCTGTGGTGAAACCGAACCGTAAACAAGCCATGAATAAAAACCCCTTGAATTATTTCGCTGAACTATAATTACACAATAAGGAAGCAGATTAATTAAGTAAAATATAAGTCCTGAAACTGAAGCTTGCAAGCAAAGCAGTTTATTTTAATTTCCACATTATTTCGTATGAGATAGAAGTGTTTGCTGTGGGTTTGAAATGTTGGAAGCCATTCCTTGCTGCCAGGCAGACCAAACCCAGTGGATAAATTAAATTTTTGCATCTCAGGCACCTCCTGGAATGTATATAAGGAGAAGGGCTCTGCCTGGGAGAAGCTAAAGGAGATCTTCTTCTTCCACTCCCTGCTCCTCTCTCGCTTGCCTGCTTCGCCGGTCCTTCTCCCCCACTGTCACCCCCCCCAGCCCCAGCCACCATGAGTCGACAGTGCTACACCTCCAGCTCCATCCTGGGGAGACGGGGCTTCTCCTCGGCATCGGCCGTCTGCGGGCTGGGCAGGGGCAACACCAGCTCGGCCTCCGTCTGCCAGCCGGTGGGACGGAGATGCGGCATGGGGGGCTTCAGCAGCCGGAGCGTCTGCGACCTGGGGCGAGGGCAGAGGATTTCCTTCGGCGGGAGCTGCCGTGGCGGGGTCTACGGTGGCGCCGGCGTGGGACGCTGCGGCGTGGTGTACGGCGGCGGCCGCTTCGGCGTGGGCACAGTGGTGGGGTTCGGTAACTGCGGAAGCTTCAGGGGACTGGGCAGCTACAGAGGTCTTGGGGACGGCGTGGCCATGGGAGGCTACGGCGGCGGCATCGGCATCGGCCTGGGAGGAGGGAGATCGGAAGGCATTCGGGGCGTCAGCATCCATCCGGAGCTCCTCAAGCCCCTCTGCGTGGGGGTGGACCCCGAGGAGTGCCAAGTGCGGACCCACGAGAAGGAGCAGATCAAGAACCTCAACAACCAGTTCGCCTGCTTCATCGACAAGGTGAGACCCCGCTTCCCCCCGGTGCGGGCAGTCACCCCATGGCTCTGGGGGATGGAGAACCTCCAAAGAGACACCACCAGGAGCTTCTTCTCCTGGCACCCTGATGCTCTAAACATTTCTGATAGACCACTGTGGGCCTGACCTGGAGACTCTTTGGATTGAAGCCTTGCACCGAGGCAACCGCATTTTACCTTTCGGTGGTCACCAACCTGCTAAATAGTTAATCAGGATATATTGCTAAATAACAAATATCAGGTCAAATATCCTGTGTCTGGCTCCGGGGATCCAGGAAACCAAAACCAGTGAGGGAAGGGACGGAGACACGGGAATGGAAAAAGGCAAAATAGGAAGTTTTATAACGAATGTCTGATCGGACATCGCTCTCACACCCCTATAAACTCCAAAGGACTTCTGCATTTCGAGAGCAGTTTGGGTGCTTCATCGAGGGGATGTAGAAAGAGAGATTCTAGCTAAAAATTAGATGAACAATTTTAACCTGCTCTGGTGGGAGGGGGACATCCCTGCTCGCGGCAGGGAGGTTGGAACAAGATGATCTTTAAGGTCCCTTCCAACCCATTTTATGAACCTCTCTGTCCCTCCACTCTGTGAATGAAAGGATCTGGTGATTTCCTAAACGGGTATCATTTATCCTTGTTTTCTTAGCTAAGCCCGAGGGCTTTCATTGCTGGTTAGGGATGTGTTATAGGAAATGATTTTTTCAAACGGCAGCGAAACCTTTGCTCTGTCTGATCTTGATTTTTCCTTGTGACTCGTTCTCCAGCTGGAAAAACCAAACCCACGCAAGAGGAGCCGCTCGGCTTCCTCCCATTTAGAAAATGACTTATTCATGACCCATAAAGGTTCTCAGGTACCAGAGAGCTCTTTAATCTAGAAGTGAAAAGCCTGATAACTAAATGAGACACATGCAAACCAGATCCTGGATGGAGCTTTGAGTGCCACGAAAGACTCGTTATCGTAATCAGCCCGTCAGGGGAGGCAGTGGCTCCTCCACCAGGCAGTTGTGGTGGGGGCAGAGTTGGTGTTGGGTTGAGCTGTTCTTTGGTCAAACCCATGATTGGCCTCAACACAGAGCAAACGCCCTCATTTCAGCCCAAGATACGAGTCCTGAGTGGGATGGGGTTTAGCTCAGAGAAGATGCTGTTCTCCCTGAGAAATCAGCACTTCACCGCTTGCATTTCTGATTTTATTTTTATTTTTCCCTTTTGGAAGTGGAGAAACACAAAGCCTGGGACAACAGGGGGGGTTGCATGACTCTTGCATCTCTTCCTTCCCCAGGTCCGGCTGCTGGAGCAACAGAACAAGGTGTTGACCACCAAGTGGGAGCTGCTGCAACAGTATGTCCTGCCAGCTTCCCGGAGAAACCTGGAGCCCGTGTTTGAGAACTTCATCTGCAACCTGAGGAAGCAGCTGGAGTGTGTGCTGGGGGAGCGGGAGAGGCTGGAAAACGAGGAGCGGTGCCTCCGGGACCTGGTTCAAGAGTTCAAGTGCAAGTAAGTAGGATGCAGGAGAAGGTGCAGACCACGGTGTTTGCTGGCCCAGAGTGACTTTTCTGAGCATGAAGCACTGGATGGGTCCAAAAACTGGGGTACAGGGAGGGGAGCAGGCCAGGGCACACCAGTACCGGGCTGGTTTCCTGTGCTGGGGTCCCAGTGCTGCACCTCAGATGGTGGTGATGAACTGGGAGAGCTCTTCAACCACAGCCTTTCCTTTGGGAGAGAGACAGGGAACCACTTTTCCTCTCCCTAACGCTCCTGCACACCACCGTGGTTCACCCTATTACATCTCCCACACCATCTGTGCCTGTGGCTCCCCCCAGATCTCTTGTTCCCAGTGTCATCCGTTCCCACAAAACCCTCAGCCTATTTGTCTTCACCCCACGCTTTATCCACAGTGTCTCCCTTGGGGTTCATCCTCTCTTCCTAGAGGGAATTGGTTTTTTAAATCTAAGCTGTAGACATTCCTAATAGCTCCCCGTGTGCTCTGCTAAGCCATGAACCAGGACACTTGGTGTCCGGTGGCACACAGCACAGGAGAAAAGAGTAGTCCTTTCTCCAGAGATCTTACAGCCAAACATCTCACCTGGTTTTTTTCCTTGTGGAGCCACCACCAAGAAAGTCAGACTCATCTTGGGCAAGTTCTCCTGGGCCCCAATTACTTGGTCATTACACATGGGCTTTCATTCCCATTGCACCTGAGACTTTCAAAGGTTGCTCAAGCTCCTGACCTCCCTTGGGGTGTTTTGGCCACACTCTTCCCATAAAAACTCTGGGCAGAGTCCTGGATGCTTCAGAAAAAAAACAAAACCCTCCCATGAAGCAGCAGGACCAGAAGAAGCAGTCCAAGCCTTCAGCTGAGCATTTCTAGTGGTTTGGCCCCATTTACTGCTGTCTCACTCCAGCCACCGATTCTGCTGGCGTGGACTATCCAAACCTGCTGAACAAAGCCCAGCGGGGAGGGAAGAAAGAGCAACAAAGCAAAAATCACACGGGAGGTACAAAGCCAACAGGGAGAGGCTCTGGTTTTACTCACGCTCCCCACACTCTGCACTGGCCCCGTGGGTGGTGGGGACAGGACCCCTGGGGCTCACCATCCCACCCCTCTCCTTCCCTCCTGCAGGTATGAAGATGAGATCAACAAGCGCACGGCTGCAGAGAACGAGTTTGTGGTCCTCAAGAAGGTGAGTCGGGATGAGATGGGCTGAGAGTGGGGGGTTTTGCCGGGGCAAACTCCAGATGTGGGGCCAGGAAGAGAAACAGGGGGTCCTGGCACCACGATGCTGCCCGAGCCCTCATTAGGTAGCCCCAAAATAGAGGTGACCCAATGAGTTTGGAGAACCCCCATCAGGCTGTAAGCTCTTGCAATGAAGACCTAGGTAGTCTTAAGGGCTGGAAATGGTGGGGTTTTCTCAAAATCCAACATAAAACATGGGCTTTGCCACAGTCCTTGTTTTTTCACCTTTTTTCACCCAAATACGTGGTGTCTCTCCAGGACGTGGACTGTCTCTACCTGACCAAGGAGGAGCTGGAGGTGAGAGTGGGCCTCCTGCGGCAGCAGCTGGAGTTCCTCAAGTGCATCTACGCCGAGGTAAGAGCCCCCAGCTCCCCATCTGCCCCCATCCCACCCCAAGCCCTCACACCAAAACCAAATGCAGGGAAAGGTGGCTTTTCAGAAAAATCCTGAAATTGCCATCCCCAATATCTGTATTTCTTCCGTAACAACACTTGGGGAAGGCAAAGGGTGTTCTTGGTCGTGTCCCATATTACTGGCTGCAAAGGGAGGGGTCTTTTGCATGGAAAAGCCCCTTTAATTCTCACCCAAACCATCTCTGGGAATTACCAAAACATCTTACTCTTCGCAACACAAATATTTTTCTCACTTCACCTTTTCAGCTACATTGGTCAAAATATTTTGGCGAAAGTAACACTTTCGGCGAAACCATAGCAAGTTCTTTACAAAACACACACCTTTTCTAACCAAACACCCCCTGGAGGCAATGGGGGCCAAAGCACTTGCCCCCGAGGGCTTCACAGCCCCAAAAACTGCTGACGCAGCCAGAAACGCCGAGTTGCACCCAAGCGAGTTGCTCCACCAG
Source organism: Bartramia longicauda (assembly GCA_028566575.1). Lineage (NCBI taxonomy): Eukaryota > Metazoa > Chordata > Aves > Charadriiformes > Scolopacidae > Bartramia > Bartramia longicauda. Next base: position 1,857,923 of record JAOXNH010000017.1, on the reverse strand, counting down.
CATTCCCCACCCTTCCTTAGGGAACTGCAGGCAGCAATCCCATATTGGGCCACCAAAACAGGTCTCAGCAGCCAGCTCTTGCTGGAAACCAGTCACCCACCTGGAGAACCCCTTGGGCGTTAATGGGAGAACCTCCTCCAGCCCTCTACCTTTTCAGCAGACCCCCCTTTGCCAGGGGTCTTTCCATGCCTGGGCTTGGGCTGGTTGAGGGAAGGGGACTGACACGTGGTGGACCTTGCAGGAGAGAGCTCAGCTGGATTGTCAGCTGTGTGACACCTCCGTCATCGTGCAAATGGACAACAGCCGGGACCTGGACATGGAGGGCATCATCAAAAGCGTTGAGTGCTGCTACGAGGAGATTGCCCAGAAGAGCAAGGCTGAAGTGGAGGCTTTCTACCAAACCAGGGTGAGTATTCACACCACCAGCATGGACAGCAGTGAAATCCCTTGGCCAACAAAACTCTGGGGACCATTTCTCTCCTCCGTGATGCATCTTAAACCCACCCCACAGTCTGCATGCACTGTCTTGCTAAAGAAAGTCATGCCAGAAAGAACAACCCACCCAAACAACCCTTAAAACTCTGTTTTAAGACTTTTCTGTAAAACCCATTATTGCTTCAGAGAGGTGTCCTCTGTGCACACCCATCAGGAACACCATCCCCTTCCCAAAGGGTAAATGCTCGTGACCTACCCGGGACTGTCACCGTGTATGGGTTTGAGGTCACATCTGGGTGCTTCCCCGGGAGCATCCACGTCGGTGCGGCTCCTGAGAGTCACCACCTTCCCTGGAAGGGGCGATTGGGGGGGCGTTAACGTCACCCTCTTCCCTCGCAACAGCTGGAGGAGCTCCACAGCAGCAGGGGCAAGTTCTGCGACGACCTGAGGAACAACCAGAGCGAGATAGCCGAGCTCAACCGGATGATCCAGAAGCTGCAGTGCGAGTCGGACAACGTGAAGAAACAGGTAGGACAAAGGGGTTGAAGGGGGGCACGCAAAGGGCTTCCTCCTCACCAGCTCCCACCCTGCTGAGATGCAAAGAACCCCCCTCCCCCCAGACCCCAGCTTGAGCCTGTATTTGCAGTGTCTCATCTGCTGCTGACACACAGAGAAGCAGATTTATTTCTCACTTGGCAAATAAGCAGAAGCTGGTTGGTTTGGCTACAAGAGGAACAGTGTTTGCTATATCCTTCTACCGGGGTGCCACCAAGAGGTCCCCTCCTCTTCACTCCAGACAACTTGGCCATCACACGCGTCCAGCCTAAATCCAGGCTCTTGGGCAGTTCCTAGCTGAGAAACAAGGGGGTGCATGAGGAACCCTGTAGAGATACCTGTAGAGATGACCACTGGCCACCCTCTTGCCCGTTCCTGCCCACAGATCGCAGCTCTGCAGACCGCCATCTGCGACGCTGAGCAGCGGGGCGACTGCGCCCTCAAAGATGCCCGGCAGAAGCTGATTGACCTCCAGACTGCACTGCAGCAGGCCAAGGACAAGATGGCATGCCTGCTGAGGGACTACCAGGAGCTGCTGAACGTCAAGCTGGCCCTGGACATCGAGATTGCCACTTACAGGACACTGCTGGAAGGAGAGGAGAGCAGGTAGGAGCAGCCCTGGCTGCACCTTCTCACCAAAGCTGGAAAAAAACAACAGGAGGGGAGAGAGGCAGGGAGAGAGGCTGGATGGAGGCAGCTCTCCGTGGGTGCAGAGGGGAGCATTGTCCCTTTTGGGTGCAGAAGGGATCATCATCCCTTTTTTCCCTTTTGGGTGCAGAGGGGAGTATTGTCCCTTTTCTCCTCCCATGGTTGCAGAAGGGAGCATCATTCCTTTTCTCCCACCCATGGGTGCAGACGGGAGCATCATCCCTTTCCTCCCACCCATGGGTGCAGAGGGGAACATCACCCCTTTTTCTCCCCATGGGTGCAGAGGGGAGCATCATCCCTTTTCTCCCTTTTGGGTGCAGAAGGGAGCATTGTCCCTTTTCTCCCCAATGGTTGCAGAAGGGACCATCATCCCTTTTCCTGCCCATGGTTGCAGAAGGGACCATCACCCCTTTTTCTCCCCATGGGTGCAGAGGGGAACATCACCCCTTTTTCTCCCCATGGGTGCAGAGGGGACCATCACCCCTTTTTCTCCCCATGGGTGCGGAGAGGAGCATCATTCCTTTTCTCCCATCCATGGGTGCAGAGGGGAGCATCATCCCTTTTTCTCCCCATGGGTGCAGAGGGGAGCATCGACCCTTTTCTCCCACCCATGGGTGCAGAGGGGAACATTGTCCCTTTTCCTCCCCATGGGTGCATCTCTGAGACACTTCTTTTCTTTACAGGATATGCACCGGCAACCCTGTGAGCGTAGGTAAGCTAATGAGGCATCCCCTTAATTTCCTTACAAGTCTTTTAAGCTTATAAGTTTCTTTTCAAGCTGCTTTTTAGCTGCTCTGGGAGTGACGGAGCCTGTTTTTCTCCCACAGCTGTGGTCAGCGGCGGTGGCACCGTCGGGGAGTGCCGATCCCTATCTGGAATGGGAGGCAAATGCACCGTCAAGACCGGAGGGGCCGGCACGGGCTTGGGGGTGGTCTCCTCCTTCGGGGTCGGCGGCGCTGGCTTTAGCACCCGCAGCGTGGATTGTCTCCCCAGAGTGGGGGGCGGCTTCGGGGCCAGGAGCGCCGTCAGCTGCGTGGGGCGAGAAGTCATCCCTGGGGCTGAGGGGGTCCAGTGCGCCCCCGGGGTGGGCAACTTGGGCAACCTGGGCAACGTGGTGTGTGCCGGCGTGGAGCAGTGCAGCCCGGGGGCCGTCATCATCCCCGGGGCTGGGGTCTGCGGCGCCGGGAGCCGGTACAGCACAGCCGTGCGGGTGGTCAGAACAACCCGGTAGAGACCGGGGCCGGGGGGGAGGTGCCAATGACCCGTCATATTTTAAAATAATTAGCATTTCTGCAATAAAACAGTATTCCCCTTCCTTCCGACAGCTACAGGGATCACACAACCATGCACTGCCCATGCCCACACGATTAGGCACGTCGCTCTGCCCCAAACTCTTTGCATGATCAAAACCCACCTTCTCTCGCGTGTCCTTCTTGGGGACACGGTCTTTCTTGGGGGACACGGTCCTTTTTGGGGTCCCAAGGAGGGACCCCAGGGTCTCAGCCTTTGGGTTTCATTTCAGACAGTCCATACCTGCCTTCACACACCATCACCTCGGCTCCTAACTCAGTCTTCTCCCCCTTGACCACTTTTCAGCAGGGATTTTTCTCTCCCTGGCAAAAGGGTGAGAAATTCGGTCGCCCCGACTTCAGAGAGAGAAGCCGCCTCTCAGTTGTGGCTGCAGCTACCATTTAACTTCTTTAATGACATTCCCAAAAAAAAAATCCCATTTTTCCTGTTTAGGAGAGGGCTGGTTAATGCTTATGTAAATGGGTCCAAGTTGCTACACCGGGTCTGGCAGAGCAGATTTTAATTACACACCGACGAGCACCTTATATTTCTGTAGTTAAATGCATGCCTTGTTTTTCCCGTGTGTGCACCGGGCAGACGGATTTAACGCTTTGAACGTGTAAGTGAACAGAGTTGATTTACCCTTCGCTTACTCCAAACTCGCAGCTGTACCTTCAATAAATAAACTCCATGCATAATTCAGGCTCTGCTCCACGGGTTTCATTTCCCTCCCCGAGATTACAAAAGTCGAGGTATTTTCCTCAAAGGTGAAGCTCCAAACGGGCGGGGGCAGGAGTTTGAGAGAATTAGGGTTTTAAGTAAGTTTTTTTTTCATTTTGAGACTTTGTCTTCCTGCTGGGCTTTTGCATACCTTTATTCCATCCAGAGATGAGCGCGGCCACAAGGAAGTCTGGAAACACAGTGAAAAGCAGGATATTTCAGCCCTCATGGGATGTGCAGCTCCCCGGGGATGCCTCGTGCTGTCTGGGGTGTCTGGAGGCAGAACAAAACAAACCAAAAAAGATTTGTTTAAAGAAATCAGTGCAACAGAAAGGAAAAAAATAAAATATCCCACACCCCACCCCTGAAACCCTCTCACAAGAGTCGGGTAATTTTAAAAGAAGGCAAGAGAAAAGTGTACTTTGGCAAAATCAGGGCTTTTCTTCCTCAAACGCCCCCCCTGCCTCAAAACATGGAAACTTGCACAAAGAGCAGTGGCCGTTCCCGGGGTGTCCCCCCCCCACCCCCAGCATCCCTTTGCTGGGAGGAGAAACCCCTCTCCCACCAGTTTAGGGGACTGGGATTTGGGTAAGATCAGGTCACCCCCTCCCTTTCCTCCAGGAGGGCCCCCTTTTCCCAGGAGAGGGTGATCCACTGCAAGGTTTCCATGGCGTGGCTGGGAAGGGCTGGCCAGGGTGGTGCTCACCACAGCTGGAGGCACAGCTGGATGCCGGGAAAACCAGCCGGCCGGCCCTGTCCTCTCCCACAGACCTGGGTGCAGCCGAAAGCCCCCGAGACAACTGGGCTCTGAATTGCCCTTTGGAGAAACCCATCTGTGGAAGCTGCCCAGGGTGTGGGCAGGTGGAGTCACCTCCTGAAAGCTCCACTGAGGACCAGGTGTTGTAATTTATTCCCCGACGTCCCGCTCTGCTTCCTAGACTTCACCGCTGACTCACAGCTTGTCTGCCCCGACCTCTCCAGGGCTGGAGGATGAGCTCAGCCATCCCGCCAGGCTTGGGCTGGCCACGTCGGTGTGACAGGGAGACTTTTGAGCCCCTTCCAGGCCCTCAAGGGGCTCCAGGAAAGCTGGGGAGGGACTCTGGATCAGGGAGGGGAGCGATGGGACAAGGGGAAGGGTTTGAGACTGAAAGAGGGGAGATTGAGGTGAGATGTGGGGAAGAACTTCTTTGGTGTGAGGGTGGTGAGAGCCTGGCCCAGGT
>JAOXNH010000017.1:1839881-1853024 GCA_028566575.1 Bartramia longicauda | reverse complement strand
GGAGGGGTTCAAGGCCAGGTTGGAGGGGGCTTGGAGCAACCTGGTCTGGTGGGAGGTGTCCCTGCCCAGGGCAGGGAGGTGGAACTGGATGATCTTCAAGGTCCCTTCCAACCTAAACCATTCCATGATTCTACGGTGATGAACCCACCACTGGTTCCCACTGGTTCAGCATCTCCCTCTGCTTCTCTTCCAGCACAGAGCGTGGAGGGCTCAGGCTCCCCATGTCCACGGTGCTTTTCTGGTGGAAAGCAAGATGGTTTAGTGGATGTGACCAGCAGGTAGCAGTTCACTAATTATTTTTTAATAAACAGCATGCCTTAGACACACTGCCTGGGCTGGGGGGTAATTTTAAAAGAAGGCAACAAAAAAAGTACACTTTGGCAAAATCAGGGCTTTTCTTTCCTCAAACGCCCCCCCCTGCCTCAAAACATGGAAACCTGCACAAAGAGCTGTTCCCGGGTGGTGAAAGCCAAATGGAGCAGCCCTTGTTGAGAAGGCAAAACCCACCCACCTCAAGAGGATGTTTTTTGGAATGGTTATCTTCATCTTTTCCGCCTCAACGCATAGGACTCGGACTTCACCTCATTTGTATGTAAATAACCAGCAGAAACACCCAAACAAGAAGCTTCCAGTGCCCCAACAGCTCGTAATAATCTATGCTGATCACCTCATCCCTGCACACCAAACCCCGCCGCCTCCCCAGGGTACCAAAGCAGCCCAGCAGCTCTTGCATTTCTGGGAGAACACCTTTAATCATGCCTGCCCTTCTCAACAACCCAGTATTGCAAAACCCATGTTTTCTGCTGCCTGCTTGAAGATGTTCATGTAGAACAGGCTATTCTGGAGAGAAAAAAGGCCAGGAGTATGTTTTTTGGGGGCAGTTTGGAGGGCAAACCCTTCTCGGCGTCACTCTGGACGTGTCCCTTGGTAGATGGACAGAGTCTAGAAGAGTTGATCCACACTGGGAGATTCAAAACCCCACATCTTCCTCTGGGTACGGAGCCCACAAACCTCAGCTCCTCCACACAACAGGCCAGCCTGGTAAAGAAACGATGCATTTTTCCCCCAGCCTTTGCATCGCTCGCATACCTTGTGGACAGTGGGCTGAAGGGAGAAGAGTGTGGGAGCCTCAAATGACAATTCCCTCTTTCTTGTTGGCAGCCCCACCTTTAATCCCATTATATTCATTCACTTCTAATATCTGTTCCGAACCCGTTTGTCAGCTTCAGGACAATCTGCCTTTTCTGGGGTCAAGAAAGCATGAAGACAATCTCACTTTCCCATCGCGCCTGGCCTTTGAATGTCATGCAAATAACCAAGGCAATAGATGTTCATGAATTTCAAGTGACATCCCCGGCAGATTCAGACCAACAGTTTTTCCAAAGAGAAGTGAGCCGACCTGCACCAGCTGGGAATTTCATGCTGCCATGGGAAATTCTATTTGAGTGTCCCAACTCTCCTGGTTTGAGCCTGCCCGGCAGCATTTCTACAAGGATAATAAGATATTTGGTCTCCTTGTATTCGTGTAGAACACCAAGCACCTGCTTAATTTTATTTCCAGAGATGCCAGTGGGATTTTTAGCTCGTACTTAATGGTTTTGCAGCACATGAATGTGTTTTGCAGGGCATGTGGAGTCCTGTCCTGCAAATTATGTTTAAGCCCCAGTCATGCGCAGAGCACGGGCAGTGCCACCAGGGCAGCAACATGCTGAAAACCCACTGAGCTCTTCAATACGAAGAATAAAACCCCGTAAAACTTGCAGTTCCACAAAGTCTGAGATGCCAGAAAATGTCACCACACCCTACTGAATCTGCTCTTTTTCCCCAAGGACTCCGGGAATTAGAATAAGGAGAATTTGCGGGAGTATTTTTTCACGCTGGTTAAATCTTTGCCTTTGGCAATATTTTGAACAGAAAGACTCAAAAGGTCTTTAAAAGAAATCACAGCTGTAAAGAGCTAGAAACTCAGGACTGATTACATCTCAATATTAACACCCAAATAATACCATTCTGCAAAGCTGGGCAAGGTGTTTTTCAGAAAATCCACCTGTTTCATTGAAATGCTTTTTAGATCAAGAGGAAAATGCATCGATCCCATCCCCAGCTGGCTGGAGACATTGCAAGGGCAGCCTCTGGGTGGGATGAGGTTGTCCTCTGGAGATGCCGATAGAGAGGAAGCCGAGGAAACCTGCCACAGACCAAATATCCAATACTAAATAGCCAAAATTTGAGGTGGCATTTAAATATAGCACCTCGTAGGAAAATCACGGACCATGACCTCTTTGAGCTCATCACCGCAGAAAGACAGTGGATAAATTAGAGCCCTGAAAGAGACCTCAGGCCTCATGAACATCACACTCGCACTCTGCCTTTAGGTGAAGAAGCCCCATGAAGTATTTTTGCTCAGATTTAGCCATTTTATTCTCGCTGCCTTTCACTCAAGTCAACTGAGAAGACTCTCTATGAAGCTCTACACCGATCTACTACAACTTATAAGCAGCATGAGGGTATCAGGTAGCTATTTCTCATTTTTCACCCTTATTAATTTCTTTCTTTTTTTTTTTCCACAGCTAGGAAATAAAATCATACACATCTGCCAGCGTACAGAGGGTTTGCAGCTCTCGCTGCCAAAAACCAGGGAGTTAGATAACTCTTCTAGCTGAGCAGTTTCGCACCGGCTCTGGTAGGTGTGTTTGGGAGCAATCAGTGTTTAACGAGTTTCAATAAGACAGCTGGCTGCCTGGCACGTCAAAACCATGAAGCCACTAAATTGATCACTGGACTTCCACGCAACCAAGCCCAGATCCCCAGGGGGATAAAAAGGGCATCCCGCACCCCCTTCCAGAGAGCTGCACTCTCCCAGTTTGCTGTTTCTTGCCAGCGCTGGGTCGTTTTCTCCTGCTGCCATGAACCGGCAAACGTACAGCATGAGAGCAGGAGGTGGAGGCAGGTCTTACAGCACTGCCTCGGCCGTTCTTCCAAGCAGCAACAGGGCTGGCTTCAGCTCCGTGTCCGTGGCACGATCTGGAGGAGGTGGAGGTGGTTTTGGAAGGCTTATGGGAGGAGGAGGTGGTGCTCTTGGCAGCGGTTTCGGCAGCAGGAGCCTCTACAACCTTGGTGGTAGCAAGAGGATATCCATCGGTGTTGGAAGCAGCTTCCGAGCTGCTTTTGGGGGTGGAGCTGGTGGTGGTGGCTCTGGCCTGGGAGGTGGCGGGGGTGGTGGCGGCTTTGGACTTGGTGGTGGTGGAGCTGGTGGTGGTCTTGGGCTTGGTCTCGGTGGTGGAGGTGGCGGGTATGGCTTTGGTGGAGGTGCTGGTGGGCTTGGCTTTGGTGGTGGACCGGGAGGTGGTGGAGGGTTTGGCTTTGGTGGAGTAGGGGGGCCGGTAGGATTCAGTGGAGGGCTGGGTAGTGGCAGGAGCCCAGTGGCATTTGGTGGTGGCCCACCTGGAGTCGGTACAATCCAAGAAGTGACCGTCAACCAGAGCCTCCTGGCACCACTGAACCTGGAGATAGATCCAAACATCCACCAGGTGCGAAAAGATGAGAAGGAGCAAATCAAGACCCTCAACAACAAGTTTGCTTCATTCATCGACAAGGTGAGACCTCGCCGAGGGCTGTGGAATTGTGATGGAGAGGGAGCAAGACAGTCTTGTAGCTATGAAAAGATGACTTTATAGATCTAGAGCCTATTGTGTGTTTCCTATTTGCATGTCTTCCAAAATAATCAAAAAAGAACATTTTTCTAAGCAGTTACGAGGCAGAAAACTAGAGTAGAAATTAGTAATAAGAGGGTGAGATCCAGGTTTTGTGCCTGAGAAATAAGGCGCAGTCGCCCAAATGGAGAAAGGCTCTTCCAGGTCCAGACCTCGCTGCTTGACCCAGCTCTCTCTGTGGGGAATCTCAGCAGACGCGTTAGTCCTCGTTGCTTTCTTGCCTGGCAGCTAAAGCCCTTTCTATATTGACTCAACTTAAGTCCTTCCCTGGCTTTTCCTTGGGAAGGAATACGTAGTATATATGAGCAAAAGGAACGGCAATTAAGTGCTTGTCTTTTAACCTGTAGTGCTCAGATCTTAGCTTTAATGAAGGAAGATAAATATCTCTCACAAAGGAAGAAAAACCAAAGGATGTTAAAGAAAGCAAGTAATGAAAGAGCTGAACCCACATTTTCTGATGATGGCTCATTGGCTTGCTAAATTAAAATCGCCTCTAACGAGAACTGTCCACTGAGGGCACATTTCCTTGGCTACTGGATGGGCTAACATAGCCCTAGATAATCCAGAGGAGATTCACAGCTGGATTTAACGCTCTTGGGTTGGGATTTCCAAACATCAGGCCCAGTTACTGGTCACCAGCACGTTCACAGGTACCTTCTGCTAAGCCTCTTCTGCTCCCCAATATCCAGGTTCGCTTCCTGGAGCAGCAGAACAAGGTGCTTGAGACCAAATGGACCCTCCTGCAGGACCAAGGTCAAAAAACCAACTCGGGCAAAAGCAACCTGGACCCCCTCTTTGAGGCTTACATCAACAACCTGAAGCGGCAGCTAGCCAACCTGCTCAACGAGAGAGGACGCATGGACGGGGAGCTGAAGAACATGCAAGACCTCGTGGAGGATTTCAAGAACAAGTGAGTGCCTGTTGGTGGCACATCCCGGCACCCTGGGGTGGAACGGCATGCAAATGGTTCAGCCTAGCAGTAGGCAGTGGCATGAATCTCACTTAAATTTAGCTTTCTGCAAGTCAAACATCTTCCCTTTTCTACAGGAAAGGGGGACAAAATAGCGTCTCCAGTTTGTGCTCTGGCCCATAACACAGTACCTAACTAATCCCTCTCTAATATCCCACTCCTCTCCCTGAAGAACTCCTGCCTAGCAGCAGAAGAAATGTCCATTGACATTTTTCCAATAGGAAAATGCAGATTCAGCCAAGACAAAACAACTTGTGATGTCACTTGCGAAGGAGAAATCATCTAAAGCAGCTTTACCTTCCTTGTTCCACCTGCGCTATGTCAAAAAGTCATTTCAACCCTTTGAGAAATAGGATTCCTGGGATGAGTCTCCAGGATGTTGATTTGGAAACGCCTCCTGGAGCCCAGATAACCTCACGATCCTACCTGTGCAGCTCGGCTGCTTACCTGGGTACGATCCAATACGTCTTTCCCTTTATCCCCGCAGGTATGAGGAGGAAATCAACCGACGCACGGCAGCAGAGAATGAATTTGTGGTGCTGAAGAAGGTGGGTGAGACAGGAGGTATTAGGGATGTTGAGCTAACCCTGGGAGTGGTGGTTCCCTGGGACGGGCTGGGAATGTCCTAAAGGATGGGAGACCTCATGGATCTACATCCTCATCCTTTAAAAGCTGCCATTTGGACCATGGTTTTGGGAGAAAGGAACGGAGGGGCTTTGGAGATGGAAGTGAATTCTTGTCCCACTCCTGTCCCAACACCCATGCTGGGCACAAATGTCCTGAACCCCCTTCCTTATCCACTAACATTACACACAGATCTTCTTCTGGCCAAGAGGTGCCCTCTTGGTGCTCTTCCAGGGAAACGTGCCCAGCAGCTCCTCCCATCAGGCAGCACCACCGCAGCAGCCTCATCTCCAGGCTTGGCCAGCTCTTGGCTGAGCTAAAGAAGAGGTACCAGGGCCTGCAGATGTCCCCATGGTCACTCTTTTCCAGGATGTGGATGCTGCTTACATGAACAAGGTGGAACTGGAGGCCAAGGTGGATGCCCTGACCGATGAACTCAGTTTCCTCCGAGCCCTCTATGATGCGGTACAGATGCCCTCCTCCCCTGACTCTGTCCTGTGGTCGCCCCTTGGACAGTGACTACCACTGTTGATGGTGTTTGAGAAGGTAAGTGCAAGCTGGTTGGGATCCTCTGTGCTTCCTCACAGGAGCTGGCTCAGCTCAGCGCACAAGTGTCCGACACCGCTGTCATTCTGTCCATGGACAACAACCGGGACCTGGACCTCAGCAGCATCATAGCTGAGGTCAAAGCTCAGTACGAGGACATTGCCAACAGGAGCCGGGCTGAGGCCGAGGCTTGGTACCAAACCAAGGTGAACAGACCCTTGGGTGCATTTCTGGGGAAAATCGTTACTGCCCCTATATAAGGCTGTTTGAGCCACCTCTTGTCCACCTGGACTTCTCAGAGGGTTTACTCTTCCTTCTCAACCTCAGTTCGAGGAGCTGCAGGCCACAGCTGGGAAGCACGGGGACGACCTGCGCAACACAAAGGGGGAAATCTCAGAGCTCAACCGGCTGATCCAGAGGATCCGGGCAGAGATAGAGAACACGAGGAACCAGGTAGGGATGGCAAAAGGTGCCCATGGAGCCCTGTTGTGTGGTCCTTTAGCAGCACAGCTCTTCCATCTGCCACTGCTTTGCTGGTTGGGGACTTTAGCAGCCCCGGAGTATGACATACCTCATTAAATGTACTGAATTCCTTCCTGAAAAGGGTATTGTGCTCTAAGTGTTCAAGACAAGGCTGGATGGGGCTTGGAGCAACCTGGTCTGATGGGAGGTGTCTCTGCCCAGGGTAGGAGGTGGGACTGGATGATCTTTAAGGTCCCTTCCAACCTAAACCAGTCTATGATTCTATGAACATCTATTAATTCACTCTTGCCAGGCAGGCATTGCAACACCAGCTATGTTAGCCATGGGTGAACAACCTCAGTCATACCTTTTGTCATTAACACCCCAACCAGAATGGTTTTCTTCCTTGGGTGACTCTTACCCAAAAAGAAAAGCAGCATTTAGGAGTCCCAATCCCTCCTCTCGCAGTGTGCCACCCTCCAGACGGCCATCGGAGATGCCGAGGAGCGTGGAGAGCTGGCCCTCAAAGACGCCAAGGCAAAGATGGTTGACCTGGAAGATGCCCTGCAGAAAGCCAAAGCCGACATGGCCCGGCAGCTCCGGGAGTACCAGGAGCTGATGAACGTCAAGCTGGCCCTGGACATCGAGATCGCGACCTACAGGAAGCTGCTGGAGGGCGAGGAGAGCAGGTTGGGGCAAAATCCCTGCAGGAATAATAGCGACTATCACTTTGCCCCTTCCAGCAGTTGGACCCTCTCCCTGTCTCCTTCCTTTTCCTCTAACCTCCCCTTTCTCTGCCCTCCAACAGGCTGAGTGGAGAGGGACTCAACCCCGTCAGCTACTGTAAGTACCGCAGTCCTCGTCTTGCTTTGGGCCCATGGGAGCAGAGGCTGTGAGCAACCTCGGGAAAAGGGAGGTTTTGCCCAATATAAGACATTCAGCGCCCTCCACCAGCTTTGGTGGCTTGCGCAGGGGACAGAAGTTGGGTTCAAGTCCTGTAGGCCAAGGTCCTGGTGCTGGTGCCTTCTGGAACTGGGTGGCTGTCAAGGAGATGTCCAACTTTCTGGTTGCTTTTTCTTTCAGCTGTCATCAGCTCCAGCTCTGGGGTGGCCGGTGGAGCTGGGTTAGGAGGAGGATACAGTGGACTAAGCCTAAGCGGAGGCGGCGGCGGAGGTGGCTTTGGTCTTGGAGGAGGCGGCGGAGGTGGTTTTGGTCTTGGAGGAGGCGGCGGAAGCGGTTTTGGTCTAGGAGGAGGTGGCGGAAGCGGTTTTGGTCTTGGTGGAGGCGGCGGAGGCGGAGGCTACAGCTTTGGAAGCGGAGGACTTGGACTCGGGGGTGGTGGTGGTGGCCTTGGAGGTGGATTCGGAGGTGGCAGCGGGCTCAGCATTGCAAGCAGTCCTGGCTACGGAGTGGGTGGCAGCAACCTGAGCACCAGCGGAGGGAATTTCAGCTCTGGAAGTGCAAAAGGCACCAACCCAGGTGTGAAAATCGTCTCCAAAACCTCCTCCAGCAAAAAGAGCATTAAAAGCCAAAGCCTGAAGAACGCGACACAGCCCGAGTAAAACCACCACCAGACCCTCCCCAAAGCCACGGCTCCTGTCTTGCTCCCGAATCCCTCCCGCACATCACCATCCCCTCCACCCGCCTCTGCCCCGGCTCCTCGCTCCATACCTCTGCCACGTCTGGATCGCCCTTCAAGGAGAGCAGTGGAGCACGTGTTAACCCGATCTCTCAAAGTACCTGAAACAGGATTAAAAAAAAAAGAAAACACAGGCCTAAGTGATTTTCTGAAGGGGGAATTATTTTTTCCTTTGGTTGTTTGCTTCTAATAAGGCTGAGCAGCTCGTTTGTAATTGGGGCCAGCCGATGGCCATCAGCCAACACAGATCAAATAGCAGGGGAGATGTAATAACTTGGGTTTTTAGCTCAATTCTGGCCCAGGGGAGCCCAGGGATGGGCTGGGAACTTGGCTTCTGTTCAGCCTGATTTGCTGTCACCGCGGGGACCAAGCAAACTCACTCCTTCAAGTGAAGCAACTCACCTTGGTCAGAGATGCGGGTTACTCTTATGCTGCGTAGGAATACCCCAGGAGGTTGCTGAAAGACCCCAGGGCAGTGGTTTGCGAGAACAGGGCTCCTTTTAAAATATCCCTTATTACAGGAAGACAGAGCCTGTCAGGAGTCACTCAGGTGTGATGGAAAAATCCCTCTTTTACCCATTCAGAGCTTCGGAAAACATGTTTCTTCCAGCTGTGCCGAGCATCATGGCCGGGTGAAGTCAGGCACACGAGCCCCTGGCTCCGAGCGCAGTGTTAGGAAAGGAACCTGAGATCCCTTCATCTGAAAAGTGGCCCCCCAGGGGATGCGGAGGCATCGAGCATCACTTGTAAGGAGTTTATCTAAAAGGCAACCCCAAACTCCTCTCCCATTCCTCTCCTTTCCCTTCTTAAGTGAAAGTTTGCCCGTTGCGGCACCTCAAACGTAACCTCGTGACCCACAGCACAGGGAAAAAGGGCTCATTTTCTAAATTGTAGGATTTTCTAATTCTAAATAATAACCGGGGCAGAGAGTTCTTCAAAAGCCAGATGGGTGTCAGCTGTTAAATGGGGTCCCTGCCCTGTCTCATGCTTGGTTTTGTTGGAACGGCTTAAAAAATGCCCAAATCATCCAACTACCACTGATAGTAACAGAAGTTGAGGTCAAAGTCTGAGATTTTGGGACTGTTTAGTTTGAGGAAGAGGAGGCTGAGGGGAGACCTCATCAGTCTCTACAACTACTTGAAAGGACGTCGTAGAGAGGTTGATGCTGGTCTCTTCTCACAGGTAATTAGCAATAGAACAAGAGGGAATGGCTTCAAGCTGCAACAGGGTAGGATTAGACTGGACTTTAGGAAACAATTCATCACAGAAAGAATGGTCAGACATTGGAATAGGCTGCCCAGGGAGGTGGTCGAGTCACCATCCCTGAATGTGTTTAAGAGTCGTTAGATGCAGCATTGGGGGATCTGGTGTAGGGGAGACCTTGGTAGAGTAGGGTTGATGGTTGGACTCGATGATCCCAAGGGTCTTTTCCAACCTGAATGATTCTATGAAATGGTGAAAACAACACTTAAAAAAACTACCTGAAAGGGCCCTGTCCACATCGTTCCTGGGGACATTCCAGCATCTCCATGAGGTGAGGGTTTCTCTGCCAAAGGACAGGTATTTGGTCAACTGAAAAGCACCATCACGTTTCAGCCCAGCACGCGGGGAACAGGGCAACCAGGAGCAGGAGCCCAAAGGCCCAAAATGCCCCAAAATCTACTTTCCCTTTTCTGATGGAATTTACCCCTCTGGCCTTCCACCACGTCTTTTTATTTTTGTGAAAGTCCCATTAAAAAAAGAAAAACCCCAGCTTTTTATATTTCAACGACAGTGATACAACCCTGCATTTTCCTTCCTCTCTCTATTTTTTTGGAACCTGTTGAATAAAACCAGATTGTAATTTATTTATTCCTACATCTTTTTATTCTAAACCAGAACCAGGAGCACGAAATATTCCCATCCTTCGGGGTGGGGGGGTTTGGGGCGGAGGGAGGAGCTTTTGCTTTACTTTGGGAGAAAAGTTTCAAAATTCTGATAAAATTATAATGAAAAGCCAAAACAAATTGAAGGATCGGAGAAAAGAGGAGGTGGAGGAAGGTGAGGGTTTGTGCATAAAGTGACAAAAAAATTAATCACCGTTCATTTCTTAATATGTGATGGAGGTTAATTGAAAAGCCCTTTTTTTCCATGGACGGGAGGGAGTTGCACAGCTCTGCTAGTTTGGGCAAAACCCCCCAAATTTAATTTCATTTCTTAAAAAGACGTAGCCAACCCAGAGCTCTGGGGGAGGATTTTATCAGGGTGATCTAGACCGAGGCTGGGTTTCGGCGCAACTCACCCCGGGATGCAGGGATTTTGGTCAGCCGTGATTGCAAAAGGAGAATAAATAAAAGAAAGGGGGGCAAGGAGGGGGGGTAGAGGGTGGAACCCAACCCAGACAAACACTCACACCTTATTGCATTTCAAAGAGGTAGACGCTTCTGCTCTCCCCTGACCTCCTGGGCTGGGACCCCGAGCATCCGACCCCCCCGACTTCGGTTGGGAAAATAATCAGAGGACCAAAGTTTGGGGACAAACCCCTCACCCCCAGCTGTCTCGGAGGATGCTGCAGAGAGAGAGAGAGAGGCCAAAAACGAGTGAAGGTTAAAAAATAAACCCTGAGTCACCTCTGTTTCTGCACCCGCCCGTGCGAACGCCGAGTTACTCAGCTGGGGTGCGAGGAGTTAATGCAGCTAAAGACCACCTAACCTTAACTAACCTTAGAGGTTTGAATGTCTTTGGGGAAAAAAATAACACAATCAAACAAAAAGTCCAGCATCGGTGCTCCTCGGCAACCAACTGCCCTTCCTTCAGCACCCCTGTCCCCCCCAGCCTCCCAAACCCTGTCCCCCCCATCATCCAAGGGGGCAGACACAGCCCTGAGCAGAGAGTGACAGGAGCCAAGGGCAACGTGTGGGGCTGACAGATTCTGCACCAATTTTCCTCCTTTTGGTGCCTAAACCAGCGTTCGCTTTTACGCTTCCAAACCCTTTGTAATATTCCGCTTAATTACCCTCGTCTGCAGCAACAGGCTTTCTTAGAAGAGCCAGGGAGGTAATGACTGCCTTCCACGGGAATCCTTTTCCCTTCGCTTTAATTAAACCACCCTCAGCCCTGTGCTCCCGTTCCCAGGTGTGACTTTGCATAGCTCTTTGGAAGTCAAAGGCGGGCTCCCTGCCCGCCCTCTCCCCTCCGCCACCTCCTCAGGACCCGGCACTCCTGAGCCAATTCACATCTGCAGGCTTCAGAGAGCAAATTTCCATACATCTGCCAGGCTTTTGACAGAATTTATTTATTTTCCATATCAGCACGACCCCGGCGGTGCCGTTGGCGGGGGTTACTTGCCTCTGCGCATCGTCTGTGGAATGGGCACGTGTTGCTCCTGGAGAGGGGAGCGTGGGTGCAGTTTTTTCCTGCGAAACTCCAGCGTTTCCAGCACCCAGCAGGTTCCCATGTCTCCACTCCCGAGGCGAGAGCACCCCCTTGCTACCGCCCAGCCCTCTCTCCCTTCCCAGCGGGAGGGGAGATCCAAGGATCGGCTTTCCCGAAAGGCGCCGCGGGCGCTGGTGACTCACGCTTGTTGGCAATGAGCAAGGACAGGAGATGACAGTTGGGAGCGCTGGCTTTTTCTGATTGCAACGAGGGGAGAACAAAAAAGAAAAAATAAAGAAAAAACCCACACAAAAGCCCCCAACACAAAACAAACCAAAAAACCCCCTTGTGCTCAGGTTCTTTCAAGTTCCCAGACGGAGAAAACAGGGGTTGGAAAGGCATCAACAGGAACAAGCTAGGAGATGCAGCAGATACCCTTAAGCCGCTCCATTTGGATGAGGTTCCTGCATTTATTGCTCACGTAGCCCATTTTGAGAAGCTTTTTTGGGTTCAGCGTCTCGGGGTTTTATCTCTCTGCCCTTTTGTGCTATTATTTTATCTGACGTAGAACATGACCACGGAGGGCACGAGGATGCAGAACGCAGCTTGCAGACCTGGTTTGGGTGGGGGAGAGGGGATTTCTTCTCTTCTACCCCATGTCCAGCTCTTGGGGGACCCAAAAGAAGAGGTCCCCACCTCCCCTGCCTTCACAGCCTCCCAAAACACGACCCAACCTCAGTGTGGGGATGGAAACTCCTGGGTGGGGGTTCACTCAAGAGCCCAAGATCCAGGGGAAAAGGCTATTTTAGGAAAAAAAAAAAAAATCAAAGGAATGATCTCAGCAGGATGAAGGAGTGGGTGAGAGGGAGCTGGAAGAAAAGCGGGTGAATTCCCCTCCACACAAGGTCTCAGGGAGCCAGGAGTGATGTGGAATCTCCTGGTTAAATATAGAGGGGGGCGGCAGGAAAAAAGGGATAAAAATACCACTTCAGAGGGAGCTTTTGAACCCTGAGCCTGACAAGGAGATTCAAAAGAAGAGCAATCATTTCAAGCACCTTTTTAATAACTATTTTATAAGTCCCATAGTACTATTTAATGTAATTTGAAGTTATTTGGGAAAAGGCATTTACTTGCTGCCTTTGAAAGCCGTGCTCACAAATTCCTCAGTTTCCCCTGCAATGAGGGAGACAACTTTTTTTTGGTAAGATCCCAGAAAATCCTACCACAAGACAACCTCCAGGCAACTCATGTCTGCAAGCCCATGATCCCCTAGCTCTCTTTTCCAAAAGAAATCAACAGATAAATAAAAGCTGACAAATCAAACCACCTTCAGCCCCTAGCTTTCCCAAGGCGATGACACGACACGTGTGTCCGGTCCCAAAGTGGGAAGCCATGGAAAAAACAAAAAGCCCCTATTTATGCTGTCCCCTTTGCTGTGTGAGGTGTTAAAGCCTAAACTTCAGCCTGGAAAGGCTTCAGCACAAGGAATTTTATTCAAGGCAGCTTTCCCTTGGCTCGCCGTAAGGAAAAGCAGCTCCCAGGGTCCCGGGAAGAGTCGTGTTGTGTCCTGCTCCCGAGCGCAGCCCTCAGCGCCTCATCCCAGTCAATGTGGGAACCACTGGATGGTCAAGGAAATAAATCACATTTTGTCATTTAATGCATACACCAATTTCAAGAATAACTGTAGCAAATCCTCCTACTGTTGAATGTATTTCTCTTTGCCTGTTGTTTGCAAATGAATATTTGAAGGGCAGATTGCTATAAACTGTGTGCAGTTTTCACAAATAAAAGGGTGTTTTATCCTTGAAAGCCTATGAGACAGTTTTACTGTACAT
>JAOXNH010000017.1:1812013-1833785 GCA_028566575.1 Bartramia longicauda | reverse complement strand
GTGGGAAGTATAACAAAAATATTAGGGATAATCTAAGATTAAGAGAGGCACATGCCATGCACGATCTGGGGACACCCTTTCTAGTTTACATTATTTCAGAGGCAGGTCTCACGCTATTAGGTTGGAAAGAACTAACACAGTTCACCTCTGACCTCAGTGGGACATCCTGTTATTGTTTGGGTTTTTTTTCAAAAAGATACTCTACATACACTAAGAAACCTTTGCAGTTAAGCAAAGTCAATTCCAGGACATTATGTGGAATAAGCCAGCTTTGTTTTAAATCAAGCTGTTCTTTGAACACAGTTACATGTCAAGCTATCTTACAGCTGAAATTTGGAACCATATATGCTAGCCAGCACTTACTGAATTTCAGGTTTTCTTAATTTGCCTTTTAATGGATGTATTTGTTTATTGAATTTTTTTTTTTCAGTTGGAAATTTTACATAACCCTGCACATAGTAAGGAGAAGTCTGCTTATGTATTCAAGATTTTAAACAGTAAAGATCAATCAGTTATCGAAGTGACAAACACTCATTTGCTTTTTCTCATGTTCCTAAAAGCTTACTCTCAAGAACAGAAACAACGAGGCATCTCAGGTTATAGATTCAACTAGTTTGGTTAAATCGCAACAGCAATGACATCTTGAGCCAGAAGTCACATTTACACCACTGCACTTAAGAGCAATCATCAATGGACTTCCATGACTTATGCTATTGCTGTCTAAACTATGTCAATAAAAGATCAACAGCCTTTGTGGCAATCTATTCCACAGTTTAATCATGGACAGCATAAAAAAGTAAACTTGGTTTTAACTATATTGCCTTAAGACACAGATGCCTTGCTCGGCAAGAACTAGCTTAAAAGTAGTAAGCTATTCATTTAGTCCTAGTTCTGTTAAACAGCATTAAACTCCTGAACTCCTTTAAAACATCACCTCTGCCACAGCATCACATACTATCCAAGAGGATATGGGCTCTATTAAATATCTGCTTCAAATCTTTAAGATCAATGGAACTAAAAATTATCAGGATTATACACGACTTGGCTCTTCAAAGAATCAGTTTATTCTGCAGAACCCATGTTTCCCACACAACAAGATAAATAAAACCTGGCATCAAGATCAGGCAGTTTTAGTTTGCATGTGTTTTAAAAGGAAAGTCTGTTCACTCAGCCATATCACTACACAAAAATCAAAAGCAGAATGAACTAACATTTACCTTGTTACCAAGGGTAAGAATTATAAAGGACAAAAAAAGCACACTCAAAATCAAGTTGTAGACACAAATCAAGTGTCAACGCACAGAAAATTAAATGTATTAATTTAAGAACTTCCTGACAGCACTACCGTAGTATTTTCACTACTCCTTCCCTGTAGCTTGTCCATATTGCTTTAATTATGAAAGGACATACAATTTAGCAACAAATTTTGTCACAAGTTCTTTGAACAAACTTGGAATGCTGAAGTCATTAAGAAACACAAAACTGAGAAGGGAGCTGGCATGTCAGATTTAAATGCAAGTGGCAAGCACCTAAATGATTACATACAGAATGTGGAACATCAGGCACACAAAATAAGATAATACACTCAGATATAAAGGGTATCACCATCATTAGCTCCATCCTCTGCCTTGTCACTTAGCTCTGTTCAGAGTGGAACAAAGCTGAGCAAATTCCTAAGTGTGTAGGCACAACCTGAGAGGGCCCCTGTCCTCCAAAACTGCTCATTGCATTTACTTCCACAAAACGTAAAAAAGAAAATTAGAAAATTAGAAAATTTTTTGTATATATTTTATTCACTAATTCTTCAAGGGAGGGCAGCCAGGGCTCTCAGGTGTCACCTAGCACCTTTTTTTCTTCCATCAGCTAGAAGTAGGTCAGGAAAAATGCACTGAAGCCTTGATTCCATGTCAGTTTTCTTACCGGGTTGGTAATTACGATGATCTCTCCTTCACTGACAGTCAGCTCATTGTTTCCAGGCTCAGCAGCAAAATCATACATAACACGGGCCTGTATGTGAAAAAGAATATAGCGGTGAGCCTTCCAGCTTATTTAGAAGATTTCATGAAGGTTGTATCAGCACAACTTACTCTTAAGTAGCAGAAACAGTAAGTGGGATAAGGCTGAATGTACAAAGAAAAGAGCAGCTCAGCAAGTGGAAAGCGAACAACTCCTAAATTTCAACACTCCAAACAGAACACTAATGCAAACTTTACAAGATAAAAATCTCCTGTGGAGCTTGCTAAAGATGATCATTATTTTCCAGGAGGATTCACAGTGTAAGACTGGCTGTTCTCTGCCATGACTCGAACTATCTGTACAACTTTTTCCAGGGGAAGAAGGAAAGGCTTCTAACTTTAGCAAACAATCCAATTAATAATTTTTTTTTCTACAAGACACATTCCAACTCCAGTTTGGGTAAAGGGCACTGTTTCATAAAGCAAGCAATTCAGAAAAACAACTAATTGCAGATGCAAATAACCACTGCTGCACATAAAAAGTAGTATATAAAATTATGTTTCGAGGCTCTCCTCAAAGATGCCAAAGCCAAACTCTCTGAGCTGGAGGATGCTCTGCAGAAGGCCAAGGCTGACCTGGCCCGGCAGCTCCGTGAATATCAGGAGCTGATGAACGTCAAGCTGGCCCTGGACATCGAGATCGCGACCTATAGGAAGCTGCTGGAAGGAGAGGAGAGCAGGTGAGGACAAGCACATGGATCTGTTGGGTGCTGCTCTTCAGAGCAGAGCACATCTCCTTGGGCTCAAAGAGCTCACCTCAATGGGCTGGAGGACCCAGCTGGTGAAGATGTAAAAAAGCAAACAAGGGCAGCAAGAGGGATGCTTTAAATTATAAGCTTTCTAGGGAAAGATGAGTTTCTCCAGCTCTTGAACCTGGTGCACTATGAAAAATGAGCAATACCACCTTTCACCTGTGATGCAGACAGACCCCACCAGAGGATAGTCCCTCCTGAAGGCCACAAAAGTCTAATTAGATGGTCCAAGTGGCTCGTGTTGCATCTTTTCTGTCCTTTGCCATTATTACTTACTTTCTCCTTTCCCAACAGACTCGCCGGAGAGGGCGTCGGAGCCGTGAGTGTCTGTAAGTATCTCCCCCCACCTTTCCACCCTGGTGGTGCCGGTCCCCTCACCTCGGGCAGGACCCTACAGCGGGTGTTTGCTGCTGTCTCCCCGTAGCCGTGGTCAGCAGCTCCAGCGGGATGGGCTACGGCGGCGGGAGCTGCCTGGGCATGGGCGGAGGTCTCGGCATGGGAGGCGGCGGTGGCGGCTACAGCATGAGCAGCAGCAGCGGCGGCGGCTTCGGAGGAGGCAGCGGAGGCTTCGGAGGAGGCAGCGGAGGCTTCGGCGGGGGGCTCAGCTACGGCGGAGGCAGCACCTTCAGCTCCGGGAGCAGCCGAGGGGTCAGCAGCAGCACGGGAGGCAGCATGAGGATCGTTTCCAAGACCACTACCAGCAAAAAGACCATCAGATAAGGATGCAAGGATGACGGCGTGTTCCCTACCTTCCGAAAAAGCAAGTGCTGCCCAACGAAATCAATGGTGTAAATAGCTGCGCTAGAGCCTCTCCTTCCTCCGTCCTTCACCCTCCTCCACCTTTGGGGCAGCGGGGGGAGACCAGGGCCCCACCGCGAGTATCCGGAGCACCTTTGGCTAAAGCATAGGTTGTAACAGGTCATCGACAGGGCTTTGGAGAGCCCTTTGGACCCCCGTGG
This sequence comes from Bartramia longicauda, assembly GCA_028566575.1. NCBI lineage: Eukaryota > Metazoa > Chordata > Aves > Charadriiformes > Scolopacidae > Bartramia > Bartramia longicauda. The sequence continues at coordinate 1,830,059 of JAOXNH010000017.1, read as the reverse complement.
TGGCCCTTTCAGCACGGTCCTCGTTCTTCCCTCGTTCTCCCCCAGGAAGTCATGCATCTAAAGCCAAATGGGAGCACTTTGTTGAACGGGGACAGCTGTGCTTGGCCACACACCTTCCTTTTGCTCCTCCTAAAACAAGGGGGACAGCCCTTGTGAAACCACAGTCTGGGGTCCTCAACCTCCACGATGCTCTAAAAGCCTCTGCCACGCGTTAAAACCTCCAAATGTGGTTTGTTTATTTTTTTTTCCTGCAACTCAAGATTTTTGTTTTCCAGCCCCTTCTGTTTTCTCCGGCACCTGTGGGAAAGGTTATTGCTTTCTGTGCATACGAATGGCCACACTGATTTCTAGCTCCTTGTCCTCACGGCTACAGCCTCTTCACTCTCAGACCTCACCCTACTGTATGGTCCAATAAAAAGCATTTGTCATTTTTAAAAAAAAAAAAAAAAATCTGCTGCTTTTTGGCTTTTTCTTCTCTGCTGACCTGGGTAGGGACGCGTGCTGTGCCCCAGCCGAGGTGGGGACTCTCCGTAGGCAGGGTCATGAGAAAGGACCATGGCCTTGAGGAAAAAAGCCCCTCAGTTTTAGGGACTCTGGCCTGGGGAGGGTGGAAAGAAGGGTGGGATGGATGGAGAACCAGGGCACGGGGAGGAAAAGCTGCCTCAGGGCAGAGCTGGGTGAATCCCACTGCGGTGGTTGACTGCAAAGCTGCCCTTTCTGCCCATCACAGGAGCGAGAATGGGCAGGAGAGTGGGAAAAGGAGGGTGATTCCCAAAGGTTTAGCTGGGATTCACGAGTTCACGTGTGGAACAGGGCTCAGCCCAGCCGTTAGTTAACCAGAGGAATTCTTACGGCAGAGAATGTAAGATTTTGGAGGAGGCACGTCTCTCTCAGCACCAAGAATGGCCTCAAACAGGGATGGGAATGGAGCAGCCCAACATCACCCTAACCAGAAATAGCATCAGGAGGGGGAAAAGAGGGGGGGACACAGTGAAAAGCAGCCAATTTCTGCCCAGGGAGCGTTCACACATCGAGGTTTCCCTGGCACATGCAAATATCTCACTTCGTATCCCAGCTACTCCCCTGGAAGGGCTGTTTTGGGGCCTCGGCTTCATTTTGAATGAATCCGAGGTCTTCTGAGCTCCCAGCCCCTCAGTTCCCACCCAGCCCCCAGGGGCGGTTTCAAAGCTCTGCCTGGGCAGAGGGTTTCAGCCAGGGTCCCACGCTGTCCCCAGGCTCTCCCATGGATCCTTGGGTATCCCCTGGCTCTTGCATCCTGCGAAGCTGCAGGAGCAGACGCCAAACCATTGGGAGGCACAGAGAGAGGTGGGAACCCAGCCCCAAAGGCAGGAGCTGGAGCATGACCCAAGAGTGAGGAAAGGGGCCGGGGCAGGAGGGCAGCAGATGAGGAAGGGCCCACAGCCTGTTGTGGGTGCTGGTCCCAAAAAGGACCAGGTTGTTGTCCACCAACCCACCCCTCAACCCCTGAAAACTCCAACTGGGGTGCACCCGGGCAGGACCCCAGGGAGTGACAGGGCAGGGGGGCACCAGCCACCTTCGCAAGGCAAAAGCAGCTCATGCACAGTGTGATGGAGTGCTTCCCGTGGGGAAACACCTCCGTGCTCCTCACCCTGCACACCCATCACGCTGCGCAGAGGCGTGCAAACACCGGCCAACCCAGCGTGGTGTCTCCAGCAGGTGGGGACCCAGAGCAAGAGAAAGGCTTGGTGCCTCCCTGCCAGTGCTGGAAGACCCAATGGTCCCACCATAGGCTGGGGCTGGGGCTCACACCCACAAGTGTCCTCCCTCTAGAGCATATGGTTGGACTCAATGGTCATGGTTGGACTTAATGACCTGAAAGGTCCCACCCAACCAAGAATTCTGTGGTCATGATTGGACCAGAGGAGGTTTTGTGAAGGGTGAATAGGTTGGGCTTCATCCATTTAACAGTTTGCATCAGTTTTCAAGCATCTGACTGTGTTTCTTAGGCTGCCTTAAGGAAACAGAGTGAAGCTTGAAAAGCATTTGGAACAGGCAGGGCATCCCAACTGGGCAATTGCTGCTAAGCTGTATTTTGTTGTGTCATGTCTTTGTTTGTTTGTTTGTTTCTTAATTATTGAAAATGTCAAAAGTAAGTTTGGTTCGGTTTTTTTATCAGAATTGTGGACAACACCTTGCTGTGCCATCAGCTGCACATGGGTCATCACCAACACCGAACCCTCCATGAACCTTCTTTGAGCCACATCCCCAATCCCCATCCCTGCAGTACCTGGGCATCGCCGAGCCTCCATCAAGGCCAAGGCTGTTGTCAGGTCCTTCTCCTGCCATCTGAGGGTGAGGATGGTACCGAGGCAAAAACAGCACTGAGGAGCCATCAATCCCTTCTCTGTTTCCATGGGAATGCTTTAAGAGGCCACCCCGGCACCTCTTCTCAGTCAGCAGATGCAAAAATTCATCTTCTGGTTACCTTCTCCTGATCTGAAGACCTGGAAAATTCAAGTCAATCTTAACAAGTAATTTTTGCTGAGAACTTAAACCTTAGTTGAAATAGTTTTTTTTTAAAAAAAAACCCAGTATTTCATTTCAACGGGAATGACCCTGTCCCTGGAATGCTGCAACATCTGCCCTTAATGCTTCCCAAATGAGACTTTGCAGCTTTTGGACTCAAAAGCAGAATCTTCATCAAGGGAAACGATTTTGTTTTAATTTGCAAACGGTTCACACAGCCTGCAAATGAAGTAAGACACGAAATGGCTGTGGGGAAGGTAAGACGGGACGCAGCAAAACCAGCAGCAGAATGGTATTCCCAACTATTTCTGAGCTTTGGGACCTAAACAGGGCAGTGATATCCCTTTGCCCGGAGCAGCCGGGGGTCGTGGGATGGCAGTGGGGATCTCCGGGCTCACATGGGGTGCGATATCGCACTGCATGGGAAATAAACATGAGATCCCATAAAATCGGTGTCCCATGACTGGATACACTTTCCAGGACACATGAATAATCCTTGTTTATACCACCAGCTCCGGGACTGGGGTTGTGTGGATCCAGTTTGTTTAACAGGGAGAAATCAAACTTCCCACAAGCTCTTTGCAAGGGAATTGGAATGGGAATTGATGCCGGACTGAGCTGGGGGACAGGTCACATGTGGGCACAGAGCTGGTCCCAAATAATTTGGGGTTTTCCAGCAATTTCCAGGGCTGTGTTTTCTTTATCGGGAGAAAAGATGCCCCCTGGGGCCATGAGAAAGGAAGGGATGCTCCGGTACTGCTGTGCTAACCTTCGGTGTTGGAAAGTCTCACTTTCCAGGTGGAGGTCACAGCCCCAGCAGCTCTACTTGGGCGTTAGAGATGGGCTCAGAATTTGGGATATTTAGGCAATTTGGGATATTTAGGTTTCTCTGGGCACCACCATCTAAGCACCAGCGCTGCACGCAGAGCAGGATAAAGGAATTATCAGCTAAGTCCCCCCTACGGCCAGAGGCTCTTTCAAGATGCTACAAGCCACAGGGGGAAAGGAGACCTCCCCGCTCCGCATCCAACAACAGCAATAATGAAGGCGAAGTTATTCCAAAACCCTGGGCTGCATCGGTGTCTCCGCACCAGCCCAGAAAACAATTATCTGGGGAAAGCAGGTCACACCTACACTTCAAAGCCATCTCGTCGTTAGAGCTGACTGGCCTCCAGATACCGCCGGGAACAGGCTCAAAGGGCTGCAACACCCAGCGCCGGGCAACACCTATGGGAAAGCTTCTGAGGAGCCCATCCTAATTCATCCCTTCGGGAAATGAGATTCATGGACACTCACCTCCCGCTCCGGAGGTCTCTCGGAGGTCTCCATCCCTGTAGCTCTGGGATGCTGCGAACTGCATGGTCCCCCGTGGAAAAAGCCCAGGGTGACCAACAGGACTTCATTAACTTGGGATGAAATAGTAAATTACGGTCAAAATGAGTAGGGTTTGAATTTAGGTTAGCAGCCCAAGTTTAACCCAAAGGCTTTAATTTAAGCAATTAACCTAAATTACAGCCTTGACTTTACTGATAATTAAACTGAGATTAGGTAGCACAGGTGAACCAACCCAAGTTAGTAAGACACGCTCTTATTTCACAAATACATGAATTTTTGCAAACAAAACACACAGAGGCACTTCTAAAAATCTGAGAAAGAGCATCCATCCTCGGACAAAGGCTTCCAAGGTGGATGCTGGGGAGGAGCTGCAGTGCCAAGGGATGGAGAGGAGGTGAGGAAAAGCCACTGGAGGTATCTCCTGGTCAATGGCTGCACAGAAAATGCTTCAGATTTCTCATTGAAGGGGCTGGAGTTGCTTTTATTGCCCTGAAAAGGTCAAAACTCTCATTCCCACTCTCGAAGGAGAGTTATTACCTTGATACCAGCACAACACCAGAACCAAACCCAGCCAGAGCTTTCCTCCCAGGTTTAGAGTGTGGTGCAAAGGGATTTCCTGCCTCTTGGCCTGGGACCTGCACCTTCTGCTCAGCCCAGAAGGGAGAAATGAGGAGGAGAAGGGAAGGAAAAGGCTTCGGAGCTGGCTCAGCCTGCTCTGTCACATCAGGGGGGCTCTCACCCGGCGGGACCTGCCCCAACATGGCTCCCTTTGTTGGATGAGGAGGAAAAAACTACAGCCTGAGCGAGGGCAAGCATTATCCTCTGGTAGAGGAGGAAAAGGCCGTATCGGAGCGAGGTATCTGCACCAGAGCAGCAAATTCATTACATGCCTGGAGCTGCAGGGTGCATGGGAGGCACTCCCCCGGGAGCTACCTGGAAACCCTGTGTTTCATCAACAGAGCAGGGTGGGGGCCCCCCCCCTTGCCATCACCCCATACCCCAAACCTGTAGCTACAGCTCCTTTGTGCTCACAGCTCTGCCTTTTGTAATTACGTCTCAAATTCCTTCCAGATGAGTGACAACCACATCACCTCCACCCTGGTGCAAATGTGAAATGGAAAGAAATTAATTTCTTTTTACTTGGTTGGAGGAGCTGTATTATTACCATTATTAACAATGGACTCCAACGCAGTTGGCGTACTCTTTAGCCAAAAAAGACAAGTTTCATATGTAAAAGGAGCCTGAGGGGAAAAAGGAAAGTACTGACGCATCAGGCTGTTAGTAACCAAGGGTGGGTTTCAACCTGGCCAGCTCTGCACAGCCTGAGTCAGCCTTCTCCCTACCCACCTCCTGCTGGGGAAGGTGGAAAGTCGTCTCCATGGGCTCCTCCATCCATCTCCCTCAAGATGGGAGAGTCTGCCATTGGGTGGCCATCTCCACTGATGACACAAGAACGCAGAAAAACTTTCAGGTAGAGTTGTGCGAGAAGGAAAACACCCGAGAGAGCAATTCCCAAAGGGGCCATGGATATTTAAGAAGGCTGGAAATGTCCATCTGCCTTTGAATGGCTTGCTCTCTGGGACTTGCATCCACATGAATCAAGCAGCCCGTGTAGGGGGGAAACCAATCTCATGCATTCGAGCCATGACGTCTGTCAATTGGTGGGTAAAACCCCTAAGGCTGATCAATAACCCCCTGCCTTTCGGACACGGACCTGTTGGTTGCCATCCATTTACTTCCAGTTCCCGATGGGTGCAAGTGTGGGAAGAGTCAGACCCAGGAGAGCCCTGCTGGGCAAAAACTGCAGGGTTAAGCCCTAAAAACTTCAGGGTTAAGCCCTTCCTTCCACTACAAGCTCCTTCCACTAAAAGTCTTGTAATAGACACCAAAATAAACTAACAATGGCTATTTATTTCCCCTCCTTTTCATTTAAAAACTCAATTGCAAATAGAATCCATCTGAAAGAAAGCAGCTGAGGAACCAAGGGGGACACGGAGCATTTCGGGGAGTCCCCCTGGCACGACAGGGGCAGATGGAAGGTGGAGATCCCTCAATATTCCATCATTATTGCAGCCAGGAGCTGCTCAGCCTCAGACAACACGGGAGGAAGCTCTTTGCGGGGGGGATGCATTTGCAAGTTCACCCTCTTCCATAAATAAATCACGTATGAATCATCTTTTCCTGAACAAGCCGAAAGGCAGCGAGGGCCAGAAACATTTGCTATCCCTCCAGATTCCAGATCAATTATTTTTCATATTTTTTTTCCTATTTGCCTTGTTATTCAAACTGCCTGCACTGCTAAATGCAAAGCAACGGGCTGCGGGGGTACCTGGGGCTGAGGAAGATCCAGGTTATCCTACTGTGTCCAGATTTCCACGGATCTGGGCAGAGGGAATCCTTCCTTGGTGGATTCAGGCAGGCAGGATCCCACTGTCAGAGGCGCAGTGCTGAAAGAGCTGATTAAATGGTTGGGAAACTACGTCGTGTTTATAAACTGGGAGTTGGGAACAGCCCCGGAGCACTCCATTTCCATAGAGCCACTGGATTCAAAGCAGTTCCTATTCCCACAATCTTTCCTCCTCTCTTTTTAAATTTTTTCTATTTTGTTTTTTGTTTATTTGTTTGTTTGTTTCCCTCCTGTTGAAACACCGAGGCTCAAACCTTCCAAGCCGAGGTAGGAGCACAGCTATTTGGGATAGAGCTGTGGAAATCCACAAAGGAACAAAAAAACCTTGTGAAAACATTTCATTTTCATTCCTGTATTATTTTTAGTGGCAGAAGCAGGATTTTCAGAAGAAATCTGGGCTTTTATAGGGATGGAGAGGAAGATATTTCTGCAGAGGCACTGTGGAGGTGCAGAGGGGATGGTGGAGTGCGAATCCCAAAATTCCAGGACAGACCAATTCACTGCAGGACCTGCTGAGAAACACGGCTCTGCCCCACGCGGGTCCCTGCCCTAAAGCACAAGGGACCGTAACTCCCCCGGATCTGCCTGCAAACGGACAAGGGGCGAAAGGGATCCCCGGGGATGAAGTTTTCAGCCGGGAGAGGTGTTGAGTGACAGGCGCTCCGAACGGTGTTTTTCCTCCCTCTGCCCAAACGTGACTCATCCCAACTTTCCAAGGCTTTGATATGGCCAAGAGCCCGGGTGGCTACAAAGCCGGCAGAAGGCGACAGTTATTCCCAAACAATACCAGCTCACAACCTGGCTATATTATTTCAGAAGGGCGTGTGTGTGGAGTGAGTTCGCTCTCCAGAATGCTGTTGGACATGCCAAGCCTAATTAATCAGAAAGACGATCCACCTCATCAAACCCATCCCAGTCTCATAAATGCATAAAAGGGCTCTCTCCAGCCCGTGGAGAGCACAGGTTCATCCCTCTCCTTTCCCTCCTACTCCTTGCTCCAGGCCAGCACCTTTGCTCCTTTCTTCTCGCTGTTGCATCCATCCCAATCCAAAAGCCAGCGATGTCTCGCCAGTCCACCGTGAGGATCCAGAGGGGAAGAAGTGGCTTCAGCGCTGCTTCGGCCGTCGTCCCGAACACGTGCCGCACCAGCTTCAGCTCGCGCTCCGTCACCCGGGTCGGAAGCTGCAACGCCGGCAGTGGCTTTGCCAGGGTTGGTGGTGGTTTTGGAAGCAAAAGCCTCTACAATGTTGGTGGATGCAAGAGGATCTCTGTGGCTGGAAGGGGTGGTAGCTTCTATGGATCTGCAGGTTTCGGTGGTGGCGCTGGTAGCGTGTATGGTGGTGGCTTTGGCATGCCAGCTAACCTTGGCTACGGATACGGGGCATTTGGTGGTGGCATGGGTGGCCCTGGATTCCCTGCTGGGGGCATCCACGAAGTCTCAGTCAACCAGAGCCTTCTGAAACCTCTTAACCTGGAGATTGACCCCAGCATCCAAAGGATCCGGAAGGAGGAGAAGGAACAAATCAAAACCCTCAACAACAAATTCGCCTCCTTCATTGACAAGGTGAGACATGAACTTCCCTAAATATCTTGTCCTGACTTTTTTTTGATGAGGACTCTTTTCTTAGGTGCTTTATGAGCACATAAGTTGATCAAGAAGGAACAGAAGTGAGGAATGAGACTGGAAGATGCCCAGTCCCTGGAAACTCCAGGGAACGCTACCTGCTGCATAGTGGTTGCTATGAATTAATCATCCAGTATTCAAGGTCGACTTCATTTGCTGCTTGACATCTCAGAGGCAGTGGAGAGAGACAAAGCTCTAGGAGACAATCCCATCCTTCTCGAGATGTTGGGCTCTCTCCACTGAGCATTATAGGAGCCTCAGTAACAGGTTTTTAGAGGGAGAAGGTGAAATACAAGCAACCCAATCTAAAATGACCAAGAAAGGAACCACGCAAAGTGGCACTAGGGAGAAGTTAGCTTGAATTCCTTGGTTGAATTTCCTCACAGGCATTTAAATTTATACCTGTAACAGTTCCAGCACGTTCGGACTGTTGGCTCAAAACAGCAAAATCTCCCAAAATTGCTCACTCCATTTCCTTGTTAACTGCACTGGGGGTACAGGAGCATCTGCTCGGTTTCTGTGCTGCTCGAGCAGCTCCTCTTCAGTTTCAAGGAAAATGCTACACTATTTTGGAGAGTTTTTTTGTGGGGTGGGGGAGCTACACTGAAGGGAAGGAGAAATGGCTCTTTACTGTTGTTTCCTTAGTAAGGGTGCAAACCCCGTTTTGCGCTTATCTGGTTTTTGCAACCACTTTTCACCCCAAATGCATGTACATTGTCTTGATTTAGCAAAGCCATGCAGGGTGCAAGAAAACCAGGAACCATTCCAGAGTCTGTTTGAAATAATAAACAGGGTCCCTGCAGTCAAGCAGCAAATTCCTCCTCCTACCAGATGAGACTCTGGCTCCCAAAACCAGCTGGAAAGAGCCTTTCACCACCTCAGCTGGGGCTGAGATTTGCAAGGAAAGTTCTCCAGGAACCTCTGTTCTCTCCAAACATCTCGGGGACATTTCTACTTGCAGGTCCGGTTCCTTGAGCAACAAAACAAAGTGCTGGAAACCAAGTGGAGCCTGCTCCAGGAGCAGGGGATGAAAACAGTTAGGAACAACCTGGAGCCGCTTTTTGAGACTTACATCAACAACCTGCGGATGCAGCTCAACAGCTTGCTGAGCGACAAGGGCAGGCTGGAAGGAGAGCTCGTCAACACCCAGTACCTGGTGGAGGATTTCAAGAAGAAGTAAGTAGAAGAAGAAGCAGAGCGAGGGGGTTTTGCTTACCTGGGGGAGGTATTTTCTCCGTTCACCATCCTTAAGCCAACTGGGGGATCCGGGAGAGTCCGGGAGACAGGAATTCCCCGCAGTGAAGGTTGTGACATTTTCTGGAGATAAACGGTAACGGAGTAACAGATGGAAATACACAGACATTTCGGGAATAATTTGGAATACGATCAAAGACTTAGGAACTAAATTACCTACTGAGGGAGAAAAAAACCTAAAATTACACGGTAGGTCTGTGAGTTTCAGGACAACACGCTTCATTTGCTTAAGAGAGGCAGGAGGAGTATGACTAATGGCCAGAAATAGAGGAGGGGGGGGGGAGAAAAAAAAGAATAGATTATTTAACATTTTTTTTTGATGTACTTGTTTTAACTGGTTTAGCCCAGGAACACGCTCGTGGTCTCTTATTCAGATGCTCTGGAGGGGAAAAGAACATTGTATGCAAAATGCTCTTGAGGAAGTTCATTCCAGCAAACTAAAATCACCTCCGTCTGTTACTTGCCTAAACAAATGCCCCTTCTGCCTCCCTCCCTCCTTTAGGTACGAAGATGAAATCAACAGGCGCACGGTGGCGGAGAATGAATTTGTGACACTCAAGAAGGTGAGAGCAAACTCCATAATTCCGCCTGACGATCACCTCTAGGGCTCTAATCCCCTCTTCATTCACAAATCCACCCATTCATATTCCAAAAGCTTTTTTTTTACCGTTTCTTCCCTGGACTGTTATTGCAGGAATGCGCCTGTTCCTGACTTGCTAATAAGAGTTACTTAAATCTCTCATCCTCCAGGATGTAGATGCTTCCTACATGAACAAGGTGGAACTACAGGCCAAGGTAGATGCGTTGACTGAAGAAATTAATTTCCTGAGAGCCCTCTATGAAGCGGTGAGTGCAACCCCCACCCCCACAAGAGACTTCACCCCTCCGTTAAGAGCTTCTCTGCCTCCTTCCCTTCCTCAGAAATAATTTCTTCCCCCGGGAGATGCTAAATCCTTCACCTCTTTAGCGTTACACCAACTGTCTTAGCTGTTCAGATAAGGATCTGCAGCCTCTCCCAGGTCTGCTCGCTCCTCTGCCGGGATGAAACGGCATCTCCCGGGTGGATGAGCTCATCGAATTCCCCCCCACCCCGTGTGCTTTTGCAGGAGCTCTCTCAGATGCAGACCCAAATCTCCGACACCTCCGTTGTCCTCACCATGGACAACAACCGCAACCTGGACCTGGACGGGATCATCGCCGAGGTGAAGGCGCAGTACGAGGACATCGCCAACCGCAGCCGCGCCGAGGCCGAGTCCTGGTACCAAACCAAGGTGAAGAAACTGGGGGTTTCCGTGCTGTTATCTTCACATCTTGTCTTGAACAGATAAAGTCTGACTCTTCCAAGAAAGCCTTCTCAAATATTCCCTCCTGCACAGCAGCTAGTCTGGGCTCGGGGAGGGACTCACGCTTTTAACACCCTTGTTACTCCAAAAATGATGGATTTTACCTTGACTGGTTGTTCCTCTCCCTGTGACAGTACGAGGAGCTGCAGGCTACAGCCGGCCGGCACGGGGACGACCTCCGCAACACCAAGCAGGAGATTTCTGAGCTCAACCGCCACGTCCAGCGCCTGCGCTCCGAGATCGACAGCGTGAAGAAACAGGTAAAAAGCAACAAAATCCACATTATTAACCAATTTACCCCCTGACTTGCAAAGGAGAGGAAGGGAAACATCAGAGGCAACCTAGGCAAGGTTCTGCTCAGTTTGACCAGAACTGGCACTAATATCGGTGAAGCTGATGGAGCTGGAGTAAGACCTTGTGGTTTCAGGGTAGACAAAGCACAAGTCCGGGTCCTTTCTGGGGAATTTGACTGGGGGGTTCTCTTCTGCAGTGCGCAAATCTGAAAGCAGCCATCGCGGATGCTGAGGAACGCGGGGAGCTGGCCCTCAAAGATGCCAAAGCCAAACTGGCCGAGCTGGAGGATGCTCTACAACAAGCCAAGGCCGACCTGGCCCGGCAGCTCCGTGAGTACCAGGAGCTGATGAACATCAAGCTGGCCCTGGACATCGAGATCGCGACCTACAGGAAGCTGCTGGAGGGCGAGGAGTGCAGGTGGGTGGGAGACACAACCTCATCCTGATTTCGGAGGAGCAAAGGAACAGAGGCTGGAGATACTCAGCGTTTCAGAAACACTAAACAGGGCATTAGGGGCCAGGGAGAGGGAAGGTTGTCCCTCCTAATGGAAATCAAATAGTGGGAAGCATCCCTGAGCTACACTAAATTTTTTATTTGTCTCCCTAAAAAGTGTCTGGGAAATGTACCCAATTTTTTGTCCCCCATTACCAACAGATTTCTTATCTTCTTACCTTGCTGTGTTCTGTCCCCTAACAGGCTGGCTGGAGACGGCGTCCCAGTGAATATCTGTAAGTCTCTCAAATATATGCAGTGACCTGCTCTAAGCATGAGCTCGTCTCTGCACCGAGAAGCCAATGCCCAGAGAAATTGAAAGCTTTTCCTTCTCCCTCTTGCAGCCGTGACCAGAACGACCGTGGGGACGGGATACGGAGGAGGGAGCAACCTCAGCATGGGAGGTGGAATTTGCAACCTGGGGAACAGCTTCAGCTGTGGAAGTGGTCCCGGGATGAGCAGCACCACCCTGGGAGGCGGCAGCAGCTCCAGCGTGAAGTTCGTCTCCACCTCCTCCACCAGAAGAAGTTACAGAAGCTAAAAGTCTTCCTTTCAGACACCTCCGCTCGCCAGAAAAACACCTTCACACTGGTCTTTTAGGAAAGCGTAGTTGGGGTCAGCAGAATGAGGGCCACCTAAAGCCTATGTCTCGTCGCCCAGGAGCCTCACTCGAGGAGGTCTCGCCCAGCCGTGTTGTCCAGCATCGCCTTGTGTCGGGCTCTGCCAGTCTCCAGCTTGTTTAAATTTGCAACTTGGCTCGTTACAGCTCAGCATTTTATTTTTTTCTCTTTTTTTTGGCTGGATTTTGTACATAAAATGTGTCCCGTGACTGTTTGTCTCTCTTCACTTTCTGGTGTTTGTCTAATAAAAATGCACATGTAATTTATTCTATTGTGTGGACCTTTTAATTAAAAGGCACGGAACAGCAAATGCAAATGCAGATAACAAGCACTTTTCCTAGGGCCCTGCCCAGTCAAAGGCGCAGATTTTTGCTCCTCATTCACATTTCTCCAATCTCTCCAAAACACACGGGCTCAGCGTAGCACCGAAGGCAGGGTTTGCCGTTGATTTTCCCTGTTCTCCCCCTTATGCAAGCAAAACCCCTGGAAGCTAAACACAGGGCACGCCAAGGCAGGAGCGGGGCACGGGGGAAAAGGTCTGAGACTCATTTATTATCCAGCTTCCAGCCAATACAACACCCAAGAGCCCGGCTCCCGGGGGGTACAGAGGGCAGTGCCAAGGGTGTGATGTACCTGCACAAACTCCTAACAATAGGGAACTAATTACCAGGGGAGCCGGAGCAACCACCTGACTTGTTCCAGTCTATCAGTCCATCTCCGAACCCCGTTTACCCTGAGCTCTCTCACCGAAACACAGGTGCCAGCAAAGCAAAATACGCCTGAGCGGGTTGAAAACGCTCTCTTTCTGCTCAGAGCACTGGCCAGGCTGGTTGAGGTGTCTATGTTGGGTCCTGAGGCTGATGTTCCCTCTCTGCCTACAAGCAGGTGGAGGATCTGGTCCATAGGCATTCACATGCTCTGTGGAATGAGATGTTGCTCATGCAACAGCTATAAAAACCATCCAAGAACGGGATGCCCATTGGAAAGGGAAAGTCTTCCAGATCCAACGTTTCTTCACATTCCTAGAATACGGTGGAGACAAGATCTTGCGTTGAGAAGGCGGAGGAAAAACCAGAGGAGGCGTAGCAATTTCAGATGTGGTTCTGACTAATCGGGAGAAATTAATTGAGGAGTAAAAGCAGGGCACTGTCTGGCTGAGAGGTACAGAGCGACAGATCTCTCATTGCTGGGAGATGAGTTGCACAAAGAGATGTGATTGATTAGAAGAAGTCCCCAACCTCGCGCCACATTTCAGGACGTTCAAATTAGAGGAAAATTCTCAAAGAGATGGGCAAAGAGAGAGGAACTGGAGGTCCCTGGGAGACAGAATGTATTCGGATTGTCCTTTGAGACCAATGGTTTCCTATAATTTTCTAGGATGCTCTGAACTCTGCATGTTCCTCTATGTATCCCTCAGGAAATCTCCTTCCCAAGCACCTCTAGGCTTGGCTATGGGTCTGCTGCAGCTTCTCCACCACCTCTCCCTGCTGAGCATTGGCAGCAGATTCCTGGGAAGGAGCAACATCCTCACCCTCAACAGCAGCCCGGGCAGGGTTAAGTAACGGCCTTCCTCATCGCTGGCCAAACACATCTCTAACCGGAGAGGACACACCGTGCCAAGAGGCACCTCAGACAGACATCATCCATTGCACCAACACCAAGGTCCCCACACCAAGATGACGCAGCCCTTCATTTAGCATGGGAAAGGCTGGGACCAGAGTATTTCTACTCCTGGGGCATCCTTTTTTAAGCAAGATACAGACAAAAGCCCTGGCAGAAGTTCTCACTTCCAGAAACATGACGGATGTACAACTGTCCTTGCACCAGCGCAAGGCTCTGGTCACCACCAACGTCTGCATCCCGTCCTGCTGGATGAGTCACACAGATGAGGGATGACCTGGGGCTTGTGCTTCGGTGTGAGGGGAAAACCCTCATTAATTCTGGCACAGCCCAGATTAAAAACTTAGTCCTAATGAACCGAACAGTGCTTGCTCTCAGGGGCTCGAATTTGCGACGCGTGGAGGGAGCTGATTGCTAATTGCTGCCCATAACATTTTCACAGCCTTCTTTGGGACAGATGGTCAGTGGCTGAGTCACAGAAGCTCCTTTCTCCTCAAAACTGCTTGTTGTAACACACAGCAGCCAAAACACTCCCAGAACAGTTATTTTATAGCTTTGTTCCAGGGTGTGTAATGGAAACATTAGAAGAAAAGAGAGGAAAATAGAAAAGAAAATAAAAAGCGTGGCTGAAAGGCACAAAGAGATGACGGGCAGCTGCAAATTACCCTCCGGGGACCTTCTGGTCAAACTCACTTGACTGCCCGACCTCCATGCATGAAACCAGCACAAGTGGTGCTTGAAAGATGGATCCATGAACGTCTCTGCCATGCCCTGGTGCCTTTCTAATGGCTGGGGAAAGCCATGAGTCCCCAGCCACGCTCTGCAGGGGGCTGCTCTCTCCTCTGAGGAGCAGATATTCACCTTGGGAATGGGCATCCCCAAGAGAGACAACCCAAAGGGTCCAAAAGAAGCATTTCCAGCCCTGGGCATCCAGACAAGACACTGGGAGCGACTTCCAAGCATCTTGCCTGCTCTGGGCTATTGCCCATGCGTACGGTGCTGCCAAAAAGCACACATGGGGCAAGTGGAGCCACCATTTGTCTTTCACCAGAGAAATGCACTATTTGACTTCTCCTGGGTGCTAAGGAATGAGGGGAGAGGGAGTTGTCTGTGAACAGTGTTGTAAGCACCGATCCCAAGCGCTGCATTTCCTTGTGAGTAAGAGATATCGGAGGGGAAAGACAACAGAGGTGGGGAGGGCAGCCTGGGAAGCGCGTAGAGACAAGGTCACTCCGTGAGTCAGGAAACAGCCCCAAAGGAAAAAAAAACATCTGTGCAGGTGAAGCCCTGAGAAATCGCCAACTCAGGTTTTGTGCCGTCACAGCCAACGGGAACTCCCTCCCAGCTCAGATTCCGGCATCTCATGGTTTCTGCCAGACTGAATCAGGATGAAACGTAGACACATTTCAGGGAAGGAAAAGGTCTGAAAATATCATTCATAAAACTACCTTACACATCCCCAACCATTTTTTGATAGTCGATGGTCTAAGACATCCATTAGCACACCACCACCACCCTGGCTTTCCCTCCATCACCTCTTCCTCCCTTTTTGGACCAGTTTGGGTTTAAATGGTTCTCTATTTGGGCATGAGAACGAGAGTCCAGACTTTCCGACAAGTTGGGGCCTGAGGTGCTGCTGCCCCGCTGGGCTTTGCTCAAAACCACAGCAGCAGGAAAACACGGACCCGCAACAACGGATTTCTCAGCCCTCGGACCACCGCGGCGTGAAATAACGCGCCTTTACGCAAGAAAAGGGTTGATTCATCCATGAAATAGAGATGAGCGAGCGCTTGCCCAACACGAGGAACCATCTCCTGCAGGGAGGTGAAAGGAGGGGACGGCTGGGAGCAGGAGGTGAGCAGGCAGCATTTAGTGTTTTCTCAGATATTTCGACAGCCGGATCATGACGGTCACCCAAAAAAACCCAAAAAAATGCAACTCCTGCACTTTGTGGGTGCTTCCGAGGTGCCGGTGCTCATGGTGAACTCACCGTCTGTCTACTGCTGGGTGTGCCGAGCCCAGTTAATCAGTGAGATGAGCACCACGCCAGACCCATCCCCAGCTTCTGAGGGTATAAAAGGGCCGGTCCCAGCCCAGGGGAGCACAACTTCACCTCCCTGATCTTTCTCCACTCTTCCTTGCTGCTTTAGTCTTCCCACCCCGCTCACGCCAGCTGCCATGTCTCGCCAGTGTGCTGCCAGGATCCAGTGCAGAACCGGCTTCAGCGCCGCCTCTGCCTTCTTCCCAAACGCCAGCAGCACCAGCTTCTGCTCACGTTCTGCATCCCAAGGTGGTGCCACCACTGGGAATGGAAGGTTTGGTGGAGGTTTTGGAAGCAGGAGCCTCTACAATGTTGGTGGATGCAATAGAATCTCCGTGGCTGGAAGGGGTGGTGGCTTCTATGGACCTGCAGCTTTTGGTGCCGGCACTGGGATCTCCTGTGGGTTTGCTGGTGCAACTGGTGGTGCCTTTGGGTTTGGTGGTGGCATGGGTGGCCCTGGATTTCCTGCTGGGGGCATCCATGAAGTCTCAGTCAACCAGAGCCTTCTGAAACCTATCAATCTGGAGATTGACCCCAGCATCCAGAGCATCCGGAAGGAGGAGAAGGAGCAGATTCAAACCCTCAACAACAAATTTGCCTCCTTCATTGACAAGGTGAGACATAAGAAACCTCAGTTATGCTGGGTTGATTCTTCGGGGACGGGGAAGCACAAGGAAGGGTAAGTTGTATCTTTATCGGCAATTTTGAGGCTCTTGTGCTGCCATTTCTATCAGCATATTCTGGGGTTCTGGGTTTGAGACCATTCGTCCCTCACATTAATGCTGAGATGAAACCAGTCAAAAGGAGAGGGGGGAAATGGTGATGCAGGATGTAAAGAAGCAGAGTTTACAGAGAGAGCAGGAATGTTAATTGATATTGGATGTGCAATACTTGCTTACCTGTATAAACCGTCATCTGTTGCCCAAGGGCTGAGAGCTCCCACCTTCCAGCGAGCGAATCCTTGTGGGGTTGCACCTTGCCTCTCTTGGAAAACCATCCTAAAAATCACTCTTTCTGAAACATCTCCTTTCCCCACCCAGGTCCGTTTCCTCGAACAACAAAACAAGGTCCTGGAGACCAAGTGGGCCCTTCTGCAAGAACAGGGGAACAAAACAGTCAGAAACGACATCGAGCCCCTCTTCGAGAGCTACATCAACAACCTCCGGAGGCAGCTGAACGGTTTGCTGGCTGACAAGGAGAACCTGGGTGGGGAGCTGAACAAGGTGCAAAGTCTGGCCGAGGACTTCAAGACCAAGTAAGTCTCTCCATTTGCGGTCTGCCCGGAGAGCTCTGTCACATTTCTGTGATCAAACAAGGAAAGAGGGGCTTTTTGCTTCTATAATCTTCTGAGTAAGGCCCAGGTTAAGTTTAATATCAGCCACATTCAGCTACAGTTCACGATGACTGAAAGTCACAGGCAGAAAAATTATAGGGCCGAGAGATAAAGGTACAAAACTGTACATATACACACATAAAAAAAACATAAGAATTTGGTCCCAAAAAGATGAAATAATTTTTGTACAAACCTAAAGCAACCTTCCATCTCCATCCTGCAGGTACGAAGAGGAGATCAACAAGCACACGGCTGTGGAGAACGAATTTGTGATCCTGAAGAAGGTGGGTCCACGCACTCTGTGACTCCCAAGAAAGACATTTTTCATGTTTTTCTCTGCGTCTCCAAAACCACTTCATTTTTGTGACCTGTTTCCTCTTCCAGGAGGTGGACGCTGCCTACATGAACAAGACAGAGCTGCAGGCCAGGCTGGACTCCCTTATGGAGGAGATAGATTTCCTCAGAGCCCTCTATGAAGCCGTAAGCACCAGCATTTACGTCCTTCTCCCAGTTTCCAATGCCCTTCCCTTCCTTTCCCAGTTTAGAGACTCAAGACTGATGTTTTTCCACTTTGTTGCACTAAATAATTCATTCCTTTTCCCATTTCACCGTGCTGTCTCAACCCTGCATGAAAATGGATTGGAAAAACCACTTTGTCCACCCAGGTGTAACCAGGGGGGTGTTCCTCCCTCCGAGCAACAGTCGTATCCCAAGCCTTCAACTCACCCAAATGCCCATGGCTTTTGCAGGAGCTCTCTCAGATGCAGACCCAGATCTCCGACACCTCAGTCATCCTCACCATGGACAACAACCGCAGCCTGGACATGGACAGCATCATCGCCGAGGTGAAGGCACAGTACGAGGAGATCGCCAACCGCAGCCGGGCAGAGGCCGAGTCCTGGTACCAGTCCAGGGTGAGTGCCCAGAAAGGTTTCTGCAACATGAAAACCACACTCCATCCACTCCACAAATCCAGGCTGGGTGATGGGTACCACTGTGATTTTATAACACAAGATGTGTTGGAGACCCCACCTGGAATCCTGTGTCCAGCTCTGCAGCCCCCAACACAAGAAAAACGTGGAGCTGTTGGGACGGGGCCAGAGGAGGCCACGGAGATGCTGGGAGAGCTGGAGCCCCTCTGCTGGGAGGACAGGCTGAGAGAGTTGGGGGGGTTC
>JAOXNH010000017.1:1792488-1807433 GCA_028566575.1 Bartramia longicauda | reverse complement strand
AAGCTGTGGCTGCCCCATCCCTGGAGGGGTTCAAGGCCAGGTTGGAGGGGGCTTGGAGCAACCTGGGCTGGTGGGAGATGTCCCTGCCCAGGGCAGGGGGTGGCACTGGATGATCTTTAAGGTCCCTTCCAACCCAAACCATCCTATGATTCTCTGACTTTAGCTGCTCTCTAAACACCAGCAGCAACTCTCTACCCAATAGAAGACATTTTCTTTGCAGGGACAGGGGGACTTTTCCAAGGGCTCATAGGGTCAGACATCCATAGGACTTTGGGAGCAGCTTCTCGAAAGCCCAACCTCTCCAGAACCTTAAGCTTTCCAAAGGGTTTCACCTCCTGTATAGTCATTTTAATAGGGATCAGGATAAAATCTCAATCTTTCCAAGCCTATTGAGCACTCTGAACACTCACTGATGCAGGTTCCTTTCCAGGAGAGAAAAGATGTCTAAAAAGAAATATTAATTTGAAGTGTGTATTTAAGTGTTTTCCTTTGGTTTTATTCTTCCCCTTCTTTTTATTCTTCCCCTTCTCCTTTTAATTATTACCACGTCCCTTAATATTGGGTAGTTTTAGCACTTCTGAAAGTCAGGACTTAGCTTCTGCCCCATGGAAAGTCACTGAAATCTTGGGCGAGGGTTTCAGCTCGGCTGATTAACTCTTTAGGCTGTGAGGAGGAGGAGGAGGAGTGTTCCCTCCCTCATCCACCCTTTGCACTTTGGAAAAACATCTATTGAGCATTAGTGTCTGCTCCTGTGCCCACGAGGGATACGCTGCTTAATGGACAGGAATAAGTTAAGGAGCTTAAACTGTCAATCTGGAACCAGAAAAACAAGAGCTGAGAGGCAGGAGGTGGCTGCGCTTCACAACAAGGACACGTGTGTTCTGCCAAAAAACCCTCTGCTCTCCTTTTCTCGGGAGATCATGTGCCTGACACTTGCTGCCACCTCTACCAACAGCGCCTCTGGCCCCAAAGGAGCATCGGAACAGAAATGACTGCCTTGGGGAAGAGAAATCATCACCCACAGTCTGCTTTGTGCCTTCTTTTTTAGGGCTCTCTGTGCCAGAAAAGAAACATTTAAGAGAGGGGAAAAAAAAAAATATCTGTCCCGTGTCAGTTTGGGCATTTAAGACCTCAGGGTCTGCTCCAGGTCAACCATCTGGAACTCCTCAACTCATTTTAGGATGGGACAAATGACATTCTGGAGATAAATATCCTTCTCCATCAGCTACAGAAGAAAAACCCAAAGAACAGAGCTTAACCAAAATAGTCAAGTTCCAGGTGGCCAACTTGAGATGAACCCCTGCCATAAGCACCATCCTGCTTCTGATTCACTGGGTCCGAGAGTGTCCTCTCCTGTTCTCATCACAGGTCCGTGGTGAAAGCCGCTTTAAATTTGCAGAATCAATGTCTGACATTAGCGCAGTCTGGAGCAGTGAAGCAGCAGCAGAGGTTTTTCTCAGCTGAGCTGAGAAAAGACCCTTGGGTGTTGTCATGACTTCAGCCAAGAAATCCTTTGACAACCAAAAGTCGCATCATAGAAGAGGTTCTGACTTTAATCCTCCGCCTGCATCTAACATAAAGTGGCAAATATTCCTTCTGGCTCCAGATCAGAGAATCTTTGGGCAAAAGCTCAATTACATCATACGCATTGCTTAGCAGGGACCGTCATCTTGCGTTGGGGCAACGATGCCTGCACCTACCAAAGGACGTCACTGCTTCCTGCCCTTTTCCTAGGAATCCCTTCTTCTTACCTTTATGGGTAAAACTTTGTGGGTCTCAAAGTATTCTTGTTAATGCTTTGCTCTTCTGAGTCAAATACTAATCCACACGTCAATTAGAAAGTAGACAAATGCCAAATTAGTTTTCCTCTTGTACCTGGCTTAGAGCTTAGAGACCCACAAATCTATCTAGGCTAGGACTCTATAAAGGTTAGGACTTTACTTAATGCACATTATTTTAAGGGTTGGACATTCCTGATGCAAAGAAGTCTTCCCCCATGAGAGGGTCAGGAAAGGTTAACGTTTTATTAGCCACGTGGACTCTTCCCTTTGAACCCCTGTCTTTCATCTCCCCCATTTAATCATCCCATTTGACCTGGGCATCGGTCCACAGCTATTGCTGGTTTTTATCCTTTTTCAAGAGTGGGACTGGGTGCTGCTGCTGATCCAGACCTTGACTGTCCTTGCCCAGGCCATTGTCCTCTCTCCTTCCCGGCCATCCCCAGCTCTCCTGAAGCCACGGCAGGAGCTGGCGTCAGGGATCCCGGCTCTTGTGACTAACCCAGGTGTGGCGGCGATGAGCTCAGCCCCGGCTCCACCCAGCCCTCCCGGCCTGAGAAAATGCAGGGAGTACAAGGCTCCCATTCATGGCCAAAACTTCTGAGAGGATAAAACGTGCCTTTAATGAAGGCCTGCAGCTTTTCTCGATGGCCTCCTCCCACCACCTAGCCCAAGGGTGCTGTCTTTCTATCATAATCGGTGAGATATATATATATCTAATAACCCCATGTATAATAGAGGCACTGACAGAGCAAGGACAGACGTGCATTGTTCAGTAGCTATTTCTGTTGCTTCCTCCAAAGACGTATCATAAGACAGTTTGGGTAGAAAGGGACCTTTGAAGGTCATCTAGACCAACATCTATGGTGGGAACCGGCTCTTTAGTCCCTCCACAAGCCCCCTGTGTGGAGAAGGGATGTCCACATGCCCACGGTGGATGGGTGGGTTGCAGTAAGGAAGCTGTAAAGGGATGTTCATCTCCCCTTCCCAACAGGTACGAAGAGGAGATCAACAAGCGCACGACTGCCGAGAACGACTTCGTGCTGCTGAAGAAGGTGAGGCGCCAACAACAAAGAAGGGACACACTTTTTGGAGGCAAAACGCATTTGAATGCAAATAACCCTTTTCATCCGGCGGTGCCAAGCTGGGCAAAGCACTTAGCAAAGGTGTAGTCATCCCTCCTTGAAGCACAAACACCCAGTTGTGCCAGCGTGTCAGGCCCTGACGATAGCTCGTCCTTGTTTTAGGCCCCTCGTCCAAAATTCAGGTGAGTTCCCCCAGGTACCCGATCAGAGCTGGGTCATCCATATCTCGTAGTCACTCCTCTGGATGCTCTGCCACTTCTGCAGCCTTTCTCTACCCATTCCCACCCTCCATAGCTCCTCTGGTCCCAACTGCAGGAGAGACAATGAGAAACTTCCACTAGTTCAAACGTCATCCCAAATATCTGCCTGTGCACTAACAAAAAAAGGGACATTCGGTGGCTTTTAACGTGTCAAAAATTGCTTAGATCTACGGGCATCATCCTTCCCTCCTCCAAAAAAAAAAGGTGGAGGGAAGAAACCAGTTCACTCTTGGCTCTGTTTAAAGGCACAGAGGTCAAGAAAGTCCTCCGTTCTAGTTCGTATTACATGACAACTGGTCTTTGCACAAGGATGCAGAGAGGCAAGGTTTTTGTTCACTACCTCTGTTGTCATGGTTCCAGGATGCAGATGCCGCCTACGTGAACAAGGTAGACCTGGGGACCAAGGTGGAAGCACTGACAGATGAGATTAACTTCCTGCGAGCCCTCTATGAAGCAGTAAGAATCCCCCAAATTTACCCGTTTGGCTTTTTCTCCGTTTTCCTGGTACCACCAGGACTGAACCAGTACCCATTCCCACCCTTCCACCACACTCCATCTCTGGGACAAGCACAACAGTGAAAGGTTTGGGACGGAGAACGGATTTGGTTTGACTTACAGGAGCTGTCCCAGATGCAGTCCCAGATCTCCGACACCTCCGTGGTCCTCTCCATGGACAACAACCGCAGCCTGAACCTGGACGGGATCATCGCTGAGGTCAAAGCGCAGTACGAGGACATCGCCAACCGGAGCCGGGCAGAGGCTGAGTCCTGGTACCAGAGCAAGGTGAGGATGTGAAAAATAACCTGGTGAGCTAGGAAAATTGTTGTTTAGCATTTTCCATAGGATATTTTATAACGGAGAGTGCAAACAGAGCGGACAGGGCAGTAGAGTGTAAAACCAAGTTGATTTGGACAGAATTTCATTTGGTTTCTTGGACACGTGGAAATGCCATTGTGACAATGAGAGAGCGAGGAGCACGAGGAGAGAGAGGGAAGAAGGACATACGCTAAAGTCATAAGGAAAAGCTTGGATTGAGTGGAGAAAGAGACAAAAGACCTGGTCAGGAGAGGATCAGAGCAGGGTCAATGTCTACCAGTGAGTTCAAGCTCCAGCCCAGGTCTGACTGTTCCCTGGTGTCTCCTTCTCTCTGCTCATCCCAGTATGAGGAGCTGCAGCTCGCGGCTGGCCAGCACGGGCACGACCTCCAGAACACCAAGATGGAGATCTCGGAGATGAATCGCATGGTCCAGCGGCTCCACTCAGAAATTGATAACGTAAAGAAACAGGTATGGCACACAAGGCCCCTCCAAACATGGGGGCACCTCCATCCCCATGACCTTGCTGCACCCTCCTTGCAAGGATGCCTGGAAATCGGGGTCCAAACCCACTGGGCAGTCAACCAGACCCGTTTCCACCTCTTGCAGTGCGCAAGTTTGCAGACGGCCATCGCCAATGCCGAGCAGCGTGGGGAGATGGCCATCAAGGATGCCAAAGCCAAACTGGCTGAGCTGGAGGATGCTCTGCAGAAGGCCAAGGCTGACCTGGCCCGGCAGCTCCGGGAGTACCAGGAGCTGATGAACGTCAAGCTGGCCCTGGACATCGAGATCGCGACCTACAGGAAGCTGCTGGAGGGCGAGGAGTGCAGGTGAGTGAGTGGCTCCCCCTCCAAACTAAATCATGTCCAAACCCATAAGTGTTTTCACCTTTGCCTTACAATAAGAGAGGGAAGGGCCACAAAAGCTTGCAGAGAAAACACATCCCTGTCCTACCCCATCCCAGGGGTTATTTCAATCCCTGTTGGATGCTCGTGATCAGACCTGAACACCCCAGAGCACCCTGTCATCCAGTGTCCCCAGTCCCAAACTCTTGCTTGAATTTGTCCTAAATAACAAGCCTTTTCTTCTCTGTCCTCTCTTTCTTCCAGGATGGCTGGAGAAGGCGTTGGTGCAGTGAATATTTGTAAGTAACCTGGCTCTTAAGCAATAGATTAATAATTGAATTATTCCTTAAATGTACCTGGATCTGTGGATGCAACAATGAAAATGAGCTCTGCAGCCAGTAGTTACCAGCACAAAAATGGAGTATACTGAGGGTTTTTCAGGGCCTGATACATATTTTCTCTGACCAGCTCTGAAATGGAAAGGTTTTGTTCCTTGAGACTGTCCCCAGGAGACTCAGCTTTCTCAGGCCAGATCTGCCACAGGATGGGGAGAAAAGCCCGAGAATAAGATGTGCGAGATACAGGCAGTGGTAGATTGTCCAAGAAAATCCCCACGGATGTGTGAAACTAGAGGTTGAAATCCCTTTGTGCTGTTCCCAACGCACTAACCTTCTGCCCATGGTTTCCCATCACAGCCGTGGTCTCGTCTGGGAGCAGCTTCGGAGCTGGGAACGCGCTGGGGCTGGGGTCAGGCTTCGGCAGCAGGCTCAGCACGGGGGGAGGCGGCAGCGGGAGCTCCCTGCCCGGGGGATTCTGCTCTGGCTCGGGAAGCAGCTCCAGCGTGAGGTTCGTGTCGAAAAGCAGCAGCAAGAAGAGCTATCGGAGCTAAACCACGGCAGCCCCCAGCTCGCCCAGAGCAGAAGAGGTTGAGCACCCCCTCCTGCTGCCAGCACGAAGCCAATTAACACCAGCCAAAGTGTTATCACGCTTATCACCTTCCCATTAGGGGAATACTTATTCCCAGTGCTACTTATCGGCTTGGGAGAGATGCCTCTCCACGGCCAAGTAATCCCTCTGCCTGAAGCCTCATCCAGCTGACCCAATGCTGCCTGTCAATGAGCAATCAGCCGTTCCCTTAACGGGGTAAAGCCTCATCCAGCTGACCCAACGCTGCCTGTTAATGAGCAATCAGCCATCCCATTAAGGGGGTGCCATCCTTAGAGCCCAGCTTGCAGCTTCCCCAGTGCCCTGGCGCTAATCCAGAGCAGAGGCAGGACTTGGGATTTACACCAGAACAGATGAAAGCAGAAGGGGATGACAGAAAGGAGGAGGTGCGTTGAGACCAGGGTCTCCTGTGCCCCCCTCCTGACCAGCCCCGCTCCCCACTTGCTCTCCCCAAAGGCTCAAAAATAAAACATCTTTCAATAGGGAGGCAGTTGCTCTGTTTCCCAGTTCCTCTTGCACTCCAGGGCTCTCCAGCTCCCCCTACACCCAAAAATGCAGCCTTCACTCTCCATAGAGGAAAGGGGTTGGATCTCCCTAACATCTAATTCCTCACCCACCCAGTATGTATAATTTAAGGCAAAAGACCACGTAGCCTCCAGGACCTTGTCTCAGCAAACCCTTCTCCTTTCCACCAGCCAGAGTGAATTTAAGGTAGAGAGAGGGGTTAAAAATACAAGAAAACCAAAAAGGAGGCTTTGATAACATAGATTTGACGTAACCTGGGAAAGTATCTCTGGTTTAAGTGCTTTTGTTCTTAGCTTGGTTGTTGCTTTTCTTCTTCTTCTTCTCTTTTTACGGAAGGAGGAGGGAGGCAAAGAGGGGTTGGAGAATTCTGTGCCAAAAATGTAACTAACTAACTAGCTCGTTTCCTCTCATCTTCTGCTCCCGTTGAACTGTACGAGTTCTGTGAAATTCCTTCAATAAACTGCAATTAAACTTTTCATGAGCAAATGTGGGGTTTCTGTGCCATTACGAAATTCACCTAAAAGTGTAATTTCAGGCGCTCGCTGTCACTCGGAGCTTTCCCATCTCCTCCTCCCCATCCCAGTATCTATGGGGGTACTGAGATGAGGAACCCATCCCAGAGAAAATGATGTGTACTGGAGATGAGGGTCACCCAGCAGCAATCCCCAAGCACTTTGGGAGGTTTCTCCCAGAGCACCAGCAGAAGTTGGGGCTGGTTTCACCTGGCCATAAACACCTCCATCCGAGCCAGTCATGGGACAGAAACAAACACTTTTGGATCAAGCGATTTGTTCCCTGGTAACACCTCCCTTCTTCCTCCCTCTGCGGGACCAAAAGCGCTGCAGGCACTTGGCTGAAGGCGTCTGCATTGAGGGATTGCTCCAAAAGGTGTCTGAAAGTCAGGAAAGATGGATCCCATGCACCTAAACTTCTGGAAAGGGTGGGTCCAGACCTGCAGCTCGTGCAGGGACCAGAACATCTCTCCTATGAGGAAAGGCTGAGGCACTTGGGTCTTCTTCATCTGGAAAAAAGACTGAGGGGGGAATCTCATCAAATCATGGGTGTCAGGAGGATGGGGTCAGACTCTTCCCAGTGGTGCCCAGTGACAGGACAAGGGGCAACGGGCACAAACATGGACACAGGAAGTTCCAGCTCAATGTGAGGAGGAACATCCTTCCTGTGAAGGTGGCAGAGCCCTGGAAGAGGCTTCCCAGAGAGGGTGTGGGGTTTCCATCTCTGGAGAGATTCCAAACCCCCCTGAATGAATCCAACCTGCTCTGGATGGGACCTGCTCTGGAAGAGGGGTTGGACTGGATGATCTCCAGAGGTTCCTTCCCCACCCCATATCATTCTGGGATTCTGTGAAAACATGAGGGATTTATCTCCATCCTCTCTCCAACAGATCCATCAAGCCAAGTGATTCTAAAGAGGGATGCAGTCCCAGGGCAGAACAATGCTCCCGAGCAGAGGTTTTTGTTGGGTTTTGTCGGGTCAGCAGATGGAAGCCGGGCTGGCTCAGACAAGCTGACGGTACTGAGCTCTGCCCAGGTCTGTAATTAAAAACCCAAAGAGAGAGAAAGTGAGCAAAGAAGCCAAGGCGACCTCTTGCATTTCCAACTAACACATGGAGCAGTTGTTTTCCAGCATCCAGGGCCCAATCACGGAGGATGCCGAGCTCTCTGAACTCCTTTTAGGCTGCCTCCCAAAAAGCACTTTGCACTCACAACTCCCACACAGCTTTACCCTAAAACGTTGCGTGGCGAAATAAGGCAGGCAGCTTTGGGGCTTGCATGCAGGAACTTCTCTCTCATCCTCTTCACGGAGAGAACATGTTCTTGGGCCACGGTGAATGCCAAGAAAAAAATAAAATCACATAAAAGCAAATGCACCTTTTAAAGAAAAACAAAAAAGGCTGAGATTTTCAGGGCTAAGCCCTCAGTGTTATCCCACCGCAGGCAAAAGAATTAAGAGGGTTCCCACCCACGGGACAAAGCCTTTTCGATCTTTCAGCAAAGACGGGACTGAAAAAATCACCTATTTCATTTTCTAGGGAAGACTTCTCTGCCTTTCCCGCAGAAAAGAGCACTTTGCTCTTTCATTTCATACATGAAATGAATGATCCCTCTGCTCTTCAGGACGCAGATCGTGCCTACGTGAACAAAGCTGAGCTGGAAGCCCAGCTGAGTCCCTCACCCAAGGGATCAACTGCCCAAGGAGCCTCTATAAGGCCTGATGGCTTTTCCTTCTCCGCTCCCTTTTCCTCCACCCCGGGCCTCTTTAGGGGATAGGAGTTTGGCTCCCACAACCCAGCACTTTAGAGATTTTTTGGTGTTTCCTGCGTTGATCTCTCCGGATTTCCCAGGTGTTACTCTTGCTCTGAGTGGGCAAGACCCTAAGGAATCTGTTTCGGCTTGATGGGGAAGGTAAAATCCAGAGCAAGGGGGCAATAAAGCCAGTTTTGATGAAATGCACACCAGCTGCTCGGCTCCAAGACTCGACCGTAACCCTGAGTACAGAGTACAACGGTCTGTAACGACTAATTACTGAACTGCCATCAGCGGAGAGCTGCGGCGAGAAGACACCGCAGACACCGAAGGCTCATCCATCCCGGCAGAGAGAATGGTCCTAAAGATAGAGCTTCACCTAGAGAGTCTGAAAGCACAACATCTGAGGATGAACGCACAGACAGGCAGATCCAAGAGCCCTGAACTATGCAAAGCAGATGCAAATAAGGCACAGTAACGAAAATCTCCCAGCTGCAGAGATGCCAAGTAGAGGGAGCCGTTGCTCAGGCTGGGAAGCAGTGGGCAAGGATGCAAAGGGCAACTTCTCCGAGCTGGATCCCTGCGAAGGCAAAGCAGGACGTGGCCCATGAGCAGTAGGAGCTGATGAACATCAAGCTGGTCCTGAATGTGGAGATTGTGACCTACAGGGAGCTGCTGGAAGGTGAGGAGAGCAGTGGATGCTGGTACAACCCTGCAAGATGCTCACAAGGAAGAGGCAGGAACACATCTAGCCCCACAACCACCCTTCTCAGTGGCTGATGAGCCAACACCTCTGTAATCGCAGCAAGTCCCACCGAGACCCAACATCCATGGGGCTGACACTTCCCAAAGCCCTTTCCAGCATTTATGGACCCAAACA
This sequence comes from Bartramia longicauda, assembly GCA_028566575.1. Lineage (NCBI taxonomy): Eukaryota > Metazoa > Chordata > Aves > Charadriiformes > Scolopacidae > Bartramia > Bartramia longicauda. The sequence goes on along the minus strand of JAOXNH010000017.1, from coordinate 1,798,036 downwards.
CCTTACAAAGCCAAAAGCTCCTGATGCACTCAGGCAGTCAGGTTTTCCCCCCAAAATGGAAGACCTTGCATCAACAAAGACCACGTCTTGCGCAGCCTCAGCTCCTATCAAGCAGCTCATCAAAAAGTTCTTCTGAAATAAAACTTTTTTTTTCTTTTAAATGGAGAATTTTACATTTTAAAAAAAAAGTAGCACCCAAACCTCTCACTCCCAACACGCTCAACTCAATTTAAACTATTTGGCTTAATTGAGGCAGCTCAAAAGATTTTGGGGGGTTTTTTTGGAGTCAGTTCAACATCATACTCAGCTGCCTGTCCCTCTTGCATTGGGGAACCTGCAGCTTTATCCACCGTCCCTCTCTCCTTCTGGGTCAGGCCCAGCCTCCTGCAACCTCCATCCTCAGGTTTCTGTCCAAAAGTGCTCTACAGTTGCCTTCGGTGTCACTCGTCCCATCAGAAGCAGAAGGTGTTACCTGGGATGAGTGTGGAGAGAAGAGATGGAGCCACAGAGCCATAAAATTCAACGAGAGCCTGGGGCAACGTGGTCCGACACCTGAGGATTGGGAACAACCCCAAGATTAACCCCAGATCTTCTTGTGCCAGACGCCTGCGAGTCCTGGAGCCAGAGTGTCCAAGAGCTCCCACATCTCAACACCAAAACGGGTAATTTTGGCTTCCAATTGTCACCAACCGCTGAAGAGGGAAGGAGGAAGAAGTGCAGTCAACAAAACCAAAACCATTAGTTTGAAACTTCCACCCTGCCCCTACGAAACACGCCGCCCTCCCACACACCAACGCTATCCCCACCGAGGACCCGGACACACACGCGTGTGAGCAGCCAAGAGTCGCAGCCCCGACGCCACAATGAGGGCACTCGCCCAACGTAGGAGGCGAAAGGACCAAGCCTGGCCCTGCCCCAAACCAGGTGGGAAAACCCAACCTTCAATTTGAGGGAGGAGGGGAGGAGGAGACGCCAGTTTTCTGGGGATTTGGCCAATGAGAGCAGCTGCAAACGCCACCGTGTTCCAAGCGCCGGTTTCAATTTCAACTCATCAGCAATTCCCCCACCGGAATAAATTACCACGTTGGAAAACACTGGTATCAGCAACCTGCTGAAAAATCACCTTGAGAAACAGATTTGCCCCCACAGATGTTTCCCTGCCATTAAAACAGGTTGCCTTTTTAGGAGCAGAACCAACAAAACACGGTCATTTCCCATCAACCCGCCCGCGAGACTTTCTTAATCCTCAATAAATTCCCATTTATCACTGATAGGTTTTCCTAAACATCAAGTTGGGTCACGTTCTCCTCCAAAGCTCTTACCTGCAAGCTGAGCTACCAGCAAAACGTAACGACTTCCTTTGCCAGAAATGCATTTTACATTTTCAAAGGCTCCGTTCCACTTCGTCCAACCCATAAAAAGTGGAAGGTGCAATTTTTACCACGTCGGAAAAAACTCCCCTTGTCTTTGTTGCTATTACACGAGACCTCAATGTGACCCCTCTGACTTTGGAGTGTTCTCCAAACCTTTATGGGGCAGATATGGTTTCTCCGTTGGCGAGCACAATATATGCTAAATAGTTCACATTCTTTGCATCCTAAACATTTTGTGGAAGTTTCGTGCGGCCTCGCCCCGTTTTCCATGCAAATAAAAGGAAGAAGATGTTCCACCGCTCTCAGAGGAAGCTGCTCCCAGCGCATCACCTGCACCAGTCCCTCACCCACCGGTCACCATGTCCTGCTGCTCCCACAGCACCAGGTCCAGCCGCCCCATTGGGAATTCAGCTCTTCCTCGGTGGCTCTTCCCAGGAATCCACGTCGTTTCAGCACGGCCTCATGTCTCTGGGGTGGTGGCATGGGCTACCGTGGCTTGGGTCACTTCAGCAGCAGAAGCCTCAATGTTGTGGCCTTCTCCAGGCCCAGAATAGCTCTTGGAAGATGTCCTCCTCCTCCAAGACAAGGATATGGCTTCAGTGCAGCCAGCATAGGGTTCGGCTACCGAGGTGCTGGCTTTGGCTACAGGGTTTGTGGAGTATCCAGGCCGTGCACCATCACACCCATCACCATCAACGAGCAACTGCTCCAGCCGCCCAGACTGGACCTTGATCCCAACGTGCAAATGGTGAAGAACCAAGAGAAGGAGCAGATCAAGACGCTCAACAACAAATTTGCTTCTTTCATTGACAAGGTGAGCCCAGAACCTCCCACCCCGAGAGCCCAAACAAGGTGCCTGGTGTGGAAAGGGCACGAAATCCTTGTGAGACCACCCATTTTAGACACTGAGGACAACTTGCACAAGGATCCCCATCGAGCACCAAGGTGTTCAAGAGCCGCTGGGGAGGGTTCAGTGCCTGGGCACTGCTGAGCTGATCTTAGGCCTGGGTGCAGGGAGGGAACAAGCTAAACCCACGTCCATCACTTCCAGCTCCTTCCCATTCTTCCCTGCACACCCCTGCCCAGAAAAAACACATGGATTAGGATCAAGAAACAGGTCGTTTCCATGTACCTAAAGCAGGAACACCCACTTCCCCATCTCTCACAAGCCCTTCATCCTCATCCTGTCTCCTATTTGGCTCCCTGGGATTCAGGTTCGACTCCTGGAACAGCAGAACAAGGTGCTGGAGACCAAGTGGAACCTTCTACAGGGTCAAAACCCCTCCAAGAACACCATCAGGCCCATGTTAGAGGCTTATACTGGTAACTTGAGGAAGCAGCTGGAAGCACTGGGGTGCAAGAGAGCCCAGTTGGTAGCAGAGCTGAAAGCAGCACAGCAGGTTTTGGAAACCAACAAGAAAATGTAAGTAAAAAAAAAAAATCAGAGAAATGTGAGCAAAGGCCTCAAAATGTTCAAGATTTACAAACAGGCAGAGACTGTGAACTTTTCATGGTAGTAAATGGTTCCCAGAGAACCAGTAGGGAGATGGAGAGACCTAGGAGGGTCTCAGGATATAAAATAAGGTCCCAATTTACAGAGAGATGGAGGAAACGGAGGACGTCCCTCTTCCAGGTTCTCTTTCTCTCCTTCCCAATTCAAGGAATTAACATTTAGAAACGTTCAGCAGCTGCAGAGGTCAAACGAAAACACTTTCTCCTGCAAATTCGGAGACGCAGAAACCTCTCCGAAAGCATGTTTGCTTCCCCATGGGCTACGAAACAAGACCAAAGCATCCCCAAAACATCGTCTGGGGAGAAGTTAAAAAAAATAAAATAAAAATAATTAGGAGTGTCACTCGTTGAAAGAAGGCCTGAAGACACCCAGGCAAAGGTGTAATTGCGCTGGACTCAACCAAAATCTCCCATTTTCCCACGCAGGCACCAGGACGAAAGCAGCCGGCGGACGTGCGCCGAGAGGGAGTTCATTGCCCTGAAGAAGGTGAGCAAGGAAGGGGCTGTTTGAACTCGGCTCCCCGGGTTCAGGTGGTGATTTATTGCCCAAAAGCGGCCCCAAAAAAAAACAAGCCCAAGCAGGAGCTGGTGCTTGGCTTTGCTGGAACTCAAATCAGCAGCAACTGCGTAACCAGGTCCCGGTTGCAGCGTTCAAAGTCCCTCAGCCCAAGGGCAGCCCTAAGTCTGCTCTCGCTAAAAAAACTTCCTTCTTCCATCCCCCAACCCGTCTCCAGGACGCAAACTGCTTTTCCTTAAACAAAGAAGAGCTGGAAGCCAAGGTGGAAAGCCTGAAAGAGGAGGTGGAATCCCTGAGAACCTTCTACGAGGAGGTAAGAACCCTCCCCCCATGGCTCCAGCCATCCATTGCTTTTCCCAGCTGGATTTTGAAGCTGTTTATCCCAAAGGAACGGGGGGGGAGAGGGGGCACCACGGGGCAGTGGGCATCGGGGAGACAGCGTGGGTGACACCAGCTTGGGGCTGGACTGGGAGCACAGCAGGAACCAGCATCTCTCTGACCAGCTCAACCCTGTGTCGCGGGCAGGAAACCCACCAGCTGCGGGCCCAGATCTCAGCCGCTTCGGTGGTGATGCAGATGGACAACAGCCGGGATCTCCACCTGGATGGCACGGTGGCGGACGTCAAGGCTTGGTACGAGGACATCGTCCGCAGGAGCCGGGCAGAGGCACAGACCTGGTATGAAAACAAGGTGAGAAAACCTGGCAGAGGGAGGGGTTGGGCACAGCTTCTCTCTTCAACTTCAAACCCAGAACAAAACACCCCCCAACTCTCCCGATTTGCTCTGATTTAACTCAAAATGTGGTTTTTTGGGATATGCGACAACCATCTTTTGGGTTTGTTTAGTTTGAGGAGCTGCGAGTCACCGCAGGCAGAAACGCGGAGACCCTGCGAGAGATGAAAACCAAGGTCTCCGAGCTGAGCCGGGGAGTCCAGAGCCTGAACGGAAAAGTGGGGAACGCCAAGACCCAGGTGAGCACAGCTCGGTCGGGTGGGTTCCAGCAGGGCAGAGAGGGAATTGCTGTTCCCATAAACTCCCACAATTAAATTAACCGGTGCTGCAGCGCCCTTGCAAAGGGTGTTCATGAGCTGCTGCTCCAACCAGGGCTGGGGTAAAGCCCAAATCACACAGTGCCCAAAGGAGGACGTGGTCACAGCATCCCATCCCCTGCGACCACCGAAACTGCCCACCCAGCTCCCTCAAATCCCTGCTGGGGGGGGACGGAAACTGCACATCCATCCGACTGCTGGATGCTCAACCATGTTTTAAACCCATCCCTTGGTAATTCAGTACGTTTGAAGGCAGCAAGGGGCACCTAAGGTTCACCACCTCTCGCTCCTCGCAGCGCTGCCAGCTGGAAGCCGCCGTGGCCGACGCCGAGCAGCGCGGGAAAACCGCCGTCAGGGATGCGAAGCACAAACTGGCCGAGCTGGAAGATGCTCTACAACAAGGCAAGGCTGACCTGGCCCGGCAGCTCCGTGAGTACCAGGAGCTGATGAACGTCAAGATGGCCCTGGACATGGAGATCGTCACCTACAGGAAGCTGCTGGAGGGCGAGGAGAGCAGGTGGGTGGGTGGCAGATCCCAGGAGGGTGACAGATCCCAGTGGGGCTGCGTGAGCTGCTGTAGGTGCACGTGTTGGGAGGGAAAAACAACTGGCCCGTGCTCTTTTGGGGCTGCAAGTCACCTACATGGTCCTGATGCTGCTCAGTTCCTCCCATCACTCCTAAAAGACCTTCAACAGGGCAACCCACAGGGGGAGGGAGGTGATTCCACCCCTCTGCTCTGCTCTGGTGGGACCTCACCTGGAGTCCTGAGTCCAGCTCTGGAATCCTCAGCACAAGAAGGACACGGAGCTCTTGGAGTAAGTCCAGAGGAGGCCACGGAGATGCTGGGAGGGCTGGAGCCCCTCTGCTGGGAGGACAGGAGGAGAGAGTTGGAGGGGTTCAGCCTGGAGAAGAGAAGACTCCACAGAGACCTTTGAGTCCCTTCCAGTCCCTCAAGGGGCTCCAGGAAAGCTGGGGAGGGACTCTGGATGAGGGAGGGGAGCGATGGGACGAGGGGGAAGGGTTTGAGATTGAGGTGAGATGTGGGGAAGAACTTCTTTGGTGTGAGGGTGGTGAGAGCCTGGCCCAGGTTGCCCAGA
>JAOXNH010000017.1:1728243-1745912 GCA_028566575.1 Bartramia longicauda | reverse complement strand
CCTATGGCTCCCCTCCCTGATCCAGAGTCCCTCCCCAGCTTTCCTGGAGCCCCTTTAGGGACTGGAAGGGGCTCCAAAGTCTTCCCGGAGCCTTCTCTTCTCCAGGCTAAATCCCCCCAACTCTCTCAGCCCCCCCTCCCAGCAGAGGGGCTCCAGCCCTCCCAGCCTCTCCACGGCCTCCTCTGGACTTACTCCAACAGGTCCAGGCCCTTGTGTTGGTGGCCTGGAGACAGCACTGCAGGGGGGTCTCATAAGAGTGGAGTAGAGAGGGAGAATCCCCTTGCTCGCCCTGGTGACCACACTTGCTTTGATGCAGTCCAGGATGCGAGTGGCTTTCACACGTTGTCACCTCATGTTGAGCTTCTCCTCCATCAACACCCTCAAGTCCTTCTCCTCAGGGCTACTCTCCATCCGTTCTCCACCCAGCCTGGGGTTGTGCTTAGGGTTGCCCCAACCCACGAGCACCATCTTGCACTTGAACTTCTTGATGAAACTCAACTTCATTGGGAGGCACCCAAACACCTGGGGAAAAAACAGACACCCCAAGCTTTGAGTCTGGTATCGAAGCTTTGATAAATAAAGACCAAATCCCATCAGTGCCCGTACAGTTCGGCCCCGTTCCTTGCTCTCAAGTTCTCCTTAGATTCCCCAGACTGGAGCATTCCAGTATTTCTCTAGATGATGCTTTGCCCAGATGCTGTTGATTGAGCCTTCATGACCCAACCATGCTCTTGGCTCTACCCCATGTAGCCCAGCTCACAGGGGCCACACTCCAGTCCTCTGTACCCACCTCCCCGGGCACAGCAGAGATTAACCTGTGTCCTCACCCTCTGTCCTTGCGTTCACAGCATGGAGCAACCAATACCCACAGTCATCAGCACCGTCCACTCCAAGCCAAAGCACCGTAAGTGGTTTTAATTTGCACAATTTGGTGAAGCAGAGTGTGAAGGGAACATTTCTAACTTCTTCCCTTTCATTCCCCTCCTCTCTCCCCACCGGCAGTTTCTGGCAGCACCTTGAGAAACTCCAAGCTCTTTGCAAGAGGAACCAATGGTGAGAAGAAGCCAAACGGTGGCAGCGCAAAGATGCCACCCTCTAGAAGCCACAGTGACACCTCACTAACACCTGAAGATGCCTTCATCAGCGGTGCCCGGCCAAAGCTCAGTCCCCTGCCCACCAAGGAATGCTTGGAAAAACTGAGCCCCACGGCATAAACACAAGATCCATTGGCATCTGGAGCCAAACGAGGCCGAAGCACTTTCTCCTGAACTCAAGCCAATGTCCGAGGGACAAAGGATGAGGATCCTCTCCAGGCTGTCTCTTCTGTCTTTACAACACCCCAGTTAACGTCTCTTGTTACCAGTTACCAGCAGAATCCAACCCAGGACTGTAGAGGCTCTCCCAGTCACATACCCACACCATCATCTTCCTCTCTAGGTCTGTTTCCCCAAAGGATTTGCATTCATGTCCTATGAGATCTACGTGTAGGGAACGTGGCAGGAGGGGCAAAGTATTTACCACATGAGCTTTGAATGCCCCAGCCAGAAGGCACCATCAGCCCAGGCATTTTACCAGTATTACAGAATCATTCCCTGCCCTGCTCCGAGCCTGTCTGGGACACATCCGCTGATGTGGCTTTCCAAGGAAGGCAGCATTGAGCTTTCCCAACAGAGCTGGATGGGGGGGAGGAGATGCAGGTCAACAACCTGTGCCGGGTGGATTTGCATATCTGGTGACAAACTGGGGGATCCTTGCCCACTTCAGAGTATTTAACTGATTTTACTGCCTTTTGGGTGGCCCCTTACTCCTTCCTACGCCACCAAAGCTAAAACCCCTTAAAACTTCTATTCTCACAAGCCATCTCTCCAGCAGAGAGCACCCCAGACACCCCCCCCCAGTGGTGTTAGGCCCTAGAAATGGGATATTGCCTCCCATTTAACCTCAACGAGCAGGACTTGTCTTTGTATTTATTGAACTCACGTTGCAGCTTTTCCCTTGCCTGGCCGACACCGGCCGTGTCACCCTCCTGGCTACGAGAGCCAACCTCGTAGATGCCACATTCCGGCCTCGGCTCAGGCGTTACCGTGGCTCCTTTGCACAACCCAATCCAGCCGGTGCCCCCCCAAGTATTTCCCTTTCCAAAGCCAGGCTCCAGCCTCAGCCACTGCCACGGCCTCAGCCCCGCTCGAGTGCCCAGATTTTTGAGTTCCCAGGAGGAGTTGTTGGCAGTCTCTTTGCATATTCCCACTGAGCACATCGCGGGATTTCCACGTTTCTGTAGGATAAACAACTCCCACAGCATCTGTGTCCCCAGAACACTCGCTCTCCAGGGTTATGGCTGTTATAATAAAGTATTGTCACATGGAAAGTACTGTATTGGGTTTTTTTTCCCCACAGATTTCTTACCACAGCCCACCTGAAACAGCAATTCCTTCCCCAGTTGCCAACAGGTCCCAGCTGAGGGCTCTGGCTAAGCTCTGGCAGCCAAATGAAGCTGAAAATTGCTTCCCAGGCAGGTCTTTGGTCCATGTCCCCAAGGAGAAGTATGCAGGGCTGGAGGAACAATCGCGGAGCCAAGGCTTTGGGGAGCTCAGTGCTCTGCCACCAGCCCCCCACATACCTCCAAATCCCAGAGCAGCTCAGGCCTGTTCCAGGAGATGAAGGGTTACTGGGACACCACACTCCCACCACCACTCATCTACACAGAGCTTCTCCTGGCTAAATTCCCCCTGCAAAGCAGAACGTCTGTCCACCTGGGACCCAGATCCATCCTGGGGGACCCAGACTCATCCTGGGGGACCCCACTTCCCTGCAGCTCCCCATTTCAGAGGTGCCTTTTCAAAGCCCAGTGGTTTTCTTGGTGCTCCTTGCTCAAAAACCACCCTCCTCTGAGGGATTTACACATCTCTGAAAGATCCAAAACAGAGAAGGCCCCCAGAGGTGCTGGAGGACCCAAGATGGTGAACATCTCTCTGCCCTGCTGCTTGCTGCCCACCTGGGAGAAACACTACACTTTCGGGGTCAGCTCAAGGGGTACATGGGCAGAGGAGGGGAGGACAGTCCAGGCCAGCAGAAAGAGCCCCCACATGTTAAATCTGTTTTTTCAGACTGGCAGGGATGGGGAAGGTGGGAGCTGCGAGCCTGCTGCCAGCTCAGGAGAGTTTAGCACAGAGCTTCCCCTGGAGGCAGGACCCAGCAGAACCCTTGGCCCAAAGCCCTTCCAGCTGGAGGAACAATGCTGGGTTTTGTGTGGGACACCGGAGGAGCGAGAGGCCCAGGAGATGAATGGGTGCTCTGAGCAGCCCAGTTCTTGTAAGGCAGGGTGGGGCTGAGGCTCCCAGCGAGCTGGGGAGGGAGAAACACGGAGTTAGTGTCGCCCAGAATGAAACCTGGAAACCCAGAAACCTGGAATGAATGGACAGGGAAGGCGCTGGGAGCCCCTAACACTCATTCTGGGGGAACTGGAGTGGCCAGAGATGTGTGCTCACAGCCAGGCTGGAAAGGGCAGGGGCTCAAAAGCAGCCCAGTCCTGCGAGAAGAGAGTTTCCAGCTGCTTTCCCTCCGTGCCGTATGGTTTTGGGGGATTTATTTTATTTTTTCCCTGCTGCTTCAAAGAAAAGCAGCTGAACAGGGGCCTTCACCACCCAGGGGACTGGGAGAGAGCCCCGAGACAAGAGCAAGGGACAAGGAAGCTGGAATCCTGGGTTGGGTTCATTGCTCTAGGAACCAGGAGAGAAGGATCCAACTCACTATTTCACTCTCAGTCATGTCACTGCTCTGTGCCTCAGTTTCCCCACGGACAGTTGGGAAGCGTCTACCAAGCCACATCCCACCAGGACAACGAGGTCATACAGCAGAACAACTCCTGCACCTCCCTGAGCTCTGCCTGAGACAGTCCCCTTCCTTGGGGACACCCGTATGTGCCCTTGCACCCATCCTTCCCCCCTCCACCACACTGCCCCTAAGCACTACCTTCACCTGAAGGACCAGCCCCTTCCTCAGGCCTAATTTTTGGAGCTCTTCTCACACCAGAGACACAGCCAGCCCTAAGCCCAGCTGTGGAATTCCCTGGGGAAGTTCTGTACCTTCTTCCCTTTGCCCAGTGAAAGGCATCACACCCCTTGTCCCCTTCAGAAATACCGAGCAGTGCCGTCAACGCAGGGTCTCAGAGTCCCCTTTGGGGTGCTGGGGGACAGTCCTACAAGGGCAAAGATGCTGAGTCAGCACAGGAATAAACACAGCAGCCACAGATCCAGCTGCTGCTTAGGGGATCGGTGGAATAAAGGCGATCTCATCCGTGTTATCTGGCGAGCTCCATCTCTGCAATCCAAAGCTCAGCCATCTCCAGGTAAAACCGTATCAGTTTCAACTGCAAGAGGCTTCCCAAAGATGATCTCAAACCCCGTCTGGAGCCAAAGATTGGAACATCTGCCCAAGCCTGGGGAAAGGAGACATCAGATGTCCAGGCCAGGGCCCAGTTGCGAGACAAAGCCCAGGGGCAAAACCCAGGGCCAGATAAAGGCCTGTGCTGAGAGCAGGGGGCAGAGCTGGTGGTGGGGCCGACTCCGGCAGGGAAGCTCAGCAGGGAAATATTTGCATCTGCACAAGAGCCACTGGGCTGGAATCCAGCAGACATGCCAAAGCAGACAGAGGGAAGCGGCTGGGCTCCTCTGCTGCCTTCCAAAGCAGGGAGAGTCTGAGCCTCAGACCACATCTAAGGGCAGCGCATACCTGGGGTGGGGAGAGCCCAAGTGTGAGCTCCAGGCTCCCTCTCCTGGGCAGGTGACTCCATTGCAAACGCCTCCAAAGAGGAGGCTCTGAGGCCTCCAAGCCCTGGATCATCCCAACTGCCACATCCCAAACAACCCCCTCCTTCCTTCCAGCAAGCCCAGCCTCCCAGAGGAAGGGAAATCAGCTCCCGGGGAGCCAGAAAGAGGAGACCAAAGCGTGGGCAAGATCTTTCCACGGATGTTTCAGGAAGGTACGAGAGTGGCTACAAAGGGATTGAGGCAGAGAAGTTTGCCCGAGCCCAAAGCATGTTCCTCATCCACCAAGAACTCAGGTCCTGGTGGGAATCATGCCTGTGGCCTGGCCTGGCTGGTCCCAAATTCGTTTCTCTCCACACAGATTGAGATCTCATTCCTTCGCAGCCCACACGCGCTTTCCAATCAGTCTGGGAATCTGCACAGGGAAGGCAAATGGGTTCCCAGCAGTTTCCCAGAGTGAGAAACACCTCCCTCCATCAGATCCCACCGAGTCCAGGGAATCAACCTCCTCGGAGTCTGGCTTCGGTGACTGACACCGACAGCTCCAGCTGGGGGCTGTGCTGCCAGCACCACCATGAAAAAGGCCATGGACCTCTTCTGAGGAGCAGACACACACCAATCCTTTACCCTTTTAGGGCTAAATCCTACAGCAAAACACTGAAATATAAAGAGCCGAACCACATTTTCCTTTGGAAACTCAGCCTTCAGCCCATCTGCTCCCCAGGAAACAGCCATCCAGCTGCACCGAGGAGCATTTCTGCTTCTTCTCCTACCTCTCCTTTGGGCAGAAGCAGAGAGCACCCACCAGGCTCCCACTAAAAACAGGTCAGGGACCTCATCTGGAAGCAGAGAGTCCATCGTCCAATCCTTCCCAGGGCACCGAGCAGCCAGCCTCAGAGGGACAAGTAAATTTAGACCTGGGAAATCTGGCACAAGCTGAGCCCGTGCTCTGTACTGGGGGAAAAATCCCTCCACACGTTCCATGTTGTTAAATGTGCGGGAAGCGAGATGGAAATGTATTCCTGGGGTGGAAGAAGGATGGCCTAGAGCTCTAGAGACTTTCCACTACACCTAGTCCCACTGAGAACAATTGCACTCTTCCAAAAATACCCTCAAGCCCACTCCAATTTCCAACCCAGTTTAATCCGCCAGTCCCACTTCTCCCACAGCTGCTCCCCCCGGGTTCCAGCTCACGCCTGGAGCGACTCCAGGAGACAGGGCACAAGGCAGAAGGAGAAAGATGGGTCCTCCAGGCTCGTCTCCCAGGCACAGCCGTTTCCAGGGATTCAAGCAGCTCAACCCAAGAAATCAGATGCTGGGAAAAGGCATTCCCCCAGCCTGGGGAAAAGAGAAGAGTTTAATTTCATTTCCTTTCCTTGCATGATCTTGGACAAAACTGTGCTTCAGTTACTCCCATTTGATTTTTGCCTGCAGCCCAGGATGGGACAGAGTTGAGGGGGCTATAATTGAGTTTTCTTACCCAAATGCTGCAGCCCAGGGCAGAGAGCAGGGAGTTTAACAAGCAGGAAAAAAAGGCTCAACCATCAGGTGGGCAGCGATTTGTTCCACCCCTACTGTCTACCTGAGCTTGAAGAGATCTCCAGCCCCACCAAAGGGCACCCTTGGCTGCCCACCCATCACCCCCCTGGCTTTTGAGGGGGGGGTAGGAGGGGTAGGGGGGACAGACACAAAACCAGCCACCCTCACTGGGGGGAACCAACCTCTTTGCAAGCCCCAGAAATCAGCCAGGCTGGCTACAAAGCCAAGGCTGGAATTGTCTCCAGGGCACCTGGAGAAGGGAGGGGAGAGCAGGGAAGGGTGGAGGAAAAACATGCCCGACCCCATCAGCCCATCCACACCTCTCCACACAGCCCTTCCCTCCGCCGGCAGGAGGAGGAGCAGCCGGCAACTGGCTTTTTTGCCCGTATAAGGCCAGGTTTTTCTCTCCCTGGCCAATCCAGGGAGGAATGCAAACACCTGAGCCTTGCCCTCTTTGCCAGGGCCCGTCCTCCCCTGCCCACACCCTGCCTCCTTGCCCAGGTGTGCAGAGCTCCCTACCTGCAGCAGGGGAGGGGAGGCTGCCCCCATGCACCCCACTCCCTGCCTGGCACAAAACAGGGATGAGGGGGCAGAAATCTGCCCCGCGTGAATTCATCACTGGGGACAGTGGCCCAAGTGGGGGCTTTCCTCGTTTCAGCCCTTCAGGTCACCTGGGAGGTGACCAAGCTGAGCCCAGGGTGTCTGCTGCAAGGCTGGGTTGCCCCTTCCTTTCAACTCTTCCCAGTTATTCACCATCCCAGACATGTGAAAAGCCTCCTCTCTTCCATCCCGCAGCCATCCCTGGTGTTTAGTTGCCATCTCCACCCGGGGCAGCCCTGGGGTCTCCCACCTCCCAGACAGCTCCTGGGAGACAGGAGCCTGCACAGACCTGCTAAGGGAGCTTCACCTCGGAGACATCCCCAGCCAGGCTTTGGGTCAGGGTAACTGGATGATGGGGGGGGGGGGAACTCCATGCATCCCCCTGTCACAGCTGGGACTCCCTGCAGGACCAAAACCAGTGAGGGACAGGGCTGGCAGCCTTCTAGCCCAGTGGCTCCCAGTCCTGGTACCACATCTCGCTGCTTCAGCCCAAGGTGAGAGGAGGAACGAAGGACAACGTTGGCTCATCACTTGGTAGACCCAAATTAGGGGGAAAAAAGAAAAAAAACAGACCCAAGCTGCTACCAGCCAGGAGGGACACAGGGTGGGGGGACCCTGAGCTGCCAGCCCAGCAGCCCCCATCCCCACAAGTCCTGTCTCCAGGCCCCACCGCCCGCCTCCGCACACTCCAGCTCTGCCATGACTCCACATGCCAGCGCCCTGACCAAACCAGCCCAAGAATTTCAGAGAAACCAGCGTTGCCTTGTTGTGCTGCCAAGATTCGGGCCCTGCCTGCCAACCATCCTGGTTAGAGCGGGCCAGGTTCCAAGAGAGTTGTGTCAGCTCGTCGTCGCCCTTGGGCTCCCAGGGTGGGAGTGCCAACGGGTCCCACCACCTCCGCCTCCAGGCGTGCCAGGGACTCGTAACACGCGGCCAGGCAGCACCAGCTGCGGCTTCCACACGCTCCCCACCCAGCCCGCATTCCTGCGCAGCCACCACAAGGCCCTCACGGGCCTGGAGGAAGCCAACAAAATGGTGATAAAGGTTGGCCATTTGATGTTTGCCCGTATTTAATCCTGCACGGCCCCTCCAGGAGGGCAGAGCCCCGGCGTGGGGGCAAAAAAGGGTAGGGAGATGTGTGTGTGGGAGGGCAACCTTTCATTCCCTGGAAGGTAGGAGTCAAACCAGTGTTTCCCAGCGGCTCCCCAGTTGCTTTCCCCCTCTCCGCACCCACCATTCATGCTGCAGAGCCACATCACTCCATGGCAGTGGGAGTCTTGGGGGCAAGAAGCAAAGGGGCAGTGGGAAAAGCAGCAGCTCTGCCCACAGATGGGGACAAGAAGAAGGTCCCTTCCTGGCAGGAGTGGGGATTGTGGTCTGTACTAACCTCTGTCAGGTCTCAGCAGGGATGGGGATGCTCCTCTTTCCAGCGTGGGAAGCTGATGGGGGCTTGGGAAACGCAGCCTGTCCAGAGCGGGGTCCTGACGCCCAGGACACACGTTGTGGGAGCCGGTGTCCATTTTGCTGAGCAAACAAAGGAAAGAGAAAGAAGATCAGGTCAAATTATCACTAGTGATGAGGAGTGAGACTCCGTAGCTCAGGGCAGGGTCTGTCTGTACCGGGTTTCACATGCTCTGAGTCCAGAAACCACTTGCAACCTCCCTCCCGTCATCTTCTCTGCACAGATGCCAGTTGAGACCTAGACAGCTTTCAACCGTGGAGCCCAACAGCGCATCATGGCGTGGACTGCAGCTCTTCACTGGTGACTTAACCTTCTGCAGAAGGCCTGCTCCCTCAGGCCTTTGTAGACATCAGAGCTTGTAACTGGGGTTCAATTTATCGTCTACTTGAGAGGTCACACTGAAGTCTCAGCTCCTGCATCCTCTCTGCCAGCTTTAAGCACGGCTGCTTAAACACCACTCAGCCCTCACCATCCTCACCAGGAAGAACCAAGAGCTCATGGAGCATTTGAGGAGGTGGAAGAAGGCCATCTTGGGAAACAGAGATGGTTTGGACCCAGGCAGCCCAACTGCGCTCCCTTCCAGCACCATCCTCACCAGGAACAACCAAGAGCTCATGGAGCATTTGAGGTAGAAGAAGCCCAGCTTGGGAAACTGAGATGGTTTGGACCCAGACGGCCCAACTGTGCTCCCTCCCAGCCCTCACGGCTGCTTAAAACACCACTCAGCCCTCACCATCCTCACCAGGAACAACCAAGAGCTCATGGAGCATTTGAGGTGGAAGAAGCCCATCTCAGGAAATGGAGATGGTTTGGACCCAGGTGGCCCAACTATGGTTCTTGGGTGGCCCAACGGATCTCTCCACTGCACAGACACACCAGGTGGCCTCCAAACCTGATGTAGCACATGGAGTTGAGCTCCATGGAGGGGCTTAGGGTGAGCTGGGGCAGTGCCCGGCTCATAGGGCAGGGCAACAGAAAATATTTGCGATGGCAGGTTGGCCAAGATGAGTCACACACGAGGATGGGCAGCTCGGCTGCTGCCTGCTCAACTCTCCACCCCTGGGAAGCTGCGAAGCGTGGGAACCCGGGATATCGCAGCCGGCCAAGCGAGTAGGAAAACAGGGCTCTCGCTGAGAGGAGATTAAAACTGTCCATCTCTGCAAAGCAATGACTTAGCGAGAGGAGCTAAAAAACCCCAGAGCTCAGCAGGTCTCGGGGCTGGAGATTGGCTGCTGGGCCTGGCAGGATCCCCGTGGCCACGGGCCAGGGATTCAGAAACACAATGGGAACGGCGCTCACCCGTTCCTGCCGGGGCCTGTGCGTGTGTGTTTGTGAGACTGCGGAGACACACCCTTCGATTCAAGGCTTTGGGGGAAAAAAAAAGAAAGAAAAAAGAAAAAAAAATTAAAAAAAAGCTCAGCACCTGGGGAGAAAGCAAATAAATAAATAAAAAGAGAGAAGGGACCACTTCAGAGCTGAGGAATCCCAGTCGTGACTCACGGCAGGGGCTCTGATGCAGGAGCAGGGCTGGGAATGCGGGGAGAGGGTCAGGCTGCTGGGAGCCCTTCGAGGGGATCCCCCCCCCGAGCCAAGGGCTCCTCCACGAGACCCTCCCCCTCAGCACCAGCCTCCTCGTGGTGCCATCAGGGTCCAACTTCTGCCCACAGAAACAGGACTGGATATTTTTTAGCATTAGCAAACCTGGGCTGCACATTTCCCAGCTCCCAAATGCCCATGTCCCCACCTTTACAGCACCGAGATCAACTTCCCAGAGTCCCAAAATCTTTCTCTCCAACATTTCCCAGGCAGGTTAAAGTCCCAGCAGAACACCAAGACCTTCTTCCCTGGCCAGCAATCTCTGCCACCCAAACACTGGCCCCTTTGAGCTGCCCCACCAATACACACAGGAAAACAATTCACACTTAAAAAAGGGAATATAAAACATCTGGGGCTTGGTTTCCAACTCTTCCAGAGCCTTATCATGTGGCCAAGGTTATCTGTCAGCTCCCGTGTGCAGGATACTTATCTTTCCAGGATATTATACTTATCCAGGATAAGAATAAGTATAATAAGGTTGAAAGACACCAGTACCAGCATAAGAAAGGTGTTTTGGTGCCTTTTGGGTAGTTTGCAGGAGTTGGAAAGACAAGACAAGGAGTAAAGTCCCACCAGTTCAGATCCATAGCTGCAGAGATCCTCTCTACATTCCCACCTGCCCGTCCCCCTGACCTCAACAAGGGGTAAATGCAGCATCCCCTTGTGCAACTTCACCGAAATTGGTGATTCTGCCCCAGTTTATCCCCCCGGTGACAGCTCTCCCAGCAGGTGACACTGTTTTCAGCCCCAGTTCTTGAAGGCAACATGGAAGAACAGTTGCTCTCCCAATTCAGACCAAAGCTCTGACCTACCAAAACCAGAAACCACTCAGAACCAAACTAGACAAGGGGGGACAACTCCAAATGTCTTTCTCTTTTAAAGCAGTGGCACTAAAAAAAAAATATCCTGAAGTTCTTTTGGCCTTGGATTTGCTCAGAGGAACCTGAAACAGCAGCATGTTTACCCCAAACCTGAGCTAGCATCAGACAAACCCTTTGCTCCCAACAGACTCCACATTAGTGCTTCTCCAACCTAGTTTTGAGTGGACCAAGGTGGTACGGAGTCTCTGGATGAACGAGGATGACTCCATCCATCCATCCGTGCTCCGCTGGCAGATTCCCGGAGAGCCAGCTCATACTCTCACGGCAACAAACAGCTAAGGGACGTGTTGTGACCTGAGCGCCGAATTCACTTCTCCCTGCAGGATTCGCCCACGTAGGGCTCTGGAGTGTGCTCTGGAGATTATCCAACACACCTTATCTGGGGCAGCGACGACAAGGGGAGCCGGAGAAAAGCCCCTGCCCTTTGCACGGTCCTGGGGGAGCCCAGTTGGGCCAAGGTAGAGGACTCACTGGTTAGCAGGGCTGAATTTCAATATAAAACACCCGAACCCAGAAATACGAACTTCCACCTTTCTGGAAGCTTCTCAGTCCTTGAGGGGACCTCAAGAAGCAACTCAGGGTCACATCTTTGAATTTATAAGCCCTCTGCACCAATAAAAAGACTGGGTCACAACTGGGAACTGCCTCTTGGCTGCATCTGCTCTTCACCACTCGGTTCTGGGAAGGGTCAGGGTTTCAATCTCCCCTTCCTAAAGGAGGTTGATCCGTTCCAATCCTAGGGCCACCCCAAACAGGAAAGACCCCCAATTCT
Source organism: Bartramia longicauda (assembly GCA_028566575.1). Taxonomy (NCBI): domain Eukaryota; kingdom Metazoa; phylum Chordata; class Aves; order Charadriiformes; family Scolopacidae; genus Bartramia; species Bartramia longicauda. The sequence goes on along the minus strand of JAOXNH010000017.1, from coordinate 1,734,296 downwards.
TCACTCAAGCAAAGAAACCAACTCCTGGCAGCCTGACTATGCTTGTCCAGCCAGGTCCTCCAGCTGCACAAGGACCAGGCAGCACCAGCATAAAAAAAAAACCTTGTGCTTCTCCTGAGTTCCCTAAAACCCTGCTCTCATCCCAGCTCCAACTCAGATTTCCCCTTCATTTGTACCCGAAGCAAGTTCCTGACAGCACCAAGGGGACAGAGCTGCTGGGACCAGCTCACAACTGGGCTGAGGACACTGCTGTCCCCAAGCTGGCAAATTCAGATTAACTTCAGCCTGACTGTTCTCAACGCCAGGCCATCACCTTGCTCCTGATTTCTGCTGCCAGTAACAAGCACTGCCATCTGCCCCTCCTCTGCCAGCTTAAATTTATGCTGAATAAGCAAAATTTTCATTAGCATTGGCTACAGCAACACAACGGGACTAGATTCCCCGTGGATTTTATGGGAGCTGGACCGGGCCCCTTTGAGAGTTAACTTTTGTGCCAATTTCTCTGCAATTTACTGAGAAGCCTGAGCTTTTTGCAAACCATCCCAGCCATGCAAGGAATGAGGTGGGGATGTTTTGACATGGAGCCTTGGATCTCTTCCAGATCCCACCCAGCTCCCTCCGTGCTCACCTTCTAATGCTCTCTCTACGTGCTCTGGTGTCTCAGTACCATCGAGCAGAGGGCAATTAAGATAACGTAATTTAAGAGAAAACAGACCACAGAGAGCAAACAGTGCAGGGAGCAGTGTGAATACACACGGTTATCGGGGGGGCCAGGCACAATCTGTGCGTGTGAATGCAGCATCCGAGGCTCCACCTGCATCTCTCCGTGTGTGCACAAACACACCCATGTGTGCACACACACCCACCCGTGTGTGCACACGTGTACAAGCACCCCTGAACCCCCCCCAGCCCATCTCCACAGGCTGTGACGCTCAGCTCTGGGCAATGCCACCGTGTAACTGGAAATCTGAGGAGAGACATGGCCCAGCAGCAGGAAAAGGGGAATTTTTGGGGCAGGACCCAGCTGTTGGTGGATGAAGGAGGGACAGAAATGCCTCTAATGAGCCTGGAGGGAATCTCCTCTCAGCAGCACCAGGTGCCCTTTGCACCTCCAGCCGCTAAGCAGAAGGGACAAAAACATTCCCCCCTCACCAACTCCCTCACCAACTCCCCCACCAGATAGAGAATTTGTGCTGTGACCAGGTGTGTTTAGCATTAGATTCCCGACAGATTAAGCTAATCCCGTGTACATCACTGATTTTACTAAAGCAGATCCTCATCCGGTGGTAGCTCAGCTCCAATTCAGCCTTACCCCCCCTTATTTTCTCTACGTTTCCTGCAGGTGAGGACAGAACCAAGGCTGACAACGTTCCTTTATTCTTCAGTTAAATCCTACCCCATAAGAAAAAATAAATAATTCAAATGTTTTCTACATTTTCACAACAAACAGCTGCTTCTTGTGAAGCTGAACAGACACAGCTCATGCATATGTACACAACCACCCCTGTTCCCAGCACTTATCATCTAAAGAAGCCTCTCAGGATCACATTTGTTTAGTCTGCAGCGAGATCCAAACCCAGTTGCAGATGTGGATCTCCATTTCACAACTGGCCTTTATTCCTCTGAGGCCCTATTCCAGCCTTTCCACCCAAAACCTGCACAACTCAGTGGGTCTTCAGCTCTGGAGCTCATAGAATTGTCTGGGTTGGACCTTTCAGATCATCAAGAGTTCACTGTTTGACCCATGATACAAACCCTGAAGGTGCCTGGAGAGCAGCCCTACAGAGCCCAGCTCCTTCCAGTGCTCAGCCACTGGGAAGAGTTTTCCTGAATTCCCAGGACTACGTTAGAGTTATTTTTCCCAGTTACACTCCACGAACCACGCTAGGGAAGGACATAAAGGTATTTTGGTGCTCCTAAAAAGAGCAGGGATGGGTTGAGCTGGGTATGTTGGGGCACAAGCAGCCTCCTGGCACACACAGTGGGTGTCCCCCAGTTTGAAGAGCCATCGGGGCAGGCAGACGGGGCTGGGGGAACCTCAGGAGATGTAACCTACTCAAGGCTTCTTTTTCCACCTGGCTGGGAAAGGAGAATTGAGAGGCCGCCCAGCCCCAGAGGGCTCTGGCAGCGTTGTTTGCAGCAGGAAGAGGCTGTCGGCCCCGCCTGGCGCTTCCCTTTGTGCATTTGCTGAGCTCTGATCTTGGGGCGTCCGTGGCCGTGGGGAGGGAAGGGCTCGCGAGCAGGACAGACGGCTCCCATCTGCTCCCGCCGGGTTTCGCACGGGAGGCAAATCTTGCAGCCTTCAAAGCTTCCACATCAGCAAATTGTCTGACAAGCACCGTCCTGGACGTCTCCTCAGAGAAATGTCAAGGGAAGGGAATGGGAAGCAAGGGAGGAGGAGGAGGGTGTTCTCTCACATGTGGAGGTGCCCAAATTCTGCATTATATTCAGGAACAGCTCATCCACCGCCCCTTTCCTCTCCTGCAGCCCCTCAGGCCCAGACCAATCTGCTCTTTGCCATCTCCACTGTCCCCCCCAAGTTCCTGTTTGGTGCAACCACAGCACAGGTGCCTCTGCCCCACGGCAGGTGAAGATGCAAAGCAGTTCCTGCGATGGGGGAAAAACACGGGCTCTTCTCCCCTCTTATCACACAACCACATTTGTATTTCTGTTAGGTGATATCCATGGACACAGCACAGAGAGAGGAACCAGGGCAGGACGTTCTCCATGGCCTCCCTCCACGAGATCCCATGGCCCCTGTGTGTTTCTCTGCTCTTCAGGAACTCAAAAGTCATAGAATCATATGGGGTTGGAAGGGACCTCTGGAGATCATCAAGTCCAACCCTCCACCGAAGTGGGTCTACCTAGAGCAGGTAAGTCTTTAAGAAGACCTTTAAGAAGGTCTTTAAGAAGACCCTCATTGGGTGCTGCAACAGCAACCGATGGACTCGATGGACCCTCCTGCTTTGGACCCTGAAACCAGAGTAGGGACTTGAAGGGAACCAGGTTCTGCATCAACCATTGCTCTGCTGATGACAACTGTGACCGTCGTCAACCTACTTCTATGGGGAACACCAGGCCCTCTGGAAACCTCCACGTACCTTCTCAGTACGCCCCTCCTCTCCTCCCAGTGTCCACATCCACACCCGCACATACACAACATTACAAGGTTTACCAGTGGCTTTACGAGCATTTACACACTCAATAAAGCATTCCTTTGCCTCCCAGTCCTGCCAGCTCTTTGTAAGCCCTTAATACTCTTCCTTTTTCAACCTGGAAGAGAACCAGGCCACCTCTACCAATACTCTTCACTGTAGTTTATAGCTTACAACTCCTTAAAAAGGCTTTCCTCCCTTTCCCCTAAACCTCTACCCGTCTGAGTCATGCTCTGCACAATGCCTGAAGTCAGCACTTCACACAAACCAGCTGGAGCTGGTCTTCGGAAAAAATGCAGACGCATAAGATAGAGCGCAAGGGAACAGGGACCAGCCAGGACCTGCAGCCTTGGCAAGGAGCAGGGCGAATGTGCTGGTGACAGCACCAGCCAGAAACGCAGATCAAGAGAGAACAGGGAGAAGCAGAGCAGCTCCTCCCTCTCCGCCTCCCCCGAAGGCAAAGATCAGTGTTTGGGACACCAAGGAGTCACCTGGGAAACTCGCAGCAGGGGAAAGGCCTAGCACAGACCTGTTTTTCCCTTTGCACTACTCTATTTTTCAACCTACAGCTCAGGTAAATGCATCCTTGGGCCTTGGAAATCCCCCCCCCAATTCAGTTTTGCACTGCTGTTATTCAGGGTCAGATGAGATTCCTACTTCCAGCATCAACAGTAGAATCCTCGGGAGAAAAGAAGCTCATAAATACAAAGGCCAGGAGGTACCCCAGGAATACCTAATTTGATTCCCAAGTCTCGTCCATATTTACTCTCCTTTTCTTCCTCCCTTCTCTCCAAAGTTGCTACAAGGTTCATCGCTCCTCTGAGGTCTCTGTTCCCTTCCACTGAGCCACACTGGAATATCACCCGGATATCCCCATGCTCTCAGGTTCAACAACTCTGCTCTCTTACAGCTTTTCCACCAAGGCATTGCTTTCCCTGAGCTCTCTACGAGATGTCACGGAAGAAGCTACACCATTTTGGAAAGTCCCACGAGGTTATTTGGGGCACGGTAGAAAATGAGCTTTCACAGGTCACCAGGGCTGCCCTGATCCAAGGACAATGTTGTCCAAAGAGGTGAAATGGAGACGGCTCAGAAACAATCCAGGGCAACCCAAAAGCATTCATCCTGAGGAACAACTGTGGGTATTTTGATGGAAAGACAAAGCAACATCTGTTTAAGTAATGGTTAAGATGTGGAGTTAAAACTCCACCTGAGTCAGTAAGGAATGCACTGCAGGTCCTGCTCTAGGGGCTGGAGGACAATAAATAATTCAGTATCTGCCCTACTTCTCCACCCCGGACAACAGGAGCCAGCACTGGTCAGGCTGGGAATGTCCAGGCAGGGAATGCAGCGGTTACCCCAGAAAAATTAATCCCAGCAGATCCAGGAGCCCTGGAAAACAGCAACCACACACATTCCTGAAAAAGCCCTTACAACTTTCAAAAAGTGCTCTGTTTATTCAGTTCCCTCCACACACCGGCAAAGTCGAATCCCTGCCACAGCTCAAGGGCAGCCCTGGAGAGGTTCCTCCTGCCCTGGTACCACCAAGGCTCAGCAGCTGTGGGAGGGGATGGATGTTCTCCAGGCAGAGACCGACACCAGCCCCCAAATGGGGAGCTCCCACCCAGCTCCCCTCATGCTCCTGCTGTGTCACCCACCCCAATGGGACACCAAAAGGCTGTATGAGAAGGGTACGTTAAAACCTTGGCTCTCCTGCGTGTTTTCCTCACAAAGTTAAGGGAATTCTTCCCCAACATGCAACCGAGGAGCCCTCCCCTCACCCTGGCCACTTCACGGACGATTTTTTCCCACCGCCATCTCCCAGAGGGATGTTCTGGAAGGTAATTGAGATTAAAGGGACAGGGAGAAAGATGAGCAGTCTCAAGGGCCAGGCAGGAGAGGAGCCGCCCTGCTCCCTTTCCTTTTGATCTCCGGAGAGAACACCGCGGAGCTGCCCGTCTCTTTTGATGTGTCACCCTGCAGCTTGTTCTCCGGCGGGAGGGCAGGCCTGTTGGAGCACGACTGCTCCTGGATTTCAGCTGCTGGGGTAACAAAGCTGCATTTCAGCAGCTTCTACACCTTTCACAGACTTCAGAGTCTCCGGGCTGACCCCAGGGGTGTTGGGGTGGGGGGGAACCCAGAAGGCTGAGGAGGGACACCACCCTCAGACTCAGCTCAAACTAAATCCTTGTCACTCACATGGAAGACACATAAATGGCCCATGCAACACTAAAACATAATTAATTATCATGGAATCATGAAGCTTTCCAGAGCAGAGGATCTGCAGTGCCATGGCTAATCTTTGGCCCACCATCCACAACTCAGATGAAGGGGTTTTTAATCAACTACAAAGGCACTTATCTAAAGTGTGCTCTGCTTTGGATACATGAGATCCCTCCTTCCCTTCCCGGCTTCCCAGCAAGGCCCCCACACTGCAGTGAAGGAGGTCAGAAAGCTCCACTGCTCTGAAAACGTTATCACTCAAAAGAAAACCTCCTCAGAGTCAAGCTGCTCTGGGAAGGATCCAAGGATGGAGCAGGTTTGTTGTAAGTCAGGATAAAAATCCAAGCAGCTGAAAATAAGCATTTTATAAGCCTGATCTAGAGCTGAACTTGGGTTGCCTGGTCATAACACATCAGGTCTGCACAGCATTTCCTGTTCACTCAAGAGCTTATCACACCAGATGTCAGGTTACGCTGCCCAGGGAAATAAAGAGTGCAAGATCACAGATCCAAGGAAAGGAGCAGCTCACCGGAGCTCTGGAGTGAGATGAAGCATAGAATGGCCTGGGTTGGAAGTGACCTTAAAGATCATCCATTTCCCCCCCTGCCCTGGGCAGGGACACCTCCCACCAGAACAGGTTGCTCCAAGCCCCCTCCAACCTGGCCTTGAACCCCT
>JAOXNH010000017.1:1709240-1720008 GCA_028566575.1 Bartramia longicauda | reverse complement strand
CTGCTCCTGCCCATTCCATTCCTCCCCAGTTTCCCCAGTTCAGTGCTCTCCACAGCCTCCCCCAGTACCCCCCAAGACTCCAGGCCACTGCCCCCACCCAGTCTGCCCCATTCCTCCCCAACATCCCATGGGTGCGCCTCTGTTTTCCCTCCAACACCCCAGATCGCTGACCGCCCCAGCCTCCCCACTCTGCCCCAATGCCCCCAGCACTCCACACCAGCATCTCCCCACCTTTCCAGTCCACCACACTGTGCCCCAACATTCCAGGCTCCTGCCTCCCCCCGTCTCCTCGGTTTGCCTCACCGCCTTGGGTCACTGCCTTTCCCAGTCTTCCCAGTTTGCCTCACTGCCCTCCTCACAGGTCCTTATCCCACCCTTCCCATCTCAGTCTGCCCCACCACCCTAGACCAGTGCCTCATCCCAGTCTTTTCCATACGCTGGGCTGTCCTCCAATATCTCAGACAAGTGCCTCTCCAGTCTGCCCCACTGCCCCCCCAATACCGCAGACCGGAGCCCCCCCTCAGTCTTCCTCACAGCCCCCTAATACTCTAAACCAGTGCCTCCCCTCAAGCCTTTCCAGCCTTCCCCACAACCCAGACCACCACCCCAGCGTTTCCCCTCACCCCAGGAACCCCCAAACCCGCTGCCTCGCGGCCTACACCACCCCCCCACCCCCGCTCTCCGCAGAGGCGTCCTCTTACCCCCGAGTTGCAGCCCACATCGAGCCCCAGCAGTGGGCGAGCCGCCGCGGGGAACAAGCTCCGCAAGAGCCCTCCAGGCAGGAGGCTGACTCGTCCCTCGGGCGGATGGAAGCGGGAATAATTGGGGAAGTTGCCGTAGGGAGCAGCGCCAGGCTCCGAGGCGGGAAACCCCTCACTTATGGGCGCCGCCATTTTAACCTCAGCCCTGAGCGAGCCGGGCGGGAACAGAAGCGTTCCAGGGGAGAAAGGTTCCGGGACAGAAAGGTTCCGGTGGGGGGCATTGCGCATGCGCACAGCTGCCGTGCGGCGGCGCGGGCGGGAGATATGCGGCCTTGATGGGATGCGGGGAGGGCGACAAGCGACACCGCCGCCCTCCCGCTGCCACTAGGCTAGCGCAGCCGCAGCTCCCTTTACCGCAGCCTTTCCAGGTCCGTTGGAGTGAGAAGGAAGATTCTTAGAGATTTGGTGCGAAAACAGCCCGTCTCTGCCCCGTGGCACCAGGGCAGGCCGGAGAGTGATGGCTCCAACCACCTCTAGCCCTTTGACCCGGCGTTGCCATGGCGACGCTGCGGCCTAGCGAGGGGGACTCAGGCCTTTTGGGGGGGATCTTGGGGTTCCCCCAGCCCAGCCACCCCCCCCCAGAGAAACTACCCACGTCCAAAGAATGGTGTCAAATAAAGCCAAAAATTTCATCTCGGCTTTCACTTGATGCCAACATCAAAACCCACCTGAATCTGGGCAACCCAACCTCAGCCAGTTTCCCTATTTATAGTTCCCTATTTATAAAGGCTTTTACAAACTTTCATAAAGATGTCCTTCAAACATACTCTCTCTCTATATATATATATAAATCACATCTAAATGGTATTTAAATCGCATTTAATCATGCATTTGCCCTGGGATTGCCCAGGCCCCCATAGGCAGGAGGTTTTACAGCAGAAGAAAATGAAAGTTTGTAGTTAAAAGAAGGCAAGAGTTCGCATGGGGAAGGTTTTAGGGTCAGGTTGACACAGGGAGCCTGGTTTGAGCGACACAAGACTAATTGCTCTTCTAAAGTTTGGGAAGACTGCACTTTTAGAAGACTCTACTGTCTGAATTGGTGAAAATATTTACTTTCTCGCCAGCTCTGGGGCGTGAGATTCAAGGTCTCGATGTTTTTGAGGTGCGGGGACGAGGAGGAACGAGACCCGGGCACTTGCCCCAATCCAACAGGGTTATTTCATACCATGAATGGCACATCCCATAGAAATTAGGGAGTTTGGTGAGGAATTCTCTCTCTCTCTCCTCTCCTTGGTGGCTGGGAACTCCTTGCCCCGGTGCCGGAGCCCTGGGCCCTTCCCTTCCTCTGGAAGACCCAGCACTCGCAGGGTCCCACACTGGCTGTCCCTGCTGGGGAGGGGACCAGCCTCCTCCTCATGGAATGGGCTGGGGATGATCCTTGTGTTGCTATCAGGATCGATAGTGGTGCTTTAGTGTTATTAATGTTAATTATCTAGTCTTATTCTATTACATTTCCTTGTTTTTTCCCCTGATTCCCCTTCCCGGGTGGGGAGGGGTCATGAGGTGATAGAAAAATGTCTAAACAACAGTAAGTTGTGGGTTCCTCAAACCGTAACACACAGGGAACCTGGATTTCATTTTATCCTGTGGGTGTTTTTCTTTTTTAATCACAGGGTGAAGAGCAGAGGGCGCCAGAAGCTCAGAAATTTGGGTGAACGACTCCTGCCGGAATCGGGGCCCTTCTTGCCTTGGGTTCTCGCCGTGGAAGAAGCAAGAGGGGATCAGCAGGGATCCCCCGCTCCGTGGCACGGCCTGTGCCAACTTGGCAACAAGAGTCCATCCAAATCAAAATACCTCAAGCACGGAAGGCAGAAAGAAGTGCAAAAGTGAATAAAAATTCTTCCCTTCTCCAGGCAGTGGAATTCAGGTTTTTCAAGGTCTCCAAGGGTCCCCAAATTGCTGTCCTGTTTGCTGCAGGCACGGGAAACAGTGTGATCCCTTCCTCTTTCCAGCATCCTTCAAACCCTGAATCTCTCCGTCCCCTCCCTTCTCCCACATCCCTGCATCCTACCGCCGGGTGGTCCTGCTTTCATTAAGTCAAACGAATTTTTGCCCTGTTCCTCAAAAGCCAAGTGTTGTAATTTGACTGAATCATCAGCCTTTTATCCCTTTTGTGGTAATTACAAGAAGAGCTAATGATGCCTCATATAAATGCTCATGGCCACCTCATTGTTTGAATGGAAATGCTCCACTTCAGTTATTTTTCCACAAATGCCATCCTGCAAAAGAGGATTATCCAGCAAGACTCAGGGGAAAATCTTTTTCTTTCCACAGAAAATGCAAGTGTGGGCAGGAAAGCCCATTCTGGCCGTGCCACGCTGTCTGGGCACACTTCTTAGGAAACAGATCTCTCACCTGCCTTTTGGGTACAGCTCCTTCCAAAGGGCAGGGATCCGTCGCAACGGGATGCTGCAGCTGCGATTTCTCTCCCCGGAGAGCTCTGACAGCCTGGACGAATCAGCCCTTCGGAGCTGATGGAGAGAGAGAGGAGTTTTCACCTCCCAGCGTAGGGATTAATTTAGATCAGGTGAATTGCTCTCCAGAGGCATTTTTGTTTCCCTGTTGACTCTAGAGAAAAGTCTACTACGTCAGGTTGCTCTCCAGAGCTACAGAGAATGCCCTCTGTGCATGTGCCTTGCTTACAACACTTGCTTATCCCAGCTTACTCATTGTTTTTTAATCCTTTGGCTGCTTAAACCAAGTCTAAGAGAGACCGAGATCCTCACCCAAAGGAGCCCTTTGGTCCTCGGTTCTTAAATACTCCTCGTGCTCCCTGCCCATGCTGGAGCCATGTGCATTTTATCACGTTGTGTAGGATGCGTTTCCTTAGTCATAACCAGAGAAGGGACAGCCTGATCTCCAAAAATACCTGGGGCCGTGCCACCTCGTGCCACAAACTTGTTTATGCTTTCTGTTCCGAGAGGAGGAAGCACCAGCTGCGCCCCAGCCCTTCCTTCGGCTGCATTTCAGAAAGGGCCACCTCACAGCAGCGACAACAGTTTTGCAACAATTTATTAGCAATGTTCAGAGAAAATACAAAATCCTATTTACAACGAAATCATAAGAACGGCCGGACAAAAGAAGCGGGGGGGGGGGGGAATACAGAGCCAGGATCCGAACAATGCAGACCTCAGATAAAGGACATCCACAGGGAGGAAGAGAAGCAGCCCCGCACCTCCCCTGGGGAGATGGTCGGGGAACCCAGGAGGAACATGCCCATAGCTACATCCCACCCCTCATCCTGTGTCACTCAGCCTTGTGAGGACTTCCATCTCCATGCGCATCTACCTCTCGCTCACTGCGTCAGTCCAAGCGCTTCCGCTGGATCTGGCGTGGATGGGCTGCAAGACACAGGGCCAGCAGAGGAGGAGGACAAGGACACATGCAAGAAGGGGAGGGCAAGAAGCCATTCCCCACTCAGGTGGCCTGGAGATGGGGTGGGGGCCATGCAAGCTTTTCCCACGCGGGAGCAAAAAGCCAGGAGGTGCCAGCAGCTCAGGCAACGGCAAAGTTACTCCACACCAGAAGGAAAAAGAGCAAGAGATCCAGAGTGGGCTGCAGATCCGTGTTCTCCTCCCCAGGTCCCAGGGTGTGCAGGGCCACTTTGGAGGAGTCCCAGTGCAGAAAGGAGGGCTGCAGAGCTCTGGTCTGGAATTGTCCTCCAGAGGAGGAGTTTCAGGACTATTTCAGAGTCAGAACTCATCATGTAACTCCATATTCCCTCCTCAAAAGCTGGAAAGCAGAAGTACCTTCAAGGCCTTTTGCTGTGAGCAAAAAAAAAAAACCCCAAAACCCAACACACGGCTACACAGCCAGTCTGCTAAGATAATTCAGAAGTGCCTGCATGGATCCAAGACAGAAAAATTCCTCTTTAAGCTCCTATTTCTTAAACTTTTAGGGCATCTCCCATGCCATCCCCTTTCCCAATTCTGCCTGCTCGGCCATTCAAGGCCTGGGTTTCCTCTCTGTGATGCACTGCAGAAACCAGCAGGTCATGAACTGCGCCATCATCACCTAAAATAATCTTTATTCCTTAAAAGCAGGGGGTGGGGGTGTTTGGTTTGGGGGACTGGGAAGGTGAGGTGGAAAGCATCAGTTGTGCTCCTGTGTGATCATGGATAAGGTCAGCGCAGCCACAGAGCGGTTTTAAAACTCTCTGCACAGTAACTTTCCTCTACCCAGCTCGGGGCAGGGAACACGTGCGGCGGGAGGATGCAACGTGTGAAGGGTAAAAGCCAGGGCAGCAGCAGAGGAGGAATGCGCGGGACGGAGCATTTTGGCATCAGCCTCTCTCTAACAGGCAGGGATTGCTAGAGGCAGCTCAGTGACGCACTTGCCCTGGCATTCCCAAAGAGATTGAAGATACGGGTTTCTATCAGCAGGAAGGATCACTTTTTAAATAAGAGCAAAAGGCCTCTTATCTCCACCTGGAGCTTTACAGTTAGAAATTAGCCAGCTAATCCCCAAACAGGGGAATGCGAGCAAGGGGAAGATGGAAAGTTACCCGAGCACTCGGAGGCATCCAGCGCTCTCGCTGACATCCCCCTTTGGGAGAGCAAAACTAGAAAATGGCCAGAGCAAGAGGCAACACTGGTGTTTGCTACGAAGCAGTGCCTGTTTTGAGCAACAGGCATTCATCCTGGCCTCAATCTCTGCCCAGTAGCCACTTAAAACCATTAATCTCAAGCAACCAAAGACCATTCTGTGAAGGCATCAGATCCTCACGATGGGTCACAGGAGCTCAGCTGCCCATGTCCCTCATCAGGAGGTGCCTGGCTTTGCCTGAGCTCTGAAACTCAGCCCTCTTCCATCTCTTCTCTACCAATAATCCTTGCGTGGGATCCCAGCCCTCCCGGGTGAGGAGCCACGCTTCAGGGAGAACTGACACACGTGTGCCCCTTGGGTGGGGAGGTGACCCCACAGCCAGAGGTCCTGCTGTCCCACTTCAGGAAGGAAAGAAAGCACAAACTCAGCCCCACTGCCAGATGCAAAGGGGACAGAAGAATCCTTCCTGCAGGGAACATTGGGGGGTGTCCTCAAAGAGGCTGCACATCCTGAACAACAGGTTCCCTTGTGCCTGCAGGACCAATTGCCGGGACACCCAGACTACGTGAGCCCATGCTCTGCACTTCCAATAGCAGGTACCATCAGGAATATACCTCTGCAGAGGCCACAAGGCTCCAAATGAACACAGGAGAGAAACAGGGGGTGCAAGGTTTTCCCTAGCCTTTTCCCTTTGTTCAGCTGGTTCTCCTTGCCAGGATCCCAGCAAAAATTCCCTACTCTCTTCCCCTTCATGCTATTTTCCTCCTGGCAGAGCTGTTCTCAGCATTTCAACATCCCATGACGTACAGGACTCAGACGGGCAATTCTGACAGCCTCTGGGGAAGAGAAGATCTTGGTCTCATGCCTCCCAGTCTCTGGTCTGGTTTGATCTCAGGAGGAGTGGAGGGAGCAGAAGAGACATAACACTTAAGCCCTGCTTTGCTTTCTGGGTCACAAAGGCCTAACAGCATATATACAAGCTGCATAAGGAACCCAGGGGCTTTGCTCAGCTGACAGAATGGAGCCTGCTAACGGGCCAGAAAGGGTGGGTTTGGTTTTGTTCGGTTGTTTTGTTGTTGTTGGTTGTTTTATTTTTTTAAACCCTCTTTTCCTCTTCTTTTAATATTTTTAAACACTTGCATCTTGCCAGCAAAGAGAAGATACTGCCTTGCTGCGCTCACTCCCGGCTGGAGCCAAAGAACTGGAGGAAGAAGGAGAAGATGTAGATGATGTCCAGGTAGATATTGAGGGCTCCGAAGATGTATTCCTCTGGGCTCAGTGAGTACCGACGATTCCCCATCAGCATCTGGGTATCAAATGCCAGGAACTGTGAGGAAAGAGGAGGAAACCCAATGACAGTCACATGGAGATTTGGCAGAGGCAGGTAAAAAGTGCTCTAATGGCAGGAGTTCTCTCAACTGCTTCACTGTATCCAGGATAAAAATGCAGACACTTTCTTATGGGCTATAACTGCGATTTTAAAAGCTGAGAACACCACACTGAACAAGCTGCAACTTTCCTCTTCTTTCATTTCACTCTTGATAGTCAAACCCTGGGCCTGACTCTTACTCCGGGCCTGTTTCCTTCATGCTTTTTCCCCCCAAGGCTCCCCCTTTGCTTCATCCATCCCAAACGTGTCCCATGATCAGCGCTGGGGCAGTTCTCCCTGTTCCTCCTCAGCCAGTCCCTCTGACTTGTCATTCCCAGACTTCTCCCAGTTCAGAAACACCTCCCAAGTAAGAAAGTGACCTGGGACCAACATGGCATTGCAGCAGGAGCAACACAGGAGCAATAAAGAGCAAGAAACCCCAGATCTTGGGGAGGTCACAGCACTTCCAGGAATGAACACAGGCTAGGAGGCAGGCTGGTGGCCCAGCTGCAAGGAAACTTGTGCCTTGTTCCATGACTTCCAGCTCAATGCCTTCTCTCACCTCACCTTCGCTCTCTCACCAGAGCCACCTCAGTGGGGAGCTCAGCAGGGCTGGCAGGGTGTCTTTGCCATCGCCTGGGGTCAGCCGCCACCTCTGCCCTCCCCCAGACATCATCAGGCTGAGCCGACAATCCTGGCACAATCGACTCCACCAGCTGAGGTTCTGACTGAAGTTTATAGGCTAAACATCTTTATAATTACCCTATTTGTATTTTAGGGAGCAGTCTTTAATCATGAATCACGGGAGAAATACCCGACTTCTCTTGAAATGACTTTATTATGGCTAATAAATGAAATTGCTCAACTGCTCTTATTCACAACGTGCCCAATGGGCACCGCCTTGAACCCCAGGGCAGCCCTCCGCCTGACCCTCACCGAGGTAACGCCAAGCATCTTCCCAGACAACTCCCACACCGGAATGGCAAGCACGGCACTGCTGGGACTTGCTCTGGGAAGAAGCTGGCAGGAAAGACCATCGGGGAGCAGTCGAAGGAATGAACCCAGCCTTTTCAACCTTCCTTGGAGGAGCTGCCCAGCTCCGGGGCTTTTCCCACCTGCAGCCAACCTTTCCTAATGCCCCTTAATCCCAAACCCTGGCCTCTCGCTCTTTCTGTGCCTCTTCCAGCCAAACTCACACCCAACCCTGGGCCCATTCCCACTCAACTGGCCCCAACTTGACTTTCCTCACTTCTGCAGCCTCATTTCATCCCCCAGGCTCCCTTTGAGCTCCGGAGTCCAGCTCCCACCGCTGTGCCAAAGCTTAATCCTTGCTATTCCCACTCCGGGGTTGCCTTTTTGCCCCGGCCCTGTGATCCTTTCTGCCATTCACACCTAGTATTGCGCATACGGCATGGGTTTGCCAGTCTCACCATGCTCCGCACTGGCACCGGCACGTACACCACCACCTTCATGGAAGAAGGCTGAGGTCACTGCTGTAATTGCTATTCATGAGCCACCTGGGGATGTGGAGCTCTCTGCAATCCTGCCACTTCGCTCTTCTTCTCTCCCCCAAACCCTCTTCAAAGCTAAAAAATATTTACTCCTTGCTTATTTTTCCCCGCCAGCACATTCCCAAGGCCCCGCCACCAGCACCCGCTTACCATAGTGAAGACGATGGCACCAAGCAGAGCGTAGATCGCGTGGAGCCAAGGGACCTAGAGGAAACAAATCCATCAGCCAGTGCCTGGGAGAAAACTGGTTAATTAGGACTTGACACAGAAGGGCTTAGCTCTGGTGTGAGGGACACAAGTCAGGGAAAGTCCTCTAATAGCCCAGGCTGGACTCGCTCCGTTTCCAGCTCCGGTGCAGTCTCTGCTGTTGAGCTTTTCACGGCAACGAAGAGGTCATCGTGCCTCAGTTTCCCCTCTCACTGTGGCCTTTGTGGCTTATAAGCTCCTAGCTCAGGTCCTTGTGTTTCCAAATCACCTCCTCCAAGACAGCTGCTGTCTCTGTGGAAGTCTCTTAGCCCTGTGCTAATGGAAACACATTGTGCAGCCGCCTCAGCTCTTTATTTATCCAGACAAGGCCCATCCCGCTGGAAGAAACACCAAATGCTTCTCGGGGCCAGCCCCAGCTTTAGTTAACAAGTGTAACCTCAATGCATTCATCTGCTGGAGCCATGGGAGGAAATTCACTGGAATTAAGCCCAAACCTCGACCCCTGCCTAGCGGCACGCAGTGCCAGCGGAGGAGCTGCCTGTCTTCCAGGAGAAGGTGCCCACATGGGGAGCTGATTCAGCCCGGAGATCGCAGCCTGCCATCCCCAGAGAGACAAGCTCATTACCAGCCGCCTGGAGCCACGCTTATCTTGACAAGCTGCAAGATAAAAGAGCTGTTGTCTCAACAGTTTAACGGCGGTGGCTTGGCACCACGAGCTGCTTCACCCTCGGGTTTTGCAGGAGGGAGAGATGGATCTCCAGCCGAGGCAACCGAAAAACCAAGCTCCTTGGTTTAGGAGCGTTCGTCCATCAGACCAACTCCAGGGTTAGTACCAGTGGGGACATCTCCTGCAGGGCTGGCCGGTAAAGCGTGACTCAAGTTACCAGAGGAGCCCAAGAAGACCTGAAGGGTTTGGAGGTCACTTAAAGGCTACCCTGATCAAAGCTGGGTGCCTCTGTCTCCAGGCAGGCTCTCCGGGTGATTAATGGTGGCTGCACGGCCCCACACGCCTTCCCTCTTTCATCAGCAGCTCCCGGGGTCTGTCAGGCTCTCGCTTGAAAGACAACTCACCTAATGAGACACTCTTGGATGGAGACCAGACACTTGGTGCTGCCACGCCAAACCCTTGATCAGGTGTGGCCACAAACCGCTCCAAGGTTCCAGCTGGGCACATCCAACACCAGCTGGGACCTGGGAGGCCAAAGGAAGCGTCTGGATCCAAGCAAGAGGGGCTGGCAGCGGCTGGAGGAGCCATAAGGTGGTCACTCATCATTAGGACCTGTCCCCTGGGGTCTGAATCACCCTCCAGAAGGGCTTATTTCTGAGAAGTTTGAGCTCCAAGAATGAAACGCTGCAGGACGGTGCCTGGTGTCGGGGTGAACGCAGCCAGGTCTGGCCAGACAGGCACCCCACTTGTCCAGAGTCCAAGTCCTGCCCTGGATCTGGGGCAAGAGCCCTGTTTCATGCAGGGCAACCCAGCGCTTTAACCTGCTCTCTGCCCTGGTTTTACTGGAGGGGAAACTGAGGCACGAGCAGGAGCTGTGACCTGCCGTGGGGTCACTACACAGCTCCAGGAACAGAGGCAAAACTTCCTCAAGCCCCAGGCCACCGCCGTCCTACACCCTGATATCTGATTGTCCAGCCACCAGGCAACAGCCACCTGGTCTCGCCTGTTCTTTCTGCTGGTGTTTCTGCACGTTTTTGGGCTGGGCCACCACTGGGACACACAGCTCCCAGCCTCACACCGGGACTGGTGGCACTGGGCGAGGAAGGAGGGGTGCGGGTGGTTACTCACTAGGCCGTAGGGCAGGATCACAGCCAGGATGATGCCACCAAAGAAGAGGACCATGAACATCACAAAGAGGACACCCAGGCAGGAGGTGAAGTCGAACTGTGGAGGTGGAGAACATCGCGTTACCAGCGCGGAGTGCTGGAGCAGGAGGCAAGGGAGGGAAGCCCAACCTCCCCGTGCCCACCACGAGGGACCCCCCAGCAGCTCACCCACCTTGCTGTCACACGGCAATTGCTTCAGCTGCACCTTGGGTCCTACAGCCCAACACCCACTGGTACGGCACACAGAGCCAAACACCCTACCCCGTTATCACCACAGGCAAGAACGCAGTACCCATCACACACCTGAGATCCTAAAGCTCATCCCGCACCTTTGTGCCACTGCCCTTCTGCACCCCACAGCATAATCCTACCAAAAAATATGATAGCAGCCTATAAGGGGGCCTACAAGAGAGATGGGAGGTGGACTCTGGATGAGGGAGGGGAGCCATAGGGCGAGGGGGAAGAGTTTGAGACTGAAAGAGGGGAGATTGAGGTGAGATGTGGGGAAGAACTTCTTTGGTGTGAGGGTGGTGAGAGCCTGG
>JAOXNH010000017.1:1687306-1704626 GCA_028566575.1 Bartramia longicauda | reverse complement strand
AGGGAGGTGGTTGAGGCCCCTTCCCTTGAGATATTCAAGGTGAAGCTCGACGAGGCCCTGGGCAACCTGGTTTAGTTAGGGGTGTCCCTGCTGACTGCGGGGAGGTCGGACTGGATGACCTTTGGAGGTCCCTTCCGGCCTGGACCAATCTAGGAATCTATGAATATAGAGATGGAGCCTCAGACTTTAATTCTCCCTGAGAGCGTCCGGCTGAGAAGAGAGCAGGAGTGCAGGGAGGGGCCTCTGAATAATTAATAAGTGATAAAGGTTCGGTGTAATACGAGGGGGGGGGGAAACTGCTGCTTTTTGTTAAATGATGCAGCTTCTCCTTTTATTTTTTATTTTTTTTTTCCCAATCACGCCCAGAGTGGTGAACTCCAGCCTCCCAAACACCTTAAACTTGAGGTTGGCAGATTTTGTGCCCGGAAAACATGCAAGTGATGTTTTCAACGTGGGGGGGGGGAACAAAACCAATACCCAAAAAACCAGCCCCAAACTGGAAAGTCCTAAAGGGCGGGTGGTTGTGGCAGTGAAAAACGTGCATTGTAAACTCCTCAAAGGTCCTCATCCCAGGGTAAATCTGAGTAATGACTCCGGGCTCTCGAGTTCCAAGCTTTGGGTGTTGTGTGTAATGACCAGGAAAAAAAAAAAGTAATTAAGTTCAAATTATGAAGCGAAAGGCGTTTGTGCAGGAGGATGACATGGGCGGGTGTGCGCTTCGGCTACTGATGGCTGCTTGTGGTGGTGGCTGAGGACAGGGTGGGGTGTTTCTCCCGAAAGGATAAGAAATAGGGATGAAAAGGAGTTTTCTGGCTGTTTTCATGGAACCACGAATGAAGGGAATGGAAGGAAAATGGAGCAGAGGGCCTGGGTGCTGTGGGAGACACTAGGTGGCACGGTGACGTTCCTTGCTCATTGGTCTTTTAAAGAGTTTTTAAAGTTGGAAGAGTTTAAAGTTGAAGAAGAGTTCAAAGTTGGTCTTTGCTGGACCTGGTGTGGCAGCGTAACCCCAGCGTGAGGAACGTGCTATAGGTCGCTGTCGCCATAATTCCGCTATTCTTTACGGAGCTCGGAATAAATAGAGGGGCTGTTGTGCGGGACATGGAGCACAGCCTTTGGCTTCTGCTCCTTTTCTGACCTCGGAGCAAGCCGCTGCGGCCAACAAGGTTTGTTTTACCCTCTGCCAGCAGCGTTCCCCCGTGCTTGGGGTGGTTGAGAGCCTCTCGGGGATGAAATCCTGTTCTTGAAGTGCTTTAAAAATAATCAAAGTGAGGTCGTGAACAGCTCTGCCCTTGCTTTTGCAGGCCCTGCTCCTGGAACCGGATCCACATGGGCAAGCCTTTGTGTCCGTGCCAGGCGCTGTTGAGGTAAGAAGGATCCTGCAGGAGCTGTGGTGGTGCCTGGCCCCATGGGCTGCCTTCTCTTGATGTTTCAGGGCAGGGAACCGAAAAAACACGAGGCGTATTTACACCTTTTTATCGACTGTGTTGGGCCTCGTTCTGTGCGGGACACTGCGGGGTCCAGATGTCGTTGTACAGTGCTTTGGAAAAGTCTCTGCCTCACTGCTTTTTGTTTGTTTTCCATCCCTTCCTCCCACCCTTTAAAGCAGGTTTGGGCAAAGGCTGGTTCCCATGAGTGAAGATGTCCTTGGTGGACCTCGGGAAGAGGCTGCTGGAGGCTGCCCGCAAAGGCGAAGATGACGAAGTACGGAAGCTGATGGCCAGCGGGGCTCCCTTCACCACCGACTGGGTGCGTCGAGGGGGGACAGACCCTGGTTTTCTGCCTGAAATGGGTTCTTTGTGCGAATTTCAGGGCTGATCCTAAAGGATACAGAGGAGTAAAAGCGGGGCGTGGGTGGGCAGATAACGCGTCTCTGGATTTCTGTGACGGAGCACATCCCAGGTAAAGCATTTTAAAAACCACGGCCTTCCCCGGGCCCTGAATTGATGTTTGTGTAAAAATTGATCTCTGCCTCCTGCAGGAGGGCAGGATCACAAGGATCGTGCTCCCCCAGGCAGCAGCGTGGCCAGGGCTCAGCACTTTGGGAAGCGCGGCTCCCCACAGCCGAGACAAATGATGAGTCAAGACAAATTAGAAGAACTGTTAAACCCCTCAGTAATAGGAAGTTCTTTCAAGAATGCGTTATTTTATTGGTTAAACTCCGTCAATCAAGAAACTCACCCTTGATTGGTTTCTTTTTTTGTTTCCTTAAAAAAGCCGAAAGCAAAGTGGGCCATCCTGAGCTTTAATGAAACTGGAGAATAATGGTTGGATAAAGGGAGACCCGGATCATAATGCACAAGCCGTTTTCCATCACCTGTTGTCTTCATTTCCTAATTAATCGGTCCTTTCATGTGTAGCTTTGTGAGATGAAGGAATTAACTCTTCTGCTGTGGTTTGGAGGAGAAGCTCAGTCATAAACGGGTGGCGCAGCGGTTTGAGCTTCAAGATTAGATAACGTAAAGATCCTTAAAAATGTTAAATTGCTGGATGCGCAGCCTGTTTTTTCCAAGTAGGAAAAAAAAAAGAAAAAAAAAAAAGGTTGAATTAATTTCTTCTGGAAGCTTTGTCATTTTAATTGCTGCTGGATGTACAGGTGGTGATTACTGTGCTGTGAACCCACGGTAACTCTCCTAAATTACCACGCAGCTGGGGACGTCGCCACTTCACCTGGCTGCCCAGTACGGCCACTATTCCACGGCGGAGGTGCTGCTCCGAGCTGGCGTCAGCAGAGATGCCCGGACAAAAGTGGACCGGACGCCGCTGCACATGGCCGCGGCTGACGGACACACTCACATCGTGGAACTGCTAATTAGGGTAAGTATCATAAATTAGGTCTAGCTTTAAGGCTGCTCTCAATCACCCTGGGAGTAAAGTGGTTGATATCCCTGGTATTTTTGTTTCCTGCTGGCACAGGCACCACCTTTAAGATGTTGGGAGGTGACAGCGCACAAATAAAGCTGGGGTTTTTTTTTTCAGAACGGGGCTGATGTAAATGCCAAGGACATGCTGAAAATGACAGCTCTGCACTGGGCCACGGAGCACAACCACCGGGACGTGGTCGAGCTGCTCATCAAGTACGGAGCCGACGTCCACGCTTTCAGCAAGTTTGATAAATCGGCTTTTGATATCGCTTTGGACAAGAACAACCCGGAGACGCTGGTAATGCTACAGGTAGGCTGAGGAGGGGGGAAGCTTGTGGGTAATTCCCCGCTCCGCCGCTTCGTCTGTGCGGAGAGGGATCCTGCTGCGTCTGACGGGATCGTTCTCTGTTTGCAGGGAGAACTAGAAATATGGAGGTGGATGAGGTTTGTTGTGTTTCTAGATCAACCGGTGACCGCTAGGTTGGTGACGGGGTTTTATTGCCGTGTGTCTCGCGCGTTCGGAGCACAAGTTGCCAAGTTTAGGTGGCAGCTTTGTCACAGCTTTGCTGCAGAGAGAAATAATCTGTCTCTAAAACGTGTGGAGGATATTAAAACAGGACGCTACGTGCTGTTGCTTACCATGGGAAGAGTGATGGATACGTGCCTGACCCCGGTCTCTCTCCCAGGAAGCGATGCAGAGCCAGGTGAGCGGAGAGAGAACGGATCCCATCACCACCACTGTGACTCTCACCTCGCCCTTCATTCTCACGCCGGGGGAAGTTGTCAACCTGGCCAGTCTGGTCTCTTCAGGGAAAACCAAAACAACCTCAGGTAAGGTTTTCGGTGACCTTGGGTGGGAAAGTCTTGAGGAAAAATTCCTGAGGGTGCTTACCAGTAGAGGGCAGATGGTCATTTGGTAGAGAAGCGGTGAGATTCAGCCAAACACGCCCAGCTTCTGCTTCCTGCCCCTGAGTATTTCTGCTGTCGGGAGGTAACAAAGCCCATTTCTCACTGATGTAAAGAAAGGTGGTTCCACTGGAAGTGGCCAAGCTCTGCTGAGCTCAGCTGTGGGGCTGCTACAAGACCTGCTACAAAGCACCGGGGCTTGGGAAAGTGATTTGGGCTGATTGCAACAGAGGAATAATGAGAATTATGGCCTGTGCCAAATCCTGAGCGCGGCAGAGCAGTCAGGGAACCGTTTGCTTTGTTCTTTCCTGGCTACAGGAGTTGAATGAGTGTTTTGCTATATATAAATGTTGAGTAAGGAAATTGCAGAATAAGGTCTGTTGGGTACGTAGCTTACTCCTTACTTCTTCTCTCCCACGTGTTAGATGGAAATAATTAGGTTCCTCGTTCTGTCAGCCTTATTTTGGTTGGGAAAACACTTTTAAGGCTGAGTGCAGATTCTTTTTGTGTTAACTCCAACTTTCATAATAACTATTGAAGCGAGTGTTTCTGTATTTGGGGAAATCCAAACCCGTTGTTTCTTTTCAGTCTCGAGGAGGCTACTAAATACAAGTTTCGTGGAGATATTTGGCCTCATCCCGCAAACACTTCTGCGTGTGAGTAATTCTTTGGATAGTGGGACCATTCACATGCGGGAATGTTTGCTTATTGACTGGAGAGCGGGTTTAAAATCCCAAATAGTGACATCCTGCAGTCCCCCCACCCCGAGCTCTCGGCCTCTGCTTGGCCACAGAGGTCCCAGACTCCCTCTCAAAGCTTTTGGGGCCACTCGTGGCTCTGAGGCACTGACAAACCCTCATTTAGAAGGGGGAAAATGACCCAAAATGTTGCTTTTCCACCTGTGAGGAAGACGCAGTGTGAGTGGTGCACATCGTCTTCAGTCCAGGATATTCCACAAACTCTGAGCGGCGTAAAACTTGGGATTTTTGTACCCCGGGGGATGCTCTGGCCATGCTCAGCATCACTGTCTCTCCAGACGGATCTGGCTGTGCCTGGAAGCCGGGTGGGAGTCCCAGAGGCCAAGCCCTGCTGAAAAGCTGGTAGAGAACTGTTGATTTCCAGTTTAAACACGTTCACAGCCTGTTCAGCCCTTCTCCTGGTGGGATCAGCACTTCAGTTGAAATCACTCTTCTTTATTCCATGCCTTTGATGTGGAAACGGGTCCTGTCCCCACTCTGGGGTTGTTTTGCCGGGTAGTCACCCCGAGTCCCATCAGTCCATCCCTAGTTGGGGATGAGCTCTTGGCACCAGCCTTGTAAATCCCCATCTCTTCCCACACTTCTCCTCGTATGTCCTGCAACGTAATCGCCTTTTTCGGTGCCACAGCACGGCGGTGGCTTATTGTCCACGTGGGACTGGACTGAAATACCCTGGGTTTTTCCCCCCCCGTGGTGCTTCAAGCACCAGTGGTAGCTGGTCGGTGTGAAAACAACCGGTGTCTGCTGCTCTGGGCCACGTCAGGAGGTTTTTAGCTCATTTCCCACCAGATGGCATCAGCGTCTGCGCCTTCAGTAGAACAAAAATCCCTTCCTTAATGCTTGGAGCTAATAATTTTTCTTGCCTCTCCTGAATTCCTCATGTCTTCTGGTACTGAAGTTTTTTAACAGGAGTGAGGATCTTTAGCTGGGCTGGAGGAATCTGGTTCCAAACTGCTGCAACCGGACGCTAGGCCTGGGGTACTGCCTGGTGCTGAGCCCTCGGCCTTTCGAAAGTGTCGTTCTTTGGAAACAAAGTCCCTTGATAACCTTTGTAAAATCAGGAGTTGGTGAGAAAGAGAGAAAATACCTTGCAAGGGTTAAGGCAGGGGAACTTTAGCTGAACTTCCCTTTGTGTGCTTATAATCTGTTTATCTGTGCTGGCAACAGAGGTACAGGATCTCTCATTTTTTAATTTTTTTTAAAGAGGAATTGTGGGTTAAATGCACTGAGTTTGCGCCCGTTTAGTTAATTTCCTGTTCCATTCTTATGAAGTCTGCCTTTGAATAGGAACTACTATGGTCAATTGGAGGAAGAAACATTGTTTTTTGGAACTGAGAAAGCTTGTTTATCTCACTCCAATCAATACCCCACCGAAGCAGCCGTTCCCTCACTAACCCTGCCAGGGCAGGAAGAAAGGATCCGTGTGCCCAGTACCTTGAAATCCTGTGATACATGGAGCCAATTTCTGCGTTTGGGCAAAAGGCTCTGTGTTTCTGAAACGTTTGGTCTATGAAATAGCGCTGAAGACTCCGCTTGGAGCCTTTCCCAACCGAGGGAAACCTTGGTGCTGTTGGTTTCTCATGATAGCCAATGAGTTTAATATATTCTTTAGGTTTTGCAACTACAGAGATGATGAGGGGACCAAAACATCTCTCTTATGAGGAAAGGCTGTGGGATTTGAGGCTTTTGAGTCTGGAGAAGAGAAGGCTGAGGGGGAATCTGATCAAGGCCTAGAAATCCTTCAAGGGTGGGGGTCAGGAGGATGGGGCCAGGCTTTTTCCAGTGGTGCCCAGTGACAGGACAAGAGGGAACGGGCACAAACTGGGACATAAGAAGTTGGGACATAAGAAGTTCCACCTAAAGCTGAGGAGGAACTTCTTCCCTTTGAGGGTGGCAGAGCCCTGGGAGAGGCTGCCCAGAGAGGTGGTGGGGTCTCCTTCTCTGGAGACATTCCAAACCCCCCCCCATGGATGAATCCAACCTGCTCTGGGTGGGACCTGCTCTGTCCAGGGGTTGGATTAGATGATCTCCAGAAGTCCCTTCCAACCCCATATCATTCTGGGATTCTGTGTCCAGTAAACGACAGGCGATGAACCCAAAGGTCAAAGCATGGACCTAAGCAGAGCTTGGTCTTCTCTCCCTCCAAGGCAACGCTACTTCTCCAGTCTACCAACTGGCCAAGGAGCAGCACATTATTTTCCTCTGAGGTCAAAAAGAGACAGGCTGATGCCAGTTCCCTTCTATTACTGCTATTTTGGGTCTTTGTTTGTGGTTTTGGTTTTTTTTTTAGTTATATAAGCCGGTGTCTCATCTCCGGGCCTGGACACATTTCATGATTTGGGTGTGAACTAATTAAAGCCGAGTTCACAGAGCCTTGTTCACGGACAATCGCATCGCGCGCGCTGCCTGCTTAATTAGCAGCACTAACACGAGCGGCATCCAGGAAACCAGCACAACTGCAAATAAACCAGCGCATGGAAGCGCTGCCTCCCAGCTGACCTTTCGGACCAGGCTCGGCTCACGAACGCCAGCCCAAATTCCAGGCACCGAGAGCAGCTCCGTGATGAAGATACAGCCCCACAAACACCCTCATCCCTCCAAACTCCATCCTCTCCCCTTAACGTTGCCTGCTCCCCCCTTCATCTGCTGCGGATCAAGGCATGTGGTGTAGCCCCAGGAAATCTCCCTGCTTTCAACGGGACAAACCCAAAATGAAGGATCTAAGGTTCCCCAGGCACCTTTCAGGTCTCACATCTGGGTTGCTGCACTGTTTTCCTGGGAGGTCCTCCGTTTTACCTGGATTTTCCCTGCAAGCAATACTCCTATATTTACTTTGAGCCTGTTCTGTAGAGCAGGCAAGCCCTCTTTTGGGAAATATTTGGAGGTATCCAGTATATCTCCTGTCTTGGACTCATTTAGGTGAGACTATCTTCTCACCTCAGAGTTATCCATGAATTTTCCCATCTCCCCCCTGCACACGTATTGAAGGAATTCTTCACAATGCAAGATGGAAAAGTGTTTGGAAAGTGTCTCCACCTCACCACAGCTCACATCCAGAGCTGTTTGGAGCACACATGGCCACAGGAGAAGACAGGGATACTCACTAGGAAGCCCAATACCAGGCAGAGTGCGTCTGAATGTACCCCTTGACCGGCTCGCTGCAAGACAGAGAAAAGGGATGCTGAGCAGAAAAGCATAAAAAAAATATAAATATCCAATCAGTTCACAGGCTGCCGCTAAATTAAACACATGGGGGGATGGAGCATGGGGTAGGTGGAAAAAACAACACGGCTGAACCTACTCAGACTGACCAACTGGAAAGAAATTCAACCTGTCAAGTGGGAAAGCCGGCCTCGCTGTTATCAATTACACAGGCAGGCCTGCCCCGGGAACGGCCGCTGCCTTCCCCGAGAAGTGATTAAAGAGCTGGAATCCTCAGGCTGATGGTGATTCATTATTTATTCTGGAGGCAAGACGAGCCCCACATGCCCAAAATGATCGGTCGCCCAAGGCAGAGAGCATGGGGTATCTGCTTCTGCCGGGGAGGCGGGGGTAACCCAGTCCCTGGCACCCAGCCCAACCAGGATCCGATGCCCTTGATAACTCCCAAGGGAAAAATACAGCAATTTATACCCAAGGGTGTGAGCAGCCCAGCCCTCTCAGCTGGGGATGGCACCTAGAAGGGACCATGCCCCATCCAGAGGATGTGCAGGAAAGGAGCAGGAGTGCCAAGGGACCTCTCGGGGTTCCCTCAGTTTTGTTTTTCTATTGGAGCACTTGGAAAAAAAAAAAATTCGGGAACCTACATAACAGACAACACCCCCCCAGGTAACAGGTAATGGAGGAGCAGGTCCTACTGCTACATGAGACCTACCAGAAGGTGAAGAAAGCCACAATAACGACAGTGACCAAGAGCTGGACCATCAGGATGGCATAAACCTGCAACGAGAGGCAGCCCCTGAGTGACCTGCAGCATCCCTGCCTCCCACCCAGCCCGGGGAGGCCACCAAACCATCACAGCCAGGTCCCTCCAAGGGCTCAGAGTGGTCTCCTGCCTTCACAGGGGAGGGCAGAGCCTGGAATGACTTGTCCCTTACCTTCCTGATGAACACTCTGCGCACATTCTTGTCATCCCAGCTGAAGGTCGTAAGCATCTCCGTGTCCCCTGGGTACCCACCACTGCCGTAGCTGGGGCTGGTGCCTGAAGCAGAAGCCAGACAGATCAGGTCCCATCACCCAGTTCCCTCCCCAGCTCCAATAATCTCACCCCAGTGACTGACTGGAGCTCAGGAACCCCAAATTCCAAGGTTTTCTTGTTGCACTTGCTGGGTCACACCCTGCTCCCTTCCCACTCCTGCATTTTACTGGGACCATCTCCGAGAACAGAGCAGGGAAACCACTTCTGCAAACTCCAGCGCACCAAGGACACCAGGGCTAATTCCTGCCCGTGGCAACACCGTATTTTTTAATGGCAATTAGAGGGCTCGTGTCGTACCCTCGCTCACCTTGCATCCCCCAGAAGAGCCGTGACTCAGCTCCTCACTCATCCCCGTCAGGGCGCTGGTGCAGGCTTCCCTCTCTGCTCTCTAATTTCCGGGAGGTAAGCGGGCTCTGCATCGCCTCTGATGCCAAGCCTGTGCCCTCTCCCAATGTGACCACCTCATTACAGCCAGCTTTTCCACCGGATCCATCCTCAAATCCCATTTCCATGCGGGGAATAGCTCAGCAACAGACCTAAACGAGAGGGAACCAACCCCAAAGTATGTTCCCTAAAAAAATCCATCCCGCCATGAGCCAACCCTGCTGGGCTGTAACACAGGCTCTTGTTGCTGGAGTTCTCCTGCAGATGGGCCAGGAGGAAAGGCTGGACTATAAACCATCAGGTTTCTCTGCAGATGGAAGGGAGGAGGGAGGAAAACATCGGAAAAGCCCTGCGCTGACAGCCAGGGATGGAGGCAGGAGCGGGGATATCACAGGGCAGGGGCTGCAGGGAGAAACCCAAAGCAGCAGCTTCTCCCCCCCCGAGATTGGCCGCAAAAATTAGATACGGAATCAGCCCCCTCCATCTCCCGAGCCTCATAAAATAAATCCTGAAACCTCTATTGTCTTGGTGTCATCGCCCCACGCTGTTTGCTCCTCTTGCCAATATCCCCTCCTGTGTTACTGACAGTCCCCCCTCCTGGATTTCCTACGGAAGGAAGGCTGATGGGATTATACACCAGCTACACATTTGTATCCCTGCTTGTCCGACAGATGCCTCCCCTCCTTCTCAAATCTTCTCAGCCCTGTGATACTCAGATCCTCCAGGAAGGTGGAGGAACGGCTCTCCCAACTCAGAGGAGAGGCCACAGGCACCAGGGAAGCCAAACTGGAGGCCCTGCCTCCTGGATTTCCTCTGTTTTACTGCTCAAAGGCTGTTTGCTCTTATTATTGCAGGAGCCTCATCCTAAAGGTGCCCCCGGCAGGGAATTAATCCCTTGTGCTCTTCTTGTGCCTTCTCCTGCGCCCCAGCGGAGGTGAAACCCCTGCAGCGCATCCTCCCTGCGTTTCTGCGGGATCTGTCATCGCCCACGCGGGGCCGAGAGCACCCGAGGCCCATGTCCCCAGGGGACACATCACTGCCACCTGCGTCAAAGCAGCCGAGGCATCTAAACATCAAATTAGGCACCTAAATGCCTCGGAGGAACGGAGGGGGTTTCCTCCCTCCCTGGCTCGTGCGTCCCCAGCATCCATCACCTCCCTCCCATGGCCACATCTGGGGCAGGAAGAGAGCGCGTCCCGAGATCATTACTGAAGAAAACAACCCCAAAACCCACATCATTTCTTTCCAGCTACTTCCAGCCTCATAGAAGCTGTTAGATACAGCCCCACGGCATGCGTCCAGGATGGGAGCCACCGCTTGCAGCATGGCTGAGGGCAGGGAAAGGGGAGAAACACGTGAAATCAGAGGAAAAGACCAGCAGGGATCAGGACACAGCTGCAGAGAGGAAAATCCTGTGAGGCTTGTCAGGGAGGGGACAAGAGATGACACATCACCTAAACAAGTCCTCTGGGAAACCCAAAATACCCGCATCCTGACCCGTTTGGGCTTTGCCCATCCTAATTCATTGTGACAGCAGAGAGACCCAGCTGGTTGTCACAGCAAGCTGGGAGGTTATTTATCCCCTCTGTTTCTGACCCCCGGAGGCAAACAAGGATGGGAAAAGTCTGTGGAGCCACCGGGGTGTGAAGGGATCCACATCTCAGAGGGGTTTAGTTTGCTCGTTCCCCTTCCCCAAACATCTCCATGCCTGCAGCTGCGCCCATCCTGGATGGAACAGGCAAAGCACAGCGGAGGAAGGGGATTGAGCAGAGAGAGGGGTCTCGGGAGCCATTAAATCCAGTCTCTCCAGTGCTCTCCCCAGTTTGATGCTGACGGAGCACTTGGCCACCCCAGCAGACTCACTTGCCGGCCACTGCACCCATCCCAGGTCGCCGTTACCCTGCATCAGGCACAGTGGAGCCTTTGTCCCCTTGTCACATCCAAGCAGAAGCCACACGCGGCACCCAGGGAAGAAAAGCTGTTTGTTTGCTGAGGATTTGGCCACGCAGACGGACGCTGGAACAATCCAGCCTTCAAGTCCAGCTGCTTTTTAGCCTCCCCTGGCTCCAAACACGGGCTCGTGGCAGCCAGACCTCACTGATGCCCCGGCGCTGATTTTTGCCAGTTCAGCGGCTTCTTTGAAAGCCGGGGTTGAGCAGGAGCTGGAGGGGGGAATGGTGCCTGCAGAGCTGGGATTGTGGCATCAGGACCCTCTCCAGCCCCAGGAGGTGGCATTGCCCAGTGCAGCCATCTGGGAGAGGGGATTTTTATATTTTATCTTCCCATCCCAGTACTGGGAAGGGGAGCAGGGACAGAGCACTGGAGTTTAGTCCCACCTCAGTGTGGTCTAATGATTGGGTTAAATGTTTTTTGGGGGTTTTTTTACATATAGATAGAGACTTCTCTGGCTTGTAGCTACAGCTCTAGGGTGAGCTCCACCATGGACCAAACTGGGCACCACATCCCTGATTCCCTTCTTCCCACCAAGCCTGGAGGGGGAATCTCTGCACCCTTCTCCCCCCTCTCCCAGGGGCTCAGCCTGGCTACAGCCACAGGAGGACTTACTGGGGTCGACGTAAGCCCAGCTGGGGTGGAGCGGCACCGATGGGGGAGGAGGGTAAGCCCCAGCCTTCATCCCTTCTCCCACTGTCGCCTCCTCATAGGTCGGAGGAGCTGGTGGAGCCGTGGCATTGTCCTTCTTCTCCCTCTGCCCCTCGGAGTTGCGGGGTTTGTTGTTCACAGAGAGCTGCACAAAGGGTGGGGAGGAAAAGAGAGATTAGCCTATAAATCCAGCACAGGAACTGCCCTGCAATGGGAACCCGACCGGGCACACACACCGGAGGTCCCTCTGTTGGGTCCCAGGAACTGGAAGGACCCCCAGTAACTCCTGTGAGCTGGCAACGGACCCTGCTCCCCCAGGGAAGGAGCATCCTCTGATGTGACTGAGGGGAGAGATGGGGAAAAAAAACCCTGCCACGATAAAGGGGATGAAAAATTGTAGGCAGCCAGGTCTGAGGGGAGACACAGCCTTGCCCAGGGTCCTCCGTGGTGCCTCGAGCTCATACGTAACTCTGGAAAGCATCCAAATAATTATCCGCTTTTCAGCCTACTTCTTTCTAAATTTCCCCTTAAAAAAAAAAAAAGAGCTTTCAGTTACTGGGCAGAAAACCCTGAACTCCTTCATTTCCACTTGCACCCACGTTTGGGGGGGTTTTTTGCTGGCCCCCAGGAAGAGCTCTGGTTTGGCCCTCCAATATTTCCTTCCTTCCATTCCTCTCTGCCCGTGGAGAGGCTCAGCCTTCCTGCTTCCCAGAATTTGAAGGGGCAGATAAGGGACTTGGGATGCCACCTCTTCCGACTGTTGCAATCCCAGCAAAGAGCCAGCCTCAGGCCACCCAAGAACTTCCTCTTCTCCTTGGGAACATTATCCATTTCACCTTCCAGATCTTTGTCATCCCGGGATAAGTCACGAGCCTGGTGGCCTGCCCTCGCTGCCAAAGAGGGGGCGGGAGGGGGGAGGAGGGCAGCTCAGCCCTCAGGGCGAGCATCCCCACGGATCACAGGGATGCAGGGCTGGAACCACAAGGAGTCCCAAAGGAAGAGGACAGAGTCACAGCACTGCAACAGACCCTGCAAAAAGGTCTTAAATTAAAGGTGGAACAGGCCCATTCAGCAGGAGCAGACGCAGCTGCATCGGGATAACTGTGCCACCTCCTCTGCCGGCTCGTGGGGACTGTCCCCTCCCTGTCCTCTGTACCCTGCCCTTGGGTACAGGGTGGCCAATGTCACACAAGACCCCTAGAGATGCCCAAGGAGATACAGAGGAATGATGTTGCCTGCATCCAGGCAGCCTCCAGCATCGTTGTCATGGCAATGGTGCACCGTGCTGGCAGAGGATGCATTTAACCCCCCCTTCCTGGTCTCCCCAAAATCCAGAGCTCCCTGGAGCAGGAAGGGGGTGCTCAGGGTGCGGGGGTGCCCAGCACTGGCTGCTGGGAGGGCACAAGCCCCCCTCATTGAGCTCCCTGACACCCGGCATGGGAAGAGGGAAGGGCCAGAGGTCCAACAGCAGGGCTGAGCTCCGCATCCAGCACCAACGGCCCCCAGCCCCATAACGACACAGCCCCAAATCCCCTTACTCTTCTTGAAAGAGGGTACCCAGCTCCCCCCATCCACGGCGATTGTTTTGCTCCTTAAATCCCCTCCTTTCAACCCATTTCACACACACACACACCCCCAAAACATGCAATAGTTATGCAAGCAGGACAACCCATCATCCCAGCGCTGGCCTCCCACCTACCTTCCCCTGGGTCATGGCTCCTGGCTAGGGATGCTGCTGGACCCTTCCAGCAGCAGCAGGAGGACGAAGGCTGAGGATGAGCACGAACCCCCTCACTGGGTCCCGTCCACCCCCTCTCCCGGGGTTTTTCGGGGCTGGTGGCGACGGCTACAGCTTCCGCAGCCTGCGCTGATGCCTTCACCTTCTAGCAACGTCCACGGAGACACTACGGGCGCTGGAGGGAGGACCGTACCATTCCCAGCCTGCAGCACAGGGGGAAGCCGGGAAAAAAACAGCTTAAAACGGAGGCGAGCAGCCAGCAGCAGGGATGGGGAGGATGCAGGGATGCAGCCGTGGGGAGGATGCAGGGACGCGGCAGCGGCAGGGTCCCGCAGGGTGGGGAAATGGCCACCCCAGAGATGCTGAGGTTGCAAAGGGGATGGAGACGGGAGGGATGAAGGATGCTTTGCTGCAGCATCTCTCTGCCACCAGCAATCAGGGAGCAGCAGCTTCCATGGGCCCTGTGGGGGGCTCTGGGGGGCCTCTAGGGGAGGCTCCGCTGGGGCAGAGGGGGAGGCCTGAGCCAAGCTCCCTACGTGGAGAGCAGGAGAGAGGAATCACACAGCCCTGGCTCCCGTCCTGACCCTTCCCAGCTTTGCATGGAAGGGGGGATAGAGGGGTTAAGGCTCATTTGTCCCAGGTACATTGAGCCATAGAGTCCCAGCTGGGGGGCAGGAGGAGGGTTCAGAGGTGTCCCAGGGCAGCCAGCATCCTGTGGCCACCACGCAGCCCCCATCCCCAAAAAAATATTGTTAATTCAAGCACACGGAGGAGGGGGCTGAATGGGGAGTCCAGCTCCCAGCCCCGAGCACATCCAAGGGAAGGGGCACAAAGAAAATGAGGTTTTACCCCCCGTGACAGGGTCGGGGGGGGGGCAAAATTACATTCTGCAGAGCAGAGTGAGGTGAAGACATCTCCTCTTACCGCCCAGCCACAGGCAGCAGGAGATGGGCGGGGGGAAGAAATTGTTCCTTTACACAGTGAGGTGCTTCCCACGGGCAGAAAATGTGTCCAGGGCAGAGGAAGAGACAGGCAGGACAAACACAAACACAACACACCCTCACTTAACACATGGAGGGATGGACTTGCGGCGGGGGAGAGATGTCTTACACCATGTTTCCCACAGTAACAGTGATTTCAGGCCATACTGGGACCACTCTCAGGCTGGAATCTCTGCCCCTTCATCCCAGCCCTCCACATCCTCCCCTCTGGGTCCTTCCTCAGCCCCTTCAAGTCTCATTCATCGCTTTCCATTGGCACACATCGCGCCTCAAATTAGTTTACCGAGTGTAGAATACAGGTACAAAAATTAAACTAGTTCACTGAGGTGAAAAAAAAGAAGCCCCTGCCACATTTCAGGCTCCCTAAAAGTCCTAGAGAAGGTGGCAAACAGGCTGTCTTCAAGGAAAGGAGGTTGAAAAACCCATCCCCGTTGGCGGCTTCTCCGGCAAAGGAAGGGTTAAAGGGAAAGCATGAGCTGGAAATGAAGGAATGCAGCCAAGCAATGTACAGCTGGCATCCACACAGACCTAGCCCCAGCTATTCAATTGGAAAGAGAGGTGATTACCACAAGGACTGCAAAAACTTGTCAGGATTATTCAGAATCAATTAAGTGCCTGTTAACCACAAGCTCCTCAAGGGCTTTCATTCTCCTGGAGGTTTGAGCAGAGGCTTAAAACCGGGCAGGTCCCCAGCCAGGGAGGGAAACTCAACCCAGCAGGTGGGGTTCTCAGATGCCACCCAGCACAAGGAAACCAAACCCCTCCATGCTCTTCAGGCAGGGGATGAGTCCAGGGGTCAAGAGCCTGGGAACAGAAACTCCAGGTGATGCCTGGCATCGTGGGGAGAAAGGAGACCCCAGCCCCAGAGGGAAACTCATCCCAGCTGCAGTCCCCGGCTGAGCCAGATTCATAGATTCATGACACAAGAGCTGGTTGCCAGCACCACTGCCAGCACGCTGCAACAGCCACAGCCTCCCACAGACTGTGGTGTCTCGGTGGGATTCCTTGGTGGGATGATGTGGGATCCTCCACGCTCCATCCCAAGGCTGAAGATCCTTCAAAGAGTTAAAATACTGAGTCTGGAAGAGGAAAAAACCCTCAGCAGAGAAAGGCAGATGGCATTGCCCACCACAACAGCCTCTCGCTAAATAAAAAGCAGCGGGGAAGAGACACCAAACCCCTCCACCACCCTGGTGTCTGGAAGACCCATTCCTACCCCCTGAGCTCCCAGAGGGTCTTCCCTCACCTCTCAGCCCCAAAACACATCCAGCACTAACAGTGAACCTTTTCAGGGGGCTCTGAGAAATCTTTGTGTCAGGAAAATGAGCTGGGAGAGCTCATGAGCTGCAAGGATGGAAGGGAATCTCATTGTGCCATGGAGAAGACAAGGCTGACTCTGCCCAATGATAGCCATGAACAGGGACCAGCTTTCTCCACCAAAAAAACCTGCTCCAAGCCCTGTTCTTTGCTTTGCTGTTTGAGCTGGAAGCTCTGAAATGTGTCAGAGCTCTACCAAAAAGGTAGTTTTCTCTAGATTTTCCATTTTTCCAGTCTCAGAGGTGCAGTAGGAGGGGAAGTCCACACCAGAGCCAGGCTCTGGATCGCCATGCTCTCGCACATCATCATCCCAACCCTTCAACATCCCCCCAACGTTGGACCATGGGAGGCAGCCCTTCCCCTGCACTCATCTCCCTTTAATACTCAGGAAAAATAAATAAATTAAAAAAGCCAAAACCTGTCAAGGCCACACCCTGCCAACTCCAGGAGGGATTTCACAGGGATTAAAGCATCTGTGCTGAACGCTCAATCACACCAAAACCAAGGCAAAGAAAACCTGATGGGATAATTAAGGGATCTGCTGCTTCAACACACGTGATGTAACACCCTGCAGACCTCTGCAAATAGGCTTTCCCCCATTCCCAAGAGGAAAAAAAAGCCCCCACTGGCAGTAAATGTTCTGCCACAGACTTAAAAAAAAAACCATTAAAAAATCCAGGAATTTACCCTAGGCTTTCCAGCTGCTGAATTATCCCTGGATTATTAATGCTAAATCCTGCCACCAGGCTTGGTCCTTGGGTGGGAGATTAACAGGCAAGCTGTGAGCACCAGGGCATGCCTGAAGAGGGGTTTGGAAGGATAAAAGGAATAAAAACAACCTTATTCTCAAGGGGCAAAGCCCTACCCTCACCTCCCACCCTGCCAGCATCCCAGTACAGGGTAAACTGGGAGGTCTCCAGCACCTACCAGCCCCAAGCAACCACCCCAGAGCCTCATCTCCTGCTCTCCAGAGCCAGCATCTCCCTTCCTGGCCAGTTCATACCTTCTTGTCCTTCAAGAAGTTCCTTCAGCTGAAATCACCCTCCTGCCTTCCTTCCACTCTTGATGAGCGGAGATAACGTCCCCTTAACACACAACAGAAGGAGCTGGACAAACCAGATCTCTTTGGGGTGGGATGTTCTCCTCGCTGGTTTCTGGAGGGAGCATCAGGCTCCAGCTCAGGCCTTGGTACCCAACACCAGTGCCTGAGCTTAAAAAAGAGACCCAC
This sequence comes from Bartramia longicauda, assembly GCA_028566575.1. Classification (NCBI taxonomy): domain Eukaryota; kingdom Metazoa; phylum Chordata; class Aves; order Charadriiformes; family Scolopacidae; genus Bartramia; species Bartramia longicauda. The sequence goes on along the minus strand of JAOXNH010000017.1, from coordinate 1,687,631 downwards.
CCCCCTCCATCACCCCCTTTATAACCATCTGTTTTCCATTGCCTGGAAGAAAATCCTGCCCAGCTGAGCTATCACACCTCATCACAGCCCCCACACACCCCCAGCTACTGGGTACAATTAATTTAAACCCGTTTTAATTAGAGAGGGCTCAAACCCCAGTGGTGGGCAGTAGCTGCAACTCAGCTGGGGACCATTATCCCAGTAAGTTACTGGGTTGCTCGGAATTGTTTACCACGTGTCGTGGGGCTAAGAGGGTGCCAGAATTTGGGTGCTTTGAGAAACTTTGCCCCCTTTTATTATTTAATTTTTAGTTTTTAAAAACACC
>JAOXNH010000017.1:1665646-1681523 GCA_028566575.1 Bartramia longicauda | reverse complement strand
AGGGAAGGGAAGGGAAGGGAAGGGAAGGGAAGGGAAGGGAAGGGAAGGGAAGGGAAGGGAAGGGAAGGGAAGGGAAGAACAATAGTTCAGTTGGAAGGGACCCACAAAGATCATCTAGTCCAACTGACAAGTATGGTTACCCACCTTTCGTGGAGGAAAGAACAGGCCTTCACGTGTCCTTTGTGGGTCCCTTCCAACTTGTGTTATTCCATGGTTCCATGACATAATTGGAGCAATATGGAATATTTTGCATCAGCTTTTCACATCAGTTCACTGACACTTGCACGGTTCCTCCGGAAGGGAAAAACATTTGGTTCATCGTACGGCATCAGCCTTGGTCAGAGCCAAAAAATGGACTCTTAGTTCCAGTCTTCTGTGTCCCTCCAAAATAAAATAGTCCTTCCAACTCCAGGTCTACCCCGGGGGAGGGCTTCCCCCAGCTCACTGGGTTTTGGGATAACTACAGACCCTCTAACAAGGTGGGGGAAATAACCACAAGTGCTATCTTTCTGGCAAACCCACCACCCCCAATGACCTACAGAGCAAAAGTCTTTACAGACATCACCCAGGAACGGGAAAAAGTGCCCTAAGCCATGGAAGCAAAAGGAAAATGGACTTATTGGATGGTTTGATGTGAAGAACCACACTCCAGAGAAGAAAATATCGTTCCTCTGTGAAAAGACATTTCTGAAGAGCTGAGTTGGCCAAAATCCCTGTAATTAGAGCCCAGCCGGTGCTCCAGCTGTGCGTGTCATTTTTTTCACACTAGAATTTCTTTCCTGACAGTCATTTCTTGGGGCTGGTTCCCATTTTTCTGGGGAGGAAATCTGTGCCCAGGCTGTAAAATTCTCTGCGGACTCGAGTCGTAATAAGTCACTTGGAGTTTTGTGCCTCCGAGGGACTCTCTTGTGCCCAGTTTTGCCTGGTTTTTTTTTTAATCCCAGCCCACATCTGCTTTTTTGAGCACAACCCCACCTCAGCTCCATCTCTAGTTCTACAGACCCCCCCCTATCCTGGCTCTCTCTCTCTCTGCAAGTGGTAGAGCTTGGAGAAGAGAGGAGCAACAGGCACCTCTTGGGACAGGACCCCTGGTTAAGAGAGCACAGGAGAAAGGGAACGGTGGTTTGGTGGCATTTCTTGAGGCTGATTTATGACCTCCCGAGGGTGGCGAACGCCGCATTCCCCAGCTTTAATAGAGAGGGCAGAGTCTGATGTTCCCTCAGCTGGAACACAAATGGGAAAAAAAAAAGCATCAGGTTTCCTAGGACCACAATCCCACCTCCTTCGGCAGGTGATCCTTCAGCCTCCCGCATCCATATATATATATATGGATGTTGTCCCCCCTGTCACCCTGTGTGGACACAGCAACCGCGGTGGCAACTGCCTGAAGCCACCACAAGAAGGGTCTGACCTTGCAGCCTCCAGCAGCCGCTGCACCATGATGTGGGAACTGCGATCCATAGCCTTCACCCGGGCTGTTTTTGCCGAATTTCTGGCCACTTTGGTCTTCATCCTCTTTGGCCTGGGCTCTGCCCTGAACTGGCCCTCGGCTTCCTCCCCCAGCATCCTCCAAATCGCTCTGGCTTTTGGCTTGGCCATCGGGACGCTGGTCCAAGCCCTGGGGCACGTCAGCGGAGCCCACATCAACCCGGCGGTGACGGTGGCTTGCCTCATCGGCTCCCAAGTCTCCTTCCTCCGCGCCGTCTTCTACGTGGTGGCCCAGCTCCTTGGAGGAGTCGTGGGAGCTGCCATCTTACACGAGATCACCCCTGCAGACTCCCGGGAAGGCTTGGCCATCAACAAGGTAAGACTTCAGCCCATGGATGGTGGGCTTGGAGGAGAGCGGGAAAGATTGGGCAGGGCTTTTGGGATGGATGAGGGATGTGAAGAAGGGGTTTGTGGTCAGCAAGGACCCCCCACATCCCCCCACATTATTTAGTGTTGGGTTGGGAGCCACCATCAGCTGCAGCCCAACACCATGAGCTTGCTGCATCAAGGGACCTTCCAGGAATAGGGATGAAGGCAGGAGTCCAGGCTGCCTCCTTTGCTTTTTAGGACAGAAAAACCAGAGGTATGATCCTGCTGGCCACCGTTTGGGAGTACACACTGTGTCCAAAGCAGGACTGACACCGGGAAAGAGAGGGCAGGGATGAGCCAGGAGGGGGCTGAGGGAAGGAGCAGCCATGGGAGACCGCAGGCAAGCGGGAGCGCCGGCTGCAGATCTGCCTGGCAGCGCTGCCAGATCCCTCCGGATCTGGATGAAAAAACCACCGAGGAGTAATAAAGTCTCGGAAAGTTGGAGGAGAGGGGGGGGTTGCAGCCAGGCACAGCCTCACGTCAAATCTGACAAATTTTTTTCAGTCAAAAAAAATGTTGTGGGGAAGGGATTTTGATTTTTTAAAGCCAAAACATTTCTTTTTGACATTTGCCAAATGCAATTTGTAAACTTTTCCAAAATGCGTTTCGCATTTTAAGTGTGAGGAAAATTAAAAAAAAATATCCCTGGGGGGAGAAAAAAGAGTGGAAAAAAAAATACCCAAAGAAATGCAACTGAAACATTTCCTGCTGGGTCAATCCAGTGTTACCCCTTGACCCACCTTTCCTTTTACCTGGGAATTTTTTCCCCTCTCTTCATATCGGTGCCAAAAATCTCACCCATTTCCTACGTCCCTCGATTTGAGTTTCCCCCTCTGCATTTCCAACCCGGTCCCCAAATTTCCCTGTCCCCAAGACATGGGGTTTTTTCCTCCCCTTCCAGCTGCACAACGAGACCACGACGGGGCAGGCGGTGACTGTCGAGCTCTTCCTCACCTTCCAGCTGGTCCTCTGCATCTTCGCTTCTACTGACGAACGCCGGGAGGACAACCTGGGCTCTCCTGCCCTCTCCATCGGCCTTTCTGTTGCCGTGGGGCATCTCCTGGGGGTGCGTAGAATGGGTTAAAACACAGCGCTTTTGAGATTGTCTTTGCCTTTGTGCCCAAAGCCTGCTCGGCCGCATGCTCCAGGGTGGATGAGGGATTTGTAACTCATGGTGCCCGTGGATTTCCAGTGGATAGAGGAGAAAAATCCCACCAAAGCCATAATAGAGCCATAGCCTGAGCTCAGCTTTTATTGGGCATGGAAAAACTTAACCTGGTGGGCTCTGCTGCTCCTGGAGACCCGTAGGTAGCTCCCAGGGATCATCAGGGTCTTCTGTCAAAGAATCACGGAATGGTTAGAGTTGGAAGGGACCTTAAAGATCACTGAGTTCCCCCCTGCCATGGGAAGGGACACCTCCCACCAGCCCAGGTTGCTCAAAGCCCCATCCAGCCTGGCCTTGAACACTTCCAGGGAAGTATCCTGGAGTGATAGAGGCACTCAAGAGCATGATAAGACTGGGAAATATTTGGGATGAACACCTAGGGAAATCCCTCCTGGATGAAGCAGCCCCTGAACCCTCCCAACCTCCAGCCTCTCAGTGCATGCATTAAACCAACAACCTTTACACCACACCATCCACCCTCAACGATCTTCAAGCCCACGTGTCTCCAGGGCTGTTCTTCTCCTGCCCTCAGTGGCAAGGAGGAGCCATCCAGATGCTCCAGGAATAGGCACAGCAGGAGGTTGTCCCTGCTGTCCTGGTCACGTCACCCGCAGCTGAGTTGCACCACGCACAGGACACATGTGCTCATGCAGAAGATGAGCAAATTCAGACAACTCACCCACGTTGACTCAGGTGCTGGAAGCTGCCTCGCATCCCTTTTTTTCCTGGAACAGGCGATGCTGGAGGCTGAGGCACCAGCTCGGGGAATGAATCATGCCAATAATACACCAGGGATTTTATTTTTTTTTTAAAATGTGCTAAAAGGGCTTAATGCTGCTAACAACGTGTGGCGTTTCCCCGCAGATCCGTTACACCGGCTGCTCCATGAACCCAGCCAGATCTTTCGCCCCCGCCGTGATCGTCGGCGACTTCAGCGACCACTGGGTAAGGAGTTGGGTCGAGGAGGTGTTTCGGTGGGATGAGCCCCCCTCCCCTCCAAATTACTGGTGTTCCTAGAAACCCACAGAGCCAGCCAGATTCCTGGCATTTCCATGCCAGCTCCCAGCTGGAGGAGAGATGTAGAGATTAGCAAAAGGAGGTGGGGCTGCTGGGTGCTTAATTGGCTTATCTGAGCAGGCTTGGTTGCAACAGGAAAAGGGTGTGTGATTTGTTGACCATGATTTAGCAAAAAAAAAAGCAAAACCAATGGAGTGTGGAGCTCTTCTTTATCGGTCCTGGGAACATTTCCTGGTTCCGCACATTTTCCACTGGCTCCTTTGGGAACACCCCCAGGCACTTCCATCTGCAAAGAGCACCTTCGGAGCCAGAGCTGTGGTGGTTCATGTTGAGGTGCTCAGAGGTGTCCAGCCCAAACTGGTGGCCTCCTCCTCTCTATGGCAACGTGTAAATGGGTAGGAAGACGCTTCTCCAGAGGAACCCAAATCGTTAAGCAGGCTCTTGATGGGCCTGTCATTAACGAGGATCACTCAGCTCTCAACAGAAGATGGTTTGGGTATATTCAGGCACAACACCAATGGATGAGGGCTCAGTGATGGCCAAAGCAGAGATGAGCCTCAAAGCACACAGGGTAGGAAGGAACATAAGCCCCCTACAACATTCTTCGGAGACCCTGGTTCCCCTCCATCCTCCAAACTCAGCCTGGTTTTTGCTCACCCGATTCTTCTCTTTCCCTTTTCCCCAGGTCTTCTGGGTGGGTCCCCTGGTTGGGGCAGCAGCAGCCTCCATCATCTACAATTACATCCTCTTCCCGCAAGCCAAAACCTTCTCGGAGAGACTCGCCATCCTCAAAGGCTGCGAGCCCGAGGAGGACTGGGCAGAGCGCGAGGTCCGGCGGCGGCAGTCGGTGGAGCTTCACTCCCCGCAGAGCCTGCCGAGGGGGATGTCTGAGAAGGTGTAGACAAACCTCCTCCCGGGCCGAGAGAGGAGCTGGGGAAAACTCTGGCAGCCGTGGTTTTTTTTTGGAGACGGTGCTCGTTGGGATGAGCGTTTCACCTCTCCCCTCTCTCCCTTCACCTTTGCCGAGGGACTGACGTTGCCTCATCTCCTGGGGAGATGCGCTGCGATGGCCCAACCCACCTTCTGTCTCCCGGCTCTCCCCGTGGCCGACGGTTTTCCGATGCTGGGGCAAAATGCCATTAAACCAAAATCACCACCAGTGTAGCAACAGGAACGAGGACACTGGGATCCTACCCTGGGCTGGCTCCTTCCACGTCCCCCTTGCAGAAGTTGGTTGTTGCCTTTCACCGAGGGCTCCGAGACGCGGCCGAGAGTTATTATTATGGCCATTTGCTGGGTGTGGAGGTTGCCACCCGATGCCTCATTGCCGTTGAACTCGGCTCACCTGGCTCCCGCTTCTTCTGGCTGCTGGAGTGGTTGCACACCGGAGCCCTCGCTCCCAGCCACAAGTCTCTCACTAACTGGAAGTTTTGCTGCTGCCATCTACAACCACCCATGGGATGCTGAGTTCCTGCGCTCTCGTGGAGGCTTTGCTGAGAAGATGGGGCTGGAAGCACGTCCTTGAGTCCCCGCTGACCCCATTGGGGAGTTCTTGCAACCGCCCTTTCCTCTGACAATGAGAAACCTCCTGATTTTCAGCCCAAATTCATCCACGGCTCACTTGCTCTTGGATCAGTGTTGTCCTTTAGCTTCAGTGATTCATCTCTCTCCCTGTTTTTTCCTTTCTTTCCTCTCTTTCTGATCCAATTTGATTCTCCGATGAGTAACACAAAGCCTTTCAGGTGTGATCATCTCCATCTACAGCCCGGACCTTTTCTGTGGCCTCAGACCCATCCCACTCCTTTCTTCTGCTCCGTCAGGGCCTGTCTGTGGTCCAAGGCATGGTCAAAGACTTTGGGTTAGTCTTTGGGATGCAACTTTGCTCTTTCAACCACTAATTTAATGCTGTTTCTCTTATTTAGCCACAGTCACACATTTCTGGTGTGACACCCTGCTTTTTGCTGCTGGTGCTCTCCCCCCAGCCTTGCACCGTCACAAAGCGTCATCACCACGTCCAGGCTTTTTCTGCTCAGGCTGTTAATGGAAATATTCCATAAGATTGGACCCAATTCCAGACCATAAGGAACATTACTGATTATTTCCAACCCCTCTGACTGTTTTGACACGAACTACCACCAAAGGATGCTCTTCTCCTCCTCTTTACCCCCTCTGCTCTGCTCGTACCAGTCTCCTCCTCCTCCCAAATTCATCATTTCCCCTCTTCCTCGCTGTGCTCTTCCTCCAACACGTGCTTATAGCTGTTGCTGGAGAGAAAAGGAGTGGAAAAAAAAGCTTTGATGTGACCCAGACAAGGTGTTATCGTGGTCTTCATTTCACCAAGCGAGGCTGAGAGCCCGGGAGCTCCCACGTGGCCTCCTCTGCCCATCACCAGGGGAGAAGTGCTGTCACAGACACCAGGCTTTACTTATTGCAGCTAAAAATCTGTGTTCTTCTATTAGTGAGTTGATGCCAATACCCCCAGGAGGCTGCTACTGAAGAGCAGCAGTTTCAGCACGGGTTTAACCCATCCCCTGCCGCAGCAAAAATACAGACTCTTCTCCTCCGCTTCGTTCCTGCCGTGGCAAAGGAGCCCTTGAGTATTATTTCAGAAAAGGCTTTTAAGAAAAATATCTGCCTGTTCTCACCAACTGGAATTAATCCTGTTTCAAATCAGAGTGTAGAATTGTATTTAAATCACCAAATACTCAGTTTCAAATTAGCTTCTGCAAACAAAATCCACGTACATCAGGAAAACCCAAAGAAACATACCAAGATGCCAATGCCCTGATGTATAAAATGCCATACAACTCAATCTTTTTTGGTGGTTTTTTGGCAACATTCAAGTTAATTACTTGTCTCTTCCCCTTCAGATCTAAGCATTTAACTTATTATTTACCTTGACAACGTTTAAGGCTCACATAAACTGCGCAGGGCCCCAAAATGAGTTTTGATGTCTAGTAGTTACTGTGCTCTGTCCAATAAAGTGCTTTAAATTCCCTTCTATCCAGTGAATTAGTATATGTGAATCAAATAAATGAGACTTTTATGGCCATTTAATATATATACTGTCATAAAGTAACCTCCCAGCCCCTAAATCCCACAGCCACCAGTGCAGCCCAGTCCGGCTTCGAGGGCATCCGCCTCATGCCAACAACCTCTTGATGTGCAAAATTGGCATTAAAAGGACAACCCCCATCTCCAGAGGAGGGAGCCACAAAATCTCCTCTTTCGGACCCTTCGGATGCTCCTGTTTCCACCCAGTTCTGCTCTGGCCACACCAGTATCAACACGGACCCATCTCACGACACCAGATTTTTGGGTGGCTCCAGCAGCCGAAATCCTCTGGAGTCAATTTAAGGCAAATTCCCCTTCTCTGAGGAATTGCATCACCGGCTTCAGTGACACTTCCAAAATTTGCACCGTCAGGAAAGCAAGCCAGTCGTTCCAGATTTACACCCGGCGCGACTGGAATTAGAGAGCAGGATCTGCAGCCCAGAGATCAGAGCTGCCACAGACCGACCCAAAACTTGGCTAAATTGATAACGCTTTGGGTATTAGACCTCAAGCAGGAATGCTTTGAGCCAGGGATGGAAATTGAAAGGGTTTGAAAGTATTCACCAAGGCAACCAGCTTTCCACAAACCGTCGCCGATATTTTGCTTTGTCAAGTCTTGGGCTCTGGGAGCCGGGTGATTATGCAAGAATTTCAGCTTTTAAGAGTTTCCAGATTCCTCTCTGCTGTGTTATTTATGGCGTTTATAGGTGCTTTGGGGCCTGGTCGAGCTTTCAGTTCCCCTCTGCCTTGATGCAACTCAACCACCTCCACCCCAGAGCTGGCCATGGGTCTCCACCAGCTCCTCACCTTCCCATCCCAGCAGCACTGGGTGGCACTGCCAAAGGGAAGAGGGGACATGGCTTTTCGCCACCTCCTCAATTCATTGCAGCGTTTGTTCCCCCTCCTGTGCTCTTTGCAGTCTCCAACAGGAGGGTCAAAAATGACATTTCCAACGGCAGACACATTTCAAGAGGAAAAACACCGCCGCCCCCGACGCAGCTCTGCCTGGACGCCAAGGACACCCATAAGTGGCCGTCGGCCCATAAGAATTCAAAGTATTTATCTCGATGAGAGAAAAGCAGCCTCTTAGTGCCGCTGGTGCAGGTGGCTTTGCTGGAAGGGCTAGACCTGAAAATCAGGACGCCAGGCTTTCAAAGCCCAGCTTTCCCGCTGCCGGCCCTTTGCTTTCCCTGCCACACGTTATTAATCCCCATGGGAGGATTTAACGATGATTCCAATGCAAATTAATTATTAAGGATGCTGGCATTCCCTCCGCAGACCAGCCCCAAAGCATTTGCATCCATTTGCACTCCTTAAGAGACCATCAAGTAATTTCTAAGCGAGGAGCAGAAGCGATGCTGTTATTAAGCGTTAACCCTGTTCAGCGTTTAAACACCATCACCCCTGTTTGCAGACCCAGGGGTTACAAGGTCCCCGTGACCACCCACCACGGGCTGGAGGACAACTTCAGGACTGGCCCAGGGGTTACAAGGTCCCCGTGACCACCCACCACGGGCTGGAGGACAACTTCAGGACCGGCTTCTCAAGCCACAGCGGTGGGACAGCAGCGAGGGACATGGAGATATCCCCAAACACCCTCTCGGGGGGGCTTTTGGCCCCAAAGCTGGGTCTCCTGACCCCTGACCTGCCAGGAGAAGCAAATGCCTCGTGGCTCCAGAGCAGGAGGAGGTGGAAACACCACCAGCAGAGAAATCCTTCCCCTTTCAAGAGAACACAAGCACGTGGTGGGTTAGGTACGAGAAATCCTTGAAAAGTCCCATCCAAAACACCCCACGGAGACACCACCTTGCACCAGAAAGTGCTGAGGCTTTGCATTAATCCCACCACTTTCCCCACCACCACGGCAAGGAGCAGCTCCAGGACCTGAGGATGGGGAGGGGAAAGTTTGCCATTTCTTGCTCTACTTTTAATTCCCAGTGTGTTTTTTTTTTTTTTACTTTTTTCCTTTCTGCCTTGCTGCAAACCCCCCAAGCTGAGCCAGCAAGAAACACCCTTTCTCTTAAAAACAAAATAAACCAAACTTTCTCCTCCAGCCACCTAATCCCAACTAATCCCAGATTCCAGCGGAAGGAGTTGCCTCCCGTAACTATTATTATTCGGGCTTGTATTATTGCCCCAGTTTTAACACCCTGGGTAGATACAGAGCCAGGTGAGAGGGGAAGGCAAAACCCAAAAGCTGGTCTGGTCTGGGTCCCAGCAGCGTTTATGATCTGGATTTGGCCACCTGCAGTACCATCTGCCAGGCTTTGAGATCCACCACGGGGCTGAACTCATGGGAAACCTGGGCTCTGGGGCCTGGAAGTGCCGAATTACTAGCAGCCCCGTGCGGGCTCGGAAAAGGGAATCAGCAAAGTGGGGACGACAGGGACTGACACACGTATTCAGTTAATAACACACGCCTCCACGGGCGAGGCAGAGCCTCGGGAGGGACCCAGGTGAGGATGAAGCACCAGCTGCCTTCCTCCCACCCAGGCATCCTTCATCCCAACTCAGCGGGTGGGCTCGGGTCCCTCTCCCCCTCCGGAGCATCGTCCCCAAGCCCTGCAACCGGGTGGTAGTTGTGGGTGGGTTTTGGTTGTCCCATTTGCCTGTCGATGCCAGCGAGGAGGAGGAGGGAGATGGTTAAACCTGTCCTCCTTGCACAAAGCCTCCTCGTCTCCTTTCCTCCAAAAGCCTCAGGGTGAAACGAGGCGTGCGTGACCCCACCACGTAGGTGTCCGTCTGTCAGCAGGCACCGGCGCAACGCCTGCTCCACATCTTGCCCAATTCAATTCAATTTGACACATCAAAGGCACTTTCAGTTCCTGCGAGGTCCTTGGAGGACATGCAGCCGGGGGAGAGGACGAGGAGCCTTCCCAACACCCACTCCACACGGTCAGCCACCAGGGGAGCCAAGCAGGACCACCCCAGAGGGAAAAATCTAGCAAAAAAAAATCTAGAAAATGGGTTTCGCATGGCCTGCTGTTGGAGAAACACCTCGTTTTCTCTCCAGAAGCTTTGCCACATCATCTCTAAATTTATTTGATTATATCTCCCCGTCCGCCGGAGGATTTTGCTGGGGGGTTGTTACCCGTGGCCGGGAACCCAGGAGAGCATCTTTTGGCTCGACGCTGCTTTTTAGCTCGAGGAGGAGCTGCCAGCGGAAGATGTGTGGCTGGTGCCTGACAAAAGGCTTGGGAGGACGGGGAACAAGGTGCGTTTCATCCAAGCTGGAGCCACAAGCCGGGCTGAAGGGAAAATGGCAAGCAATTACACTCCGGCTGGAATCCGGCCAGGGTGTCTTGAAATACCAGCTTGCAAAACTTTCACCAAAACACGCCAACGGACCAGGTGTTTTCTAGGATAACAGATCTGGTCTGTAACTCCTGCAATCGTCCCCGGGATCAGCAGAACCAGGAGAAAACCATTATCGGGGATTAATTCTGTAACGGATGCCGGGTCCCTCGAGACTCTCCGGGTCTGTTTGCTGAGCTGGGGACTTTGGGTTCCGTGGGAGGAGAAAGTCTCCTTCATTTTCGGCTCTGGAGGAAGAATTCCCCTCCTCTTGCTCTGAGGAGCTCCTCCTGGCTCCCGACCCCGCTGGGTGTGTGCAGGTCTGACTGCACCCAGCAGAAGGCAGCACTGAATGCAATTTTTTTGGTGCTTTTTAGCCTTAAAGAGGGATTTGAATGATTTTTACCAATCATCTCCTGCATGTAGAGCTCTGCTCAGCGCGCGCTGGGGTGCGGAGGCGGCCGTGGAGAGCCCCAACCCGGGCTCAGCATGGAGAGATGGAAGGCAAGATGCGATCAACCAAGCAAGGAGAGCAGATCTGGCATCCAAACCCAATTTAAAAAAAAAGGGAAAAAAAGTATTAATCCTGGCACAAGGCTGCAAGGACTACAGGGGAACCAAGAATTCATTGTTTAGTGTCACCGGAGCCTTTTTCTGCCCCAAAATCTCAGTCCCCAACTGCTCCACGTTGCACAGCGCTGGGAGCCTCCCCGCTCCCCTCCCTGCCAGCCAGGGTCTTGCAGCTGGAGAGATTTAGGATGGAGGGCAGCGCCTCGGGAAGATGAGAGGAGACAGGCAAACATGGCCCGTGTCCATGCAAAGCCTGGGGCTTCGCGCTGGCGTTCCCAGGAGCAAAATCATTGACCTCATTGAGCAATCGCTCGAAAGGCAAAAAGAAAAGGAAAAGGCTGGAGATGACAGGAGGGAGGATACACCCTCCCTGGCTACGGCACCCCCCAACTGCCACCCCACACCTCGTGCTCTGTACGGAGCAGAAAAGCATCAGAGACGTCCATGGCCAGGCTGTGTGGCCATCAGCCCTCCTTCTCCCAGCCACGCCATCCCGTTCAGGCTCCTCGAAGAAGCCCTGACTTGCCTACGGCTCCCCGGAGAGGCAAAGCATCCCCCGAACCCTGCCCTGCTCCCGGGGTGATTGCAAACCACTTGTTTCCTGGAGTTGAGCTGTCTTTGACAGCCTGGGAGCAGCTCCAGGTCCTTAAATTTGCTTTACGTTTCGACATCCCCTGTCAATGGAAGGTGCTGGGAGCCCTGTCCCGGGAAAGCTCCTCCAGCTCCGGCACCTACGAGGAGGCTTTTCAAACCAAAACGCAGCCCTCTCCAGCCTGCACAGACAAGGGTGGGAGGGAATATTAACTACACCTGTGCTAACGAAGCACCCGGCACCCAGCGAGAGGGAGCAAAAGGGAAAAAAAGCAGAGGAGGGAGCAGGGCATCGTTATGCAACCTCGTTATCTAACGACCACAGAGACACCCTATAGGGGCTCTTTGTTTGCGGAGGGAAGGAGAGAGAAATGCCACCAATATCTGAGTCACTGGTTCACCAAGAGGCACCGAAGTTATTTTCAGATGGAAACTTTTCCAGTTTCACATGATAATTTGGGAGGGCTGGCTAATTCCCTGGCTCCGCCCACCGCCTTGTAACCCAGCTCCCTGCTGCTCTTGCATATATAGATAGGTATGGCCCTACAACTGGGCGCAGACAGAAGGACCTGGAGACAGAGGAAACCTCAACTTTCTTCCTTCCCCGCCGCCCTCCACCCGCTCCCACCATGAAGAGGGAAATATTAACCCTGGCCTTCGCTCGGTCCGTCTTCGTCGAGTTCATCTCCACTCTCATCTTCGTCTTCATCGGCCTCGGCTCAGCCCTGAAGTGGCCGTCCGCCCTCCCCAGCATTCTCCAGATCTCGCTGGCCTTCGGGCTGGCCATCGGCACCTTGGTGCAGGCCTTTGGCCACATCAGCGGCGCCCACATCAACCCGGCGGTGACCATCGCCTTCTTTGTCGGGAACCAGATCTCCTTCCTCCGGACGCTCTTCTACGTCATCGCCCAACTGGTGGGGGCCATCGCCGGGGCTGGCATCCTCTACGGCGTGACGCCGGCCAACACCCGTGGCAATCTGGCCATCAACGCGGTAAGTCCTCCTGCCTGGAGGTGCCTTACCTCGCCAGGGGGGTGGGGGGGTCTTTCCTTTCCTTCCGAGCAAGGAGCTGCTGCCGGCACCAAGGCGGGGAGCCAAATCCGTAAGGATGGTTGGTCTCTGCACATCGTCCTGCACGCAGAGAGGGATAGGAATAGGATAGGAGCAAACACCGGCGTAGCCAGCAGAGCGTTGACATGACAGCTTTATTGTGTGGGGTAATGAATGGCATCGTTTTTTCCTCCTTAATAGGCGCTTCCTTTATCCTAAGGGCCCGAGTGAGTCACCCGCACCATTGGGATGTTCTTGACTGCAGCCTTTCCACCTGGAGATTAAATGCTAGGATAGGAGCTCTGCCAGGACGGAGAGGGGAGGGCAGGGAGCAGGGACCAGTCAAACCAGTATGGGCAGGGGGAGCAGAAGCCCACTCTAACTGGTGCGTCGGGGGAGCTGGGAAACGGAGGTGGATGGAGAGAGGAGGTGGAGAAGAGCTGAAGAAGGAGCAAGGCGTGGGAGGGTGCGGAGAGGCTGTGGGTGGCAGGGGCTGGAGGAGGAGGAGGAGGGGAGACAGTGGGACCCTCCGAGATAAGCAGGGATCAGGAGCACGTCCCAAACCCTTGGGGCAGTGCTGGGAAACCACCTGGAAGGGGAGCGGTGGAGCTACAGCTCCAACCAGCACCAGGTCAGGACCTCCGGGAGCAGCACGGACATGTTGCAGAGGGTTTTGGATCGTTAGGATGAGGTGCTGCAAGGCATCGTGTTCCCACACGCTCCCCGTCCCAAAACAGGGAGCTTTAGCTAAAAAAACAAGCTGCGATGGGTCAGGTTGCTTTGCCCTTCCCGTGCCCGGTGGGATCGAGTCCATCTGATGGTCCCCAGTGGTTGGCACAGAGGCACTGGGACAACAACAAGGTGTCTTACCCCCATGACTGCACCCCAACCTTCATCCCAACCCTCACCCTTCCTCCCGAGCCCCTCCGTGGTGGCTGCCAGCAGCTCCTCAGCCTCCTGGAGGGGGGTGCTCCACAAAGCAGAGGGGAGAAGAGTCAGGATACAACAGAGGGGGCAAGGGTTGCAGGAAAAAAGGGGACAAATCGGTGTGGGATTTGGTGGGAAAGCGCCGAGTGTTGCGGAGAAAGACGTGGAAAGCCTGGAGAAGGGAGGGGCTGGGGGGAGAGACAGATTTTGGAGCGTTAAATAGAAAGAAAGATAGTTTCTTCCCTTTTGGGGAAGGCAGCAGTGAGCCCGAGCGGTGGCCAGCACAGCACCTTGTGCCCCAGGGCTGGGCAGGGGACCTGGGGACAGTCTCATACGTGGCTCTGCCAACCCAAATCCACCAGCAAAGCACCCAAGAGCCCTCCCAGTGACTCCGAGCCCCAGGAATGGTTAATTATTGTTGTTCTCGATGGTTCACAGCTCAACAACAACACGACCCCTGGGCAGGCCCTCGTGGTGGAGATCATCCTCACCTTCCAGCTGGCTGCCTGCATCTTTGCATCCACAGACAACCGGAGGAACGGCAACATGGGATCCCCGGCACTGTCCATCGGCCTCTCCGTCGCCGTAGGCCACTTGGTGGGGGTGAGTGTCCGGGCAGGAGTCCCCAAAATACTCTCGTGTGGCTGGCCCCAGAGGGAGCTGCATTGGGAGAGTCAACACAAGTCGTACTGGGGCTCCTTCTCCATGATGATGGGGGGGGATCTGGACCTCTCCGTAAGAGGAACAGCATTGGGTGGGACCATTTTGTTCCCCTGCTCCTGGAAAGTTGCTCGTACCTGCTCAGCAACGTGACGCACCTTAACCTTGGTCTCCTTTCCACACCGACAGATCTACTTCACCGGCTGCTCCATGAACCCAGCCCGGTCCTTCGGGCCCGCGGTCATCGTGAGGAAGTTCAGCCCGGCACACTGGGTGAGCACCGGCAGCGTGCCGGCACGGGCTGGCCCACAGCCCGCCAGGGCAACGAGGGGTGAGGGCAGTGATCACCTCGGTGGGGGGTCACAGGGGTGGGTGATCCAGAGCCCGTCCCAGGTCTGGAAGGATAAAAGAGGGCTGAAGAACATGGGAGGTTGTCCCCCTTGATGCATGAGGAACAGAGCCAGCAAGGGGAGAAGAATAAGCCCCCCATGCAAGAGTTCATGCTGAGCTAAGGGCATCATCTGAGGTCTGTAAAGCCCACAGAGAAGCCCAGCTTAGGCTTTCAACTCACCCTGCAAGCTCAGACCCAGCCTCACAGAGCAGGATTGGTGCCACCACATCCCTGCACCCATAAAGGGCTCGACGTCTTCAGCGGGAGGAGATTTCAGCCCAAGAAGTGGACTGGAAAGGGGTATTTGCAGCTCTCCGTGAGCTAGAAGATGTGGAGCAGCGAGGGATGCTGGTGTGATGGTGGGACCTGGTGCACCAGCCTCCAAGAACCTGCTCTTACCTTCTCCCTCGTTGCTTTCTAGGTGTTCTGGGTTGGACCCATCCTCGGGGCTTGCTTGGCCGCTCTGCTCTACTTCTACATCCTCGTCCCCTACTGCATGAACATGTCAGACAGGGTTGCCATCGTCAAGGGCACCTACGAGTCAGAGGAGGAGTGGGAAGAGCGGAGAGAGGAGAGGAAGAAATCCATGGAGCTGACCCCGCCGTAGGAAGAGCTGAGAAGAAAACAAAAAAAAAAACCAACGAAACCAAGCAAAAAAGAGTGGGGGAAGCCCCCCAACATGGGCTCATGTATGCACCAAAGCTAGGCAATGGACATCCAGCTAGAGTAGACTCTTAAGCGAAAAGTCTTGTAACTCAGAGGCCGTCTGCGACGCGGCGAGGAGTATTGCAGAGTCTGTACATAGATCCCTCTCCGTTGAGCGCGAGCACCTCTCCGAGCTTCACCACAGCCAACCAAGCCCAGCCCAGGAGCTTCAACCCCGGGCAACCCCCTCAACTGGGGTCTCCCATCCCCTCGGTGGCATCCCTGCCCTCCCGGCTGCCGGTTCCGCCTGATTTCCAGAGGGTTGGAGACTACACCTTCTGGCACGCACAGGCTCTCACCCCTATGTCTGGTGGCCCAGGGGATGGAAACACCCTGTGGAGACCGGCGAAGAAGAACGATGGCTTTGGGCAGGTGGGTGCAGCAAAAATCCCCCGCTTTCCCCTCCGGCCACAGGGGCCCACGCTGCTCATAGATGCTCTTTCATGCATTAGCTGGTGCTGGTGAGTCCTATTTATTCGTGGCTGCAGAAAGGAATGTGATTTTTTTCTTTTTTCTTTTTTTTTTTTTTGGATTTTGTGTTAAGATCTTTGTAATATAGAACATTATTTATTGTGAATAAAGGAAATTTAAAACAAA
>JAOXNH010000017.1:1632162-1642446 GCA_028566575.1 Bartramia longicauda | reverse complement strand
CAGAGAGGTGGTGGGGTCTCCTTCTCTGGAGACATTCCAAACCCCCCTCTGGATGAATCCAACCTGCTCTGGGTGGGTCCTGCTCTGGAAGAGGGGGGGTTGGACTGGATGATCTCCAGAGGTCCCTTCCAACCCCATATCATTCTGTGATTCTGTGGATTTGGCACATCAAAATGATCTGTTCCCCCAGCTGCTGCTGACAGGTTAATACAAAAACGTGCTTCTCTACTGCTCCAAGATTAATTTGCTCCTCCAAAAGATCGCTCATCCGGACTCCCCTGTTGCCATTAATCCAGGAGAGCATCCTACCACGCAGCCGGAGATTTTCCCAAACCAACACCTTCACACGGCATGTGGAACAGGAGCTTCTCCCCACACCTGCAGCCCGGAGCGGGTTGGGGACGGGGTGGTCCCTCGCAGCCCCTTACCTTCAGCTTGTGCTCCTTCCTGTTGACGATAACGGCGGTGATCTGCTGGTCCATGAATATCAAGATGGTGCAGAGCAGAGCCGGGATGAGCGCGGCCAACACCGTCCACCAAGGGTTGGGCCCGATGGGGTTGATGAACCACCCGCGGTCATCTCTGGTAGGCTGTGACAAAGGACACGCATCGGGATCAGTTCCCAGCCCAACCACTGCTCTGGCTTTGTCTTCTCCATCCCTGTCAGAGCACCTCCCAGCCCTGGCTCCGTGTCACCCTCTCCCACGGGTGCCAGCGTCCTCTTTGCAAGCACCTATAGATACTTCTCCTGTAGGTATCTAGTTTTGGGGCTGCTTTTTCCTTTCCAGAAGGAAACGACGCACTTGGAGGTGGAAGAGGAGATGGTACCACCACCAGCATCTCCTCCAGACTCAGCCCTGTCCTGCCCCAGCATCACCCTGGGACATGCCCAAGGGCTGAATCCAGCTCCATGCCCAAATCTCCCACCACCTTGGGACATCCCCAAGGTCTGAATCCAGCTCCGTGCCCAAACCCCCCATCACTTTGGGACATCCCCAAGGGCTGAATCCAGCTCCGTACCCAAACCCCCCATCACCTTGGGACATCCCCAAGGGCTGAATCCAGCTCCGTGCCCAAACCCCCCACCACCTTGGGACATCCCCAAGGGCTGAATCCAGCTCCGTGCCCAAACCCTCCATCACCCTGGGACATCCCCAAGGCCTGAATCCAGCTCCGTGCCCAAACCTCCCATCACCTTGGGACATCCCCAAAGCCTGAATCCAAGTCCATGCCCAAATCTCCCACCACCTTGGGACATCCCCAAGGCCTGAATCCAGCTCCGTGCCCAAACTCCCCATCACCTTGGGACATCCCCAAGGGCTGAATCCAGCTCCGTGCCCAAACCTCCCACCACCTTGGGACATCCCCAAGGGCTGAATCCAGCTCCGTGCCCAAATCTCCCACCACCTTGGGACATCCCCAAGGGCTGAATCCAGCTCCGTGCCCAAACCTCCCATCACTTTGGGACATCCCCAAGGGCTGAATCCAGCTCCGTGCCCAAACCCTCCATCACCTTGGGACATCCCTGAATCCAGCTCCGTGCCCAAACCCCCCATCACCTTGGGACATCCCCAGGGGCTGAATCCAGCTCCATGCCCAAACCCCCCATCACCTTGAACATATGGGGGACGTGGAGCTTCGGTGAGGGGATCCCAATGCTGAAGTCGATGAGCACCATGATGACGATGGTGAGGAAAACAGCGAAGTCACTCACTGTGGACCGTATCTGGGGCAAGAAAGCAGAGCTGAAAGGGGCATCGCAAACGGGGCCGGAAAAGGGGATGGAAAAGTCAGGGACATCAAGAACATTAAAGCTGGTTAGCAAAATCCCACCACTCTGAAGACACGCAGCCAAATCCCCAGGTTAGGTACTGCTGCTGCGTTTGTCCCTGGGAGATCTGGTGTCAGACAGTGAAAAAAAAAAGTTTAATTAGGTGGAAAGGGGGTATTTTAATTCAAATCTTAAAAAAAGTAAGGAACCAGACGTCTGCCACTACAGCCACGCTCCCAGCTAAAAGGGGAATAAGGCACCGAGGCATCATTTGCTCCTCAAAAGGAAGAAACTGTGTCTTTTGTGTCTTTTTCTACGGGTGCTCCTCATTTGAATCACCTTTCAGATTTCACAGAAGGCACAGAAGGTGGAAAAAATGAAAAACCAACAACAACAACAAAAAAACCCCAACCCAAGACCTGATTTCCCACTGCCTGAGCAAATCATGGCTCTGGGGCAGGTGGTGAGAGGGGTGGGAAACGCCGTGATCGTTTTGGGCTCCTGGAAAGGAGTGAAGGACATCCAAGCTTGGCCTTCAAGGTCAACGTGTCCCAGCTTGACCATGCTCCGGGAAAGGTGTTTTTGAAGGGAGTGTGGAGCCCGCTGCCGGCCACCACCTTCTACCTACTCTGGTTGGGAAGTAACGGCTGGTTTTAAACTTCTTCAATAAGCTCGACAGGACAAAGGTGGAGAAGAAGAGGATGCAGCACCAGAAGAGAACGTTAGGCGCGTAGGGACCATCACGTCCACAGGCAGGTCCTCGAAACTCTCCATGCAAATACCGACATTCCTGGGGAAACAGCATCAGGACACAAAGGCAGTGCACGTGCAGCAAGGAAACCTTGGGACAACTATGAGGGAGGGTTGAGGACCTTGGTCCAAGATCCATGACCTTGTAACTGCTGCTGCCAGTGGAGATTTATAATTAATGAGCAACAGCAGCAGCCGAACAAGGGACACATGGAACCAGGACGCGATCGAACTACACAGAGGAGAGTGGAGATGTGGTGGGACACCCGACCCACGGCACATCCTCTGGCCGAATGGCAGGTATCCATGGCCTGAAGGAGCCACCAGAGGGGAAGGAAACACTGGGAACTCTTGGGGATAGAAAAAGAGGGAACGGGGAAGGAAGGCTAAAACAACCAGGGTGGGAAAGGGGAAGAAACAAATTGTCCCTTCCCCGTGGAGGGCTCACAGGACACGGCCAAGAGGGGATGAAGAAGTCCATAAGAGCCTCCCGTCCTACGCCTGGGCTCTGCTTCCAGCAAAAGCAGCCCAAGAGGATGCTCAGACATGCAAATTTATGCAGGTACCTTCAGACAGTGCTGAGTAAGAAAGCAAGGCCTGGAGTTATTAGGAACCAATTAAGGGAGGTAATTACTACCTTCCAGCATGAGCTTAAGTCCTCCAACTTCTACAATAAACAATTGTAACCTTCCTCCTGGTCAGGAATACTATCCTGAGGATGGATTATTACCCATGACATTGGGGACAAGGTGGAGTGGACAAGGTGGACTCTCCTTCCAGAACCAAGAGGGTTAAAAACCACGAATTAGACCTAAGTGATGACTTTTCAGAGCAGCACCAGCACGGCTTGAAGCCCACCATCACCCGAAGGGCTCCGAGTTCTGCGCCACGCGAAATGTCCCCAGGCCCCGTGGCACTTACAGTCACCGTGAGGTTCTCCCAGGTGATGGCAGACACGTTGATCCTGTTGCTCTCCCAAAACCGCAGGGTTTTGTTGCTGGGATGGGCCGGTGCCTCACACTTACAGCTGGGAGGAGAGAAGCCAAGACAAGGGGGGTAAGGAAAAGGCGATGGAGGAGCCGCCCCAAGCTCCTGCCGAGGGGCAGAAGCATTTTAGGAGGCCAAAAAACCCACTAGTAGATGGTGAGGAGGTCGAGCTTGCTGTGCATGTGCACCGGGTAGACCTCTCGCAGGTGGCTCAGCTTCTCCAGAGCCTCGTAGATGAAGATCATGCAGATGAGGGAGGCGAAGGCTTCCTCGGTGAAGCGGGTGATGTAGCAGACCAAGCAGCTGGCGTCGGTGGCCACCAGCACGATGCACAAGAAGGCGGTCCACAGCCCGATGCAACCCCGCAGGGAGAGATAGGAGAGCTTGTAGTCCCTGGGAAAGCACCATGGAAGGAAGGGCTGAAAGGGCAGCGAGAGGCTCTGAGCCACGTCTGCTTTCGGGGAAAGCTGGGAGCAATTTGGGAGCGCGTCGTCGAGGCCACGGATGATGGGAAACGCGGTTTCCGCGTACGGCTAGAGACAGCCTCGGGGCTGCGGCGCAGGGTGTGGAGCCGCAGGAGGAGAGGCCAATTAGTTAATTATCATTATTTAACAATTAGCTTGTGTCAGCGCCCGGGAGGCTAATTGAGGTCAGGTCCCTGTTGTGGAAGGTGGCATTTTCCCACCTCGCCTCCATGCCCTAACACCGAAACCGGCCGGTTTTCCACCCACGTTGGGGTTTAATAATAAATTTAATTGCAACGAGGGTGGTTCAGCTCAGATCAAAGTCGCCCCAACAAAAAGACTGCCAGGGAAAATATCCATTTCACGTGAAAAGCTCCTACTTTTTCAATTAAAAAAACCCCAAAAAATCATCAAAACTCAAAATGTTTGCACAGAAAACTATTTGGAGGTTTGGGCAAAACCTATTTCCACTTCCATGGAAATAATCTACTTCCAAAAATCCACTTCCACTTCCAAAAATCATGCTGAAAAGGGCCTGGGTTTGTGCTCGGGGGAAAGAAAATCTTCCCTCGTTCCCAAATCCAAGCGGTTTATCCCATCTTCCTTGCATAGCCCGTCTTGGGCATCCACATCCTCGTGGTTTCTCCTTCTCCTGCTGCTTTGCTTTAACCCCAAAAAATCCAAATGACCCCCAAATCCACAAATGACCCCCAAAAACCCACAAATGACCCCTAAAAACCCCAAACGACCTCAAAACCCACAAATGACCCCAATCCATCCTTCAGAGACCAAGAGCTCTCGCACCATCACACGCTAAAGCAGCCGCGCGCAATGGCTGCCCCCCAAGAGCCAACTTGAATCTACCAACTACAACTATGAAAAATAGAGGAAAAACATCTTTTCTCCATCGCTGCCGCCTCCTGAAGGCTCCGGCAGCCCCCTGGCCGCAGCTTCCCAGCCTTACTTGCAAAATTTGTAGAGGATCTTCTCGAAGACGAGGACGGGTCCGGTGCTTCCCAGGATGGTGAGGGGTTGTCCAGCGAAGAGGGAATAGACCACGCCGGTCATGGATGCACCCAGCAGCGACTCCATGGCACTCTGCCCGGGAAAAAAGAGGTGGAAAGGAGTAAATAAATCATGAAATAAGAAGAGAAAAGCAAAAATCTGAAGTGAATTCACTGCAGCAAGGACTTATTGCATGAGTTCCACCCTCCCCTGCGTCACCCAAGGGAGGGGGTGCTCACTATGTGGCCGTCGGTGGCCTCCCCCAGCAGCCCCCCGAAGGTGATGACGGGGGACATGCAGGCACAGTAGAGGAAGAGGAAGGACGCCAGACACTTCAGGCTCAGGCCATCCCGAAAGTCGCTCCAGAACCACGGGGCTTTTCGCTTCACGTCCAGGATCAAACCTCCAAAGGGCCTGGTGGAAGGAAAAACAATAAATAATATATATATATAAACCATCTTCTTCCAAATCCACATGAAGGTTTCTTTGCTGCAGAAGGACAATCCCAAGCAAGGTGGAACTTCCATTGCTAAAAATAAGCAGGTTCCTTCTCCCATTTTATACCCAATAGAATCTGAGGAATAGAAACACCAAAAAAACCCCAAAAACAACCCAATGAAAAGAAAAAAGACCAAATTTAAGAGCCCATCCCTCTGACTTCAACTGTCCCTGGCTTTGAGAAGCAGCAGAGCTCTCCCTGGAGGGATTTACACCTCTGCTTCCACCCCAAATCAAGCAAATCCCGGTGCCATGATGAGCCCAACTGCCCCCATCTCCCACCCGCCCGGCCCAGGGGACCGAGCTGGTGCCGTGGAGCCCCTTGGCTGAACCAAGTGACCCCCACACCCTGCCAGAAAGGAGGTGCACGCCCAGATTTTAGAGGCAAACAGTAAAAAAAGCCCCCAAATTGTTAAAGCTCACACCTTCCTGTCCGTTTCAGCTCAGGGCCGCTGTGTTTCTCCGGCTTGCTGTGAGACGCGCTGTCATCCAGAGCTCCAGGAGTCTTCCTTTTTTTCTGTTAAAATGGAAATAAGATAAAGATAGGGATTTGGAAACCACTGGCTTGTTTTTCCCTCTGGTCTGGGTACGCGACTTGTGAGTTTGGGTCCCTGGCCAGCACCCCCAGGGTCACAGAATGCTATGGGGTGGGAAGGGACCTTCTGAAGATCATCCAGTCCAACCTCCTGCCACAGCAGGTCCCACCCAGAGCAGATTGGATTCATCCAGAGGGGGGGTTTGGAATGTCTCCAGAGAAGGAGACCCCACCACCTCTCTGGGAAGCCTCTCCCAGGTCTCTGCCAACCTCAAAGTGAAGTTCCTCCTCATGTTGAGGTGGAGCTTCTAGCCACGCTAGCCCAGCCCCGCTGCCCTCCTGCCTGTCCCCCTCCTCTGTCACAGCACCCACCTGTGAAGGGACGTTTTTGGGAGGTTCGATTCGGATCGATGGATCCCACTCTCCCGGCGGCAGGACCGTGACCTGATCCAGAAACTCATCGATGCCGGCCACCAGGTCAGCCCGGTTCTTGGCTTTGTAGGCAACGTCATGGAAAACCTGTCGATGGGAGACAACCCGGTGAGAGGACAACCCATCCCCGACGTCCTACCCAGTGCAACCAGCTCTTGGCTAAACCCGAGATAATTATCCCCAAATTTCCTGTTGGAAATGGCAGGGAATATTGCCCCCAAAGGCAAAAATCTGCCTGTCGTGGTATTTGTAACCATCTCCACAAGGATCCCCTCCCCAAACCACAGCCTTTTGCCGAAAGAGGAGAAGATCCACTGGCCCTGGCAATGCCACCACTGGGGACGGGGTGCAGGATGGCACCCCAGGTGGGATTTTAGCCTCCCATGGGCAGTTGGGGCAGGAAATCCTCTTCCTCTCAGCTATGGAGACAGGGAGAGGTGAAGAAAGCCCAAAAAAATGACCCAGAGATATCTCTTAATCTCATCACACCTCGTCCGTCATGATGGTGGCCATGGACCTGCCGATCTCATGGTACTGATGGGCTTTCCCTTCCGGTCCGAGCAAAACGAAGAGGAACCTGGGCAAGGAAAAATCAAATGAGAGGGAAGAACGTGCCCGTGCTCAAAGGGCACCCCAGGAAATCCCCAGGACCCCCCAGCCCAGAGCGCGGCTCCAGAGGGGACCCACAGGCTCATCCACACCAGTGGTGAGTTTGAAATGCATCAAAAACGGCTGCAAATTTAATTTTTGGGCCAACTTGCATTAAAATTGAACTGGAAAGTTACAGCAGGGAAGGGAGAAAGGGAGGCAAGGAGATGGGGGTGGGAGAAAGGAGCTTGCTCCCATTGGCCTTGCTCCCTTGGGATGCCCAATCTGATGGTTTGTCGGGTGGGTTTTTATTTCAAATAACAACTTTGAGCTTCTCATTCGGACCTTGTTGGGATGGGAACTTCCGTCATGCCCGGCAGGAGGACGGCCGGGGTCAGGCGGACGAACGCCACGATGGGCTGGCGGAGGAAATCCAGCTCTCCCACGAGCACGTTGGAGGCTTCAGCCCCGACGGGAATTTTCTTCATGAAGTGCAGCTCCGCCTGGGCACGAGAATCATGGAATGGTCAGAGTTGGAAGGGACCTTAAAGATCATGGAGTTCCAACCCCCCTGACATGGGCAGAGACACCTCCCACCAGAGCAGGTTGCTCCAAGCCCCATCCAGCCTGGCCTTCAACACTTCCAGGGATGGGGCATCCACAACTTCCCTGGGCAACCTGTTCCAGTGCCTCACCACCCTCACAGGAAAGAATTCCCTCCTAATATCTCATCTAAATCTCCCCTCTTCCAATTTAAAACCATCACCCCTTGTCCTGTCGCTACGAGGGCAGGGATGGAGGTGATCACCCAAGGGAAGAACCAACCCCATCTGGCAGCAGCGGGTGCGTGGGACGGGGATGGAGACACCCTCTGTTGGGGAAAAGTTTGAGCAAAAAGGTCACTTTGGGGTGGAAGATTTGCTTTTGAAGGAGGTCAGAGGTGAAATATTAAGATGGGGGGGTGAAAGGTGAAAGTTCTCTTGCTTAAAAAAAAACCAAACACAAAAATCCTTTTGCAAAATAAAAGCACGCTCACGTGCAAGATAAAAAGGCAGGGCAGCCAGATGGTGCCACGGAGGGCAGGGACATCCAAAGGCACCTTGGGGACAAATCCCTGCTCCCATGGTGTGGCTCGGAGAGGAGCTGGCAGGACAGGGGAGCACCCTGCCCACAGGGAGACCATCCTGCCCGGGCTGGGGGATCCCTCAGAGCTCCTTACCGGCGCTCGGTCGAGAGGCAAAAATGACCAAAAAAATATATAATAATAAATAAAGTAAGGAAAAGCCACAAAAATCAATAAAGCAAGCAAGGTGTGGCTTGGCAGCGCATCCCGCTCCAAGGGCACAGCCGCTGTCAGAGAAAGCCATCTCCGCCCACGCAGGAGCCTCCCAGCGTGGCCACGCCTGGGCAATAAAGCTGGAGCGATGCCGGGCTGCTCCGGGAGAAAGGGCAGGAGCAGCTGGATCAGCTCCCATCCCTCCCGGCATCCCTCCCGTATCCCAGGGGTCAGCAGAAAGCCAGGGTGAAGGGAAGAGGGGAGACGGTCTCCTCTCCTCCTAAAGCACTCCGGAGAAACCCCCGGCTCTCACCTTCTCCTCATCCACCGTTTTGCAGCGGGGATCCATCCGGGTTGGAGTCTGGGCTGTGGCCTCCACCTCCTTCTCATCCACGGGCTCAGGGTAGATCTGGAAAGAGAGGGAGGGAAAAAGCTGGTGGTGAAGCTCCGGTGGCAGACACGGTTGGGGACAGCGGTGGCCGTGCCACCCAGGGGCACGGGCAGAGCTCGCTCCCTCGCTCCCGCCTGCTAAATAAATAAGGGAAAAAAATCCGATGAATTTAAGCCAGACAGTTCCTGCAGAGCAGGTTCCCGAGGGATGCGGCTGCTGGCGCGCTCTGCTGCAAACCTTGTCCCACACTCAAGGTTTGGATTTTTTTTGGAAAATTCCCCCTCCAAGCCCAGTTTTCCCACCACCCCACCAGTGCTGATGGTGTTGGGAAGCGGAGGCTGTGGTTCCCCGGGCCAGCCTTTCCCCCAGCAGATGGGCAGTGCCGTGGCACCGCTCACCTTCCCGCAGGCCAGCGGCCCGGCGAGCACCATCCGGAGCCAGCGCTGCTCCTGGAAAAGCCACCGGCATCGCCGGGTTAGTCCTTACAATGCCAGCACCAGGCTACCTCCTCTCCACCCAGCTAAGCCCGGCTGGGTGCTTCCGTCCCCGACGGAGCTGGGTTGCCAGCGGCACAGCCGGTGCCACCACCCTGGCTCCAGGCACTAAGGAAAAAGTGCAGCTTGCCCTGGGGAAAAGGTGGCACTGGGCTGGTCACCTCGGCCACAGGTGACACGCGGTGGGGGCTGTGGTTTTGGCTAGAGAGGGGACACCGAGGGCCAGGGGACGCACCGGTGTGGCGGCGGCAGGATGGAGCCCGGGCTGCTATCCCGCTGCCAGGGCTGGCTGAAAAACAGGAGAAACCTGCCCCGTCTGATGCTTGGAAGCAAAGGCACCGCCGGCTGCCAGCACCTTCCCTGGCCCTGCCAGCTCTGGCGCCGGCTCCGCCGCCGGCCGGGGGGTTTGGTGAGGCTGCAGCGTGCCCGTGCAAGCCCCGAGCTGGCCGTGCCCCCCCAGCAGCCCGTCGTCCGGCCGGGCAGGACGTGCCAAACATGCCTTTTTCTCCCGCTTTGTCACCTTGAGTTACCCATTAACCCGGCAGCAGGGTATGGCACGGCACGGCAGTCCCGGCACAGCAATGCCCGCCGGCGTTTGCCGCTTGCAGCGGGGAAAGGTTTTCTCCCCGGCAGCCTCCACGGATGTTCTCCCCATTCCCTTCAGTCCCATCGCATCCTGGTTGGGAACAAACCCCCCTCCGCCCCTGCCGGGGGGGAGCCGGGATGCAGGAGGATGGGTGCCACCTCGCCGGGGAGGATAGGACTTTACTCCATGCCGTGGTGGTGACGCCGAGGCAGGGCCTGTTTGCTGACATCGGGCACTCCTTGCCGGCTGGGCTCCCACCCCCTTTCCCGGGCTAGCCGGATTTCAAGCCTCATCCTGCTGGAATGGGAGCTGTGCTACCCAACCCCGAGACAGCCCTCGGGTGACAGGGCTGGGCAGGGGATATTTCCAGCTGGAGCAGGCATCAATTTTACTGCTGATGCCTCGAACCACTGCTCCTCCCTCTCCGAGAGTCATTCACCCCCTGGTATTTTCAGCTTTCCATGCTCTGTCCTCTTACCAGACACCCCAAAACTCCAGGGGAGGTGG
>JAOXNH010000017.1:1413853-1448802 GCA_028566575.1 Bartramia longicauda | reverse complement strand
CCTACCTTGTATCCGATCTTGAGGTCCTCGCACTCCTGGGAGCAGCCGCTCAGCTTCTTGTTGAGGCACTCGTTGATGAAGCAGTTGAGCTCGTCGGAGCCGTCCGCGCAGTCGTTGTTGTTGTCGCAGAGCAGCGCCTCCGGGATGCACTTCCCGTTCTTGCAGAGGAAGAAGGAGTCGTTGCACTTGTTCTCTGCAGGGCAGGAGACGGGGTCAGTGCGAGGAGCCGGGCAGCCCCTCTCCCCAGCCACGTGGCCCCCGCGGGTACCTGGGCTGCTGCAGCGCGGGTTCTTGGGCGCCTCGTCCGAGTGGTCGTGGCAGTCGAACTCGCCGTCGCACTCCCATTGCCGGTTGCTGAGGCAGCGGCCGTTGGCGCAGCGGAACTCGTGGGGGCCGCAGGTAGGATACTCTGCAGGAGGACGGGGGGCTCAGACGGCACTGCCCACCCTCTTGAGCCGGCCCGAGAGCCCATGGGGTACTGCGGAGCCACGGCACCGGTGCCCAAACCTCCCTGCAGCCTCCTCGGGACAGGGCTGCCCTGCAGGCGCCACAGGCAGCAAAGGCAGGTGGGTTTGTATCTCTCCAAAACTGCTCTGTGCCAGGGTGGAGGCCCCGCAGCGGGGCTGGGGGGCACAGCTCTCCTGCACCAAACCCCTCCTGCTCCCCTCTCACCCTCCCCTCACATCAAACCCCTCCTGGATGATGAAGGCCCTTCCAGGCTTCCATCTCAAAGCCCAGGAGACCCAGCGTGGCTGCCAGGGTCAGTGCCACAGGAGACAGAGCCCTCGCTGTCCCCTCCAGTCCCCACGGAACCCACCGCACTCCGGGGACTCATCCGAGCCATCGCCGCAGTCGTCATCGTGGTCGCAGACAAAGTGCTTGGGAATGCACTGGCGGTTTCCGCACATGAACTCCCGCTCGTCGCAGGTGTTGTTGTACACTGCAACGAGGCATGGCTGTCAGCCCCCCCGCCAGACCCCCATCTCCTCTGCCCGCCCACTCAGCCCTTCATTTTGGGTCACTGGGGACAAGAGCGGAGGCACAGTCCAGTCGGGGCAGGGTCCCCCACTCCTTGGCCCCCATCCTGAGCCCTCGTCCCATGGCTGGGAACAGCACCCAGGCAACAGGATGATTCTCCTCCTGTCCTCACAGTCGGGGAGAGGCACCCAAATGTCCCTGTGTCCAGGCCTGCTGTGACCACAGCACCCCAGTTTCCTCCCGCAAGCCCAGTGGGGAAGTGGCCAGGATGAGGCATCCTGTCCCGACAGGGACCCTGGGGAGGGGGGGCAGCCCCCCCAGGCAGCTCTGGTGCCCTACACCCTGCTCCTCTCCGGCCCCTGGCCCCACCGCGCACCCCCGAGACCTGTGGGCACTCACAGCAGCCGGCAGCGAGGGTCTCATCAGCTCCATCCGCGCAGTCCTTGTCACCGTCACAGAGCCAGCGCTCCGGCACACACACATAGGTGCCCGGGCACTGGAAGGATCCCGTGCTGCAGGTGGTCAGCCCTGGGGAAGGGAAAAGCAGGAAGGAGACCAGTCACCCCCACCACTGGAGAACGATGATCGGGGGGGGCCCAGGATATAGGGCGCAGGAGAGCAGTGAGGACCATGGCACAGGGAAGCAAAGGTGGGAGAAGGGATGGGCAGAGGCAGGAATACACGGAGACGGAGCAGCAGCGCAGCAGAGACTGAGGGAGGTGAGAGCAGGGACTGGAGCAGACTCACGGCAGCGGCTGTCCTCGTCAGAGCCGTCCCCGCAGTCGTCTGCCCCGTCACACACCCAGAGCTTGGAGATGCAGCGGTGGTTGTTGCACTCGAACTGCACGGGGTAGCAGAACTTGTCTGGAGAGGAGGAGAGGAGGGGTGAGAGCCGGGGCAACGCGGGGAAGACGCGGGGCAGCAGAGCACAGCCACGCTGGGTCAGCCAGGCTCCAGGGCTGGCACCCAGGGTGGTGCCGGGGCTACTGCTCGCCCAGACCTGGCAGTGCCCACAGAGTGGTGTGGGATTCCCTGCTCCAGAACTGAGGAGGTTCCTGAGCACCATTTGTGGTTTGTTCAGGGGAGGTTGGAGCTCAAACCGTAACTCAAGTGAGTGAGCCGTAACCGGCCACCTTCAGAACGGCCACGGACACTCGTGCGTGTGCTCAGCCAACAAACGCACCAGGACGTTTGCACTGGTCCCAGTTAAAACCCCAAACTCGTGGATTATAGACCACAGAGGGGGAAGAATCTGGAGTCTGCTCCCTGGCAAAGGGATGTCGGGGAGAGGAGAGGGTCCTGCCTCCCCCTCCAGCACGCTTGCGCTCGCCACCCCGCGCTGTCCCCCCGCAGTCCCTCGCTCTCCCCACCCTGCCGCTCACTGCAGTGAGTCTCGTCTTCCCCGTTCTCGCAGTCGTCCTCTTTGTCGCAGGTCCAAGTCATGGGGATGCACCTCCCGCTCGGGCAGGCAAAGTAATTGGCCGGACACTTGGGTTTCCTCCCACCTGGTTTGTGAAGGAAACGTCAGGTAAAGGCACGGACGCATCCTGCCTCCTCCCAACCCAAAAACCCTCTGTGACCCCGCGTCGATCGGCGCCCTGTGCCACCCTCCGTGCACGGGCTGCGCAGGCAAAGGACGACGCTCCCAGTGCACAAACAAAGCACCCACTGCCCAAACAGACCCCAAAGGGGAGCACCCAGCCAGAGGGTGATGGCGTGATGCCCCCCGTCTCCCAGCCCCGAGCCCCCTTTTCCTCTCCCCACTCTCACCCGGGCAGTTGCGCTCGTCT
The DNA here is from genome assembly GCA_028566575.1 of Bartramia longicauda. Lineage (NCBI taxonomy): Eukaryota > Metazoa > Chordata > Aves > Charadriiformes > Scolopacidae > Bartramia > Bartramia longicauda. Next base: position 1,446,034 of record JAOXNH010000017.1, on the reverse strand, counting down.
GAGTAGTCTCCACAGTCGTTGGCCCCATCGCACACCCAGCTCGGGGCGTAGCACAGAGAGGTGTGTTCACACTTCTGGAAGGTGGTTCCCTTCACCCCCAGCTTGAAATAGCTGCTGCAGTCGGTGGCGGCTGCAAGGAAGGGACCCCTGGGTGAGGGGCGCTGCTGGCCGGCGGCACCGACCTTTGGTCTGGCTCCCACTGCCACCAGCCCTTCCCTCCCCACAGCAGCACCGAGCTGCCGGGATCAGCCCTTCTGGTGGGCTGTGGGGCGGTGAGGGTGCCCGGGGGGGAGCCTGCTGAGGGGGCCAGGCCCCTTGTCCCTCCCTGATTCAGCACAAGTCCCAAAGAGTGAAAGGGGGTGCAGGGACCCGGACCCCTGCCCGCTGGCAGAGAGGGCAGGAGCATCTCCAGAGCTGCAGCAGGGCAGAGCTCGGGGGGCAGCAGGGAACATGGGGCACTCACTGCAGTTCATTTCATCCGAAGCATCCTCGCAATCGATGAACTGGTTACAGCGGCTGGAATTCCCGATGCAGCTCCCATCGCGGCAGCGGAACTCGGTAGCAGCGCAGCTGGTTTCTGCAAGGGGGAAGCCCCCCACAGCGGGTGAGGCTGGGCTGGGGGGCCCAGCGGGTACAGCCACCCCACAGCCCCCAAATCGAGCTGAGGACACGTGTGCACGGACACCCTCTGCGCAGCACAGCCTGACCCTGCGCTCCCAGCTCCGCTCCCCTCCTGGATGAGACCTGCTGCCTCTTTGGCTCACGCTCTGCCCAGCAGCCCCAGCTCCTCTCCCGAGCTGGCCTGTGGCCACCAGACCTGGAGGGGCTCAGGGAAGCTTCTGACCTTCCCCATGGGTGCTGCAGGGCCGTGTTGGGGAGAGTTCTTTCTCCCGGCTGCTGGGGAGGGAGTTTTACAAAGCGGTGTGTGGCGCAAGCAGCACAAGTAGGATTTAGACCTCGTCTCTGCGTTAAGCCCTGGCTCTGCTCTGACCCTGTCAAGCTGAAGGTAACTGCTTCCCGAAGCCTCCGTCCCTGTCCCAGATGGCTGACGGAGCCCTGGCAAGGGCTGGCCAGGAGCCAGACAGGCTGCTTACTGTTACATGGCACTTCGTCCGAGTTGTCCCCGCAGTCGTCCACGCCATTGCACCAGTAGCGGCTGGCGACGCAGCGCCCGTTCATGCAGTGCAGGTAGCCCTTCTTGCACTTGCGGCTGCCTGCCAGGGAGGAGGAAGAGGAGGAGGAGGAGGTGAGTGCGAGGGGAGGGCCGGCGCCTTGGGTGTCTCAGCTCCTCAGGGACCCTTCATCAGGGGGAGAAACTAAACAGGCAGGATTAGGAAACAGGCTCCCTCGTGCTGTGCGGGGTCGCGCTTGGTCTTTGCCCAGCAGAGACCCCTCCCGGCTGAGGAGCGAGGGTCAGCTCAAGGTTTCTCACCCTCCAGCCCGCCCCCCAGAACTGAAAAAGATCTGGAGCCCTTAAAGCCCATCTCTGGGAGGGCAAGAGGGACTGCGAGCACTTGAGGAACATGAGAAGACACCCAGCACCCCAGCTCCCTTCGCCGAGCAGAGCCGAGAGCTGGAGCCCGGTGGCTGCAGGTGCTGGGGGGCGCGTGTGTGTGTTTGAGCAAAGCAGCAAGAGGAGGAACCTTACTGCAGTAGGACTGCTTCTCATCCGACTTGTCCTTGCAGTGGACCACGCCGTCGCAGGTCCGGCTGAAGTCAATGCAGTCGCCGTTCCCACACTCGAACTCGTCGTGCACGTTGCAGGTGGAATTCAGGGCTGGGGGGACACGGGGGACATCAGCTCTGCCAGGCTGAGACGGGCCTCTCCTCCCCATCCCCACCAGCTCCCCCTTCCACCTCCCCTCCACCTTTGCAGGTGAAATCCTCCTGCAGGATGCGCTCGCCGCGGCAGGAGCAGTTGACGTGTCCCTTGGGCGTGAGCAGGCAGAGATCCTGACAGCCGCCGTTGTTCACCCTGCACGGGGACAGCTCGCCTAGGAGAGACAGGCAGAGGTCACACCAGGGACAGCCTCAGCAGCCCCTTCCCTTTGTCCTCCCTGCTGGGGAGAGGAAAACTTGGGGTTCCTCCCCAAGCTCTTCAGACGGGGCTATGGGGGATGCAGGGGGTTGAGGGCATCCAGTCTCCCCAGATCTTGCAAGGAGGATGCCCTGGGAAAAGCATAAATGGGGCAAATTCTCTCTCTCTTCAGCCTGCACAGGGTTTGGAGATGGACAGGCCTTGGTGTGAGGGTCCCCAAGGGGCAGTGATGGACCAGGCAGGATGGTGGGATGGGGTCCCCCCTCCCCTGGCCTGAAGAGCAGTGCGGTGTGGCCGGGGAGCGGGGCTCGGGGCGGTGAGGCCGCGGTGGCCGGTGGGACGCGCGGGGTCCTTACAGCTGTCGGTGTCGTTGGCCACAGCAATGATGCCCATGGGCTGCTGGGGGATGTCAACACGCAGAAGCTTCATGTCGGTGCCCACGTACTTGTTGGCTCGTTGCACAGCCCTGCGCACCCAGTCCGTCCAGAAGATGTAATCGCCGTAGACAGCCAGGCCAAAGGGGTGCACGGGCTCCGATTTCAGGATCACCTGCCGGACATTGGCAAAGCGTGAGCATGAGGGAACCTGGCTGTGGGTCACAGCCCCCAGCACCATCCCGAAACGCAGCCCATCCCTACGGGTCTGCCCCCGGGGACCCCCCCGGTGCCCCAGGAGCCCCAGTTTCAATGCTCGCCGCTCCCCTCCTCCAGCTCTGCCGCTGGGGCTGGACTCACGTGGCGGTGCGAGCCGTCGTATTCACAGCGCTCGATTTTGTCCAGCGTGGCATCAGAGAAGTAGATCTTCTCGGCCTTGTGGTCAATGGCCAGCCCATTGGGTGTCCGTATGTCCTGGTCGATGATGATGAGGACGTTGGCACCAGAGAGGGTGGCACGCATGATGCTGGGGTGCTGCTCGTTCCAGTTGGTCCAGAACATCAGGCTGGAAGAGGAGAGACAGGCGATGCCTTTGCAGCCCCAGCTCTCTGCCACGTACACATTGGCTCAGCCCACCCCTCTGCGGGGCTTCCAGGGATTTTGGGACAGATGGGACATGATCCCCACGTAAAAAGGGGTGGGAGGGGGACCAATGAGGCCACTACAGCCAGCTGGGAAATGTGGTAGCCCATGGCACACCCCGGCAGGAGAAGGGCATGGGATGGGGTGTGTGTCCTCGCTTTGGGGTGCTGAAGGAGGGGTGGGGAGAGGGGTACAGGGCCTTTCCTCCCAGGGGTTCTGATAATCTCTGTGCTGAGAACCAGTGCTTCCTCCCCAGTGGAGAGGAGTCCACCCGGACGCTGGCCCTGGGACCACGTGGACCCCTGGGAGGGCTGGCAGGGCCACCGACGGCCACTCACTTCTGGCACTCGTCCAGCACGAAGGCCCGGGGGTGGTCGTCCCCGGACATGGTGATCACCGTCTCCCTCTCAAAAGCCCCCAGGCGGCTCTGGTCCACGGTGTGGCGGGTGATGGTGGAGGTGGTGTAACTGGTCCAGTAGAGCGTGTCCCAGCCGCGGTGGTACGCCAGCCCCTCCACTGAGCCCACATCTGCAGGGGGGAGGACAGGAAAGGCTCGTGTCCAGCCTGTGCCCCCGCAAGGCTGCCCAGCTCACTTGGACACTGCTCCTTCGGCAGCCTGAAGTTACTGCTTTTAAGTACAGCCCATAAAACTCCCTCAGAGGCTCTGGCTGTTTGCTAACAGGGCGCCGAAGGGGCAGCACCTGAGGGGACTCAGCAGGGCTGGGCTGGGCTAATGGGCGAGCTGAGACCCCAGGAGACTTTAGGAGGCTCCTGGGCAACCAGTAAGGACTCTTCCTTGCAGGACGCCTGAGTGATGTTCACCTACGATGAAACGAGGACTTGAACTTGGCTTTCAAGCTCCTGCTCTCATCACCTCCCCTGCGGAGACCGGGGCTCACTCTGGGTCCCCCCCCAGTCCCCCAGCAGCGGCACTGGGAAGGGAAGGGTCTCCCTCTGCTGGGGGAGAGGTGAGGCCCAGAGGCACAGAGCGAGGAGACAAAGACTCGTAGCTGACCAGGAAGACCTTCCCTCCTCCCTCTCCAGGAGATCGAACTGTACACCCATCCTTCCTCCCTCGTTAACGATCAGCAAAAGGTTTAATGAACTGGCTACGACAGATGGGCCCTGCTCTCCTGATCTCGGTGATAACAGCTACCCCAAGTGCCAAATGTAAATACGCTCATTAGCGAGCGCATCTATAACCCTGGCTGGAGCTGCTCCCCAGCGACGCGCAGCAACAGACATGGTCCTTCCAACTGCTGCAGGAGCCAATAAAACCAACCAAGGGCAAGCGGAGGGCTGGAGGAGAAGACGGGACCGAGCGTGGCAGGGTTTGCTCAGGTCTGTCTTGGAAGTCGAAGGCAAACACGGAGCGGATCCCGGGTTTGCTGCAGTGCCTTGTTTCTAGAGCAGCGCGCGCCCCCGTGCACGGCCGAGCCTCGTGACACGCTCCCCGTGCCAGAACAAGCTCTGCGGGCTGCTCCCGACACTTGCATCCCCTACCACTGGCTGCTGCCTCTTCCAGAGGCTCCGGGAGAAAGCTCACAGCTGAACCCTTAACATCTGCCACTCCAAACACTTCTTGAAAACACCAAAAAAACATTATCAGAGAAAAGGAAAAAAAGCCCTTGGGTGAGGAAGGAGGGAGCTCAGGAAGAGGTGGTGGGGGAGAAGAGGAAAGTGGGGTCCGAGGGCAGGCGCTCACGGAGGGAGCCCGGTGACACTCACTCTCCACAATGGTCTTGCGCCCCGTGCCATCGTCGTTGATCTGCTGGATGTTGCCGAAGTGGATGTCGCTGTAGAATATGCGGTTGCTGCCCTTGGAGCCGTAGCGGTAGTCAAAGGCCAGGGCGATGACGTTCTTCATGTGCTCTGCGTCCTCGAAGGGCTTGATGGGGGCGTTGAGGTTGTTCTCGTCTGACAGGTGGATGCTCTTGAGGATGGTGCGCTCCGAATACAGCAGGTAGCCGTCGTAGTCCCGGCAGCTCACCCCGTCCTCCGACAGCATCCCGTGGGCGCAGGCGCACGTCCTCTGCCCGTGGCCGCGGAAGAGGCAGAGCTGCTGGCAGCCCCCATTGCTCTGGGCACAGATGTTGGTGCCTGGGGAGGAAAGAGGGGATTGTTGGAGGAACTGGGTAAGCTCTGTGAAGGAGGATGCTCCCGCTCAGTCGCTTTTCACCTCTCCCCGCTCCCAGAGGAAGCGGGTGAAGAAAAGGGCTCAGCCGCCGGCACGACACAGTTCTTTGACGAGGACACAGTGGCCCGTTTGTTGGTTGTTTCTCCATCCCCCCTCCCCACATCTGCCGGCCGTTGGGCCATCAGCAGCGCTGCGCGGGGGGCTGACACCTCGCTCCTGCACGCACCCTTCTGCCTGGCCCGGTTGAAGACTTTGATGTCCTTGAGCTGGACGCCAATCCCTGTCCGCAGGGACACCGACTCAGTGGCGTTGTCCTTGTTGCCTCTCTTGATGGAGCCGTTCGCGTGAGTCCTAAGAAGGGACAGAGTCACTGGGCAACCAACGCAGGACCCACCTTCCCCATAGCACCCACCAGCTCCCCCCATCCTCCCACACAACTGATGTCCTCCCAGCACCGCCGGACCCCCCCCCAGCACCGCTGGACCCCTCGGGCACCGTACCTATCACTCCAGTAAATGTACTCCTCGAAGACCGACACCGAGAACATGTCCATGTTGTTGCTGGACAGGACGACCTCTCGGTTCTCACCCGTCTCCAGGTCGATTCGTTCAATCTTGTCTGTCCGGGCATCGCACCAGTAAAGCTTCCCGTCCTGAGGATAGAAAACACCCTGGTCAGCAACGGAGCAGTGCACCGGGGTGGCACTAGGGCACCCTCCGCAGCTCCCACCACGTCTGGCAGAAGGTCTCAGGGTTCAGAAGACTGACCTTGGACAACCCTGCACTGGAGAGGGGGCTCCAGGGCCCTGGGGAGGGCAGCCGTGTCCCCAGATGCCCCACCAGCAGGGGCACGACCGCAGGGACCCTTGGCACCCCCAGGGAGGGACCATCCTCCCTGGTGGCCGTACCTCGTAGTCGACGGATATTCCGTTGGGCCAACTGATGCTGACGTTCACCAGCACCATCCGCTCGGTCCCATCCAGGCGCGACCGCTCGATGCGGGGGTACTGGCCCCACTCTGTCCAGAAGAGATACCTGCAGGGGACAGCAGGGATGTGACCACGGGTCCAGCCAGAAGCAGCATCCTTGGGCCTCTCATCCTTGGCCCCAACTCTGTCCAAAGCTGGAGCCAATCTGGGGAAGCTCCACTTGGATTTTCTGAGGTGCCAGCACCCACAAAGTCAGGGGGAGCTCCCAGAAAGCTCAGCCCATCAGCAAAAGGGTGGTTAAATCCAGTTGGTTTGGACACTGGGGGCCTGTCCCTTGGTGTGTCAGGGACCTGTGAGTCCGTCTCCACCGGCACAGCTCTGCCCGGAGGGTGCTGGGAGTCTCCAGGACATGACCACCCCCCAGCTGATGGCCCTCTCCAGGCAGCTTCGTGCAGTGTCTCACCCCTTCTCCGGATGGACAGTGATGGCCCGTGGCTTGTCCAGCCCCTGAGAGATGACCACATAGCGGAAGGACCCGTTCAGCCTGGCCACCTCGATGACATCGAAGCCCTGGTCTGTCCAGTAGATGTTTCCTGCGGAGAGGGGACAGTGAAGACCCACCTGAGCCCTGCTCCCCGGCTGCCCATCGCTCCTCCCCGCTCCAGAGCCCTGTCTCACCCGCGATCCAGTCCACGGCGATGCCCTCCACGCGGCCAATGCCGTTGGTGACCACGTCTTCTCGCCACGTCTGGTCCCGCTTGGCCCGGCTGATGGTGCTCAGACCCATGTCCACCCAGTAAATGGTGTCGTTCTCTGAGAGGGGCCAGGCAGGACAGCGGGTGTCAGTGACCACCTCTGGGTCACCCCAATGGTGGCACAGACCCAGGCTGAGCCCGCATCCAGCGTGGGGACCTGACACCCTCCCTCACCCGGAGCGGTTGAGGGGAGATGCTCTGGGGCAGAGCACTGCCAAAGGAGGGTCTGGTGATGGTCCCCCCTTGCACTCCCCTCTCTGACCTCTCCAGCCCCGTTGTCCCACTCCCAGCCCCCGCGTCACCTGCGTGGAAGTCGATCCCCACGGCCAGGGAGGTGCCCGACACAGGCACGAGAGCATCTGACTTGTCGTTGGGGTCCAGGGGAATGCCACGGATCCCCTCGTGGACCGAGTACAGGAGGAAGGAGCCGACACCTGTGAGAAGGAGGCAGGAACAGTCAGATGCATCCCAAAACCCACACGCTGTCCATTCCACGGACAGCCATAACTCATGGAAAACTGCGACAGCAGCCTGTGGAGGAGGACAAGCCTGGCAGGGCTGGTGAGAGGGCTTCACCCTGCCACGACAGCAGCACCACGAGTCCCCGGCCCGGGCTGACGGCCCAGGACAGCAGAGGGAGAGGCAGGGCAGGGTGGGAGCGCGCTGGCTGCAGCCACTGGTGGGCTGTGCCTGAAGCATCCCCGCAGAGGCAGCCCCTGCGCCCACCACTCAGCTGACTCTGAGGCTGACGCACGCCAGACGTGGGCTGGCAGCGGGAGCGGGAGCTCTTGGGGAGGGGACGGGGGACGCTGTCCTGCCGGACACCGAGTGCCTCATCCTGCCCACGGTGCCACAGTCAGGGGTATAAGGAGGAGAAAACTCCTCTGTGATTGGGATGAGAGAGATTCCACCGCCACACGGGGCAGGGGAAGGAATGGCAGACCTTGCGGAAAGAGGGCAGGGAATAATCTACTCAGGGACAAGATTTCTGACGGCTGGGGCAGGAACCTGCGGAACACAAAGCCCTTCCCTGCTCAGCTCTGTGAAGGGGCTGCAGGCCCTGCCCACACCTCCCAGGAGGCTGCAAGCGCCGGAGCAGCCTGTTCAAGGGGTCCTGACCCACGGCGGGGCACGGGGGAGGCGCGAGCGAGGTCTCTCCCCAGAGCCGCCTCCGGCCCCCAGCGCTGGCAAAGGCTCGGTGCCGCATCTGGGTCAGGGCAGCGCTTGTTATTCAGTGCCTGCCCTGACCCAGATGGTGCAGCAGCTCTGCCAGCCCCCTCCAAAAACACCAAGAACATTTTGCACACAAACAGCCTTTGAGAGGCCCTGGCAGTGACCGGGGAGCTGGAGCCAGAGGGGGGCTCTTCCCTCCCAGGGGAGAGGGTGGCAAAGCAGGCAGGGACCGGGGATCTGCAAAGCAGAGGCTGTGCTGCTGCCCAGCCCCGTTCCCGGTGCCTGTGGTGAGTCAGTGACCCAAACCCACTGCCGACAGCACGGTGTCACCTCTCCTTTGAGGGCTCCCACCCTGCAATCCTGCCCCCCCCCTCTCGCTAAACCCAGAGCCCTGGGTGCCCCAGGTGCTCATTGCTGCCAGCCCCTCGCAGGGACAGCCCACGTCAGGGTCTCGCTGTGGCCCAAGCCCCAGCCCCTCCCGAGCCCCTCTGGGGTCCCTCTGACCCCTGGGGTCCCTCCGCAGTGCTGAGGGGTCCAGGGAGGTGTGGGGCAGTCGTGATGAGCCCGCACACAGCCGGGGTGAGCGGCAGCATCCCCCCCACACACACACACCATGCTGGCACACACGGTGCTTGGCCATGCAGCAGGGAGGGCCGGGGGTGGCCGCGGGGGTCTCTCTGCTCCGAGGGGCTGGTTTGGGCAGGGGGACGGGGACAGGCACACTCACCTTCGCAGGACTGCTGCCCGCTCTTCAGGCTGTAGCCCGCGGTGCACATGCACGACCGGGAGGTCTCGGACGTGGGGAGGCAGAGCTGTGAGCAGTCGCCGTTGTTCAGGCTGCAGGGGTTGGTTCCAGCTGCCGCGGAGAGAAGGGGGGTGAGTGGTGGCCAGGGGACACCCCCAGGGCCAGGGGACAGGCCAGGGCAGCCGGGGCCAGCGCCGCTCAGGGCAGACACTCAGGATGTGGGTGCTCTGGGCCAGGCTTGGGCCAGCAAGAAGGGACAGGGCCAGACGGCCACCCGGTCACCGTGGGCCAGACTCTGGCCCCCCTGGCACCCGGAGGAGCATCCGAGCCGCTGCCCGGCCCTGCAGGGGCTCTGCCCCGGGACCATGCACTCACCTTGCTGGATGCTCTCGTCGTACACCTTCATGTGCATCACCAGCGTGGTGCTGTTGCGCAGCACCGTCACCTCTGTCCCATCCTTCTTGTTGCAGGTGCCCATCCTCTCGGAGGCCTGGTCGGCCCACCACAGCTTGTCACCTGGAAAGAGAAGGCAGGAACATGAAAGAGCTTTCCCCATCCCCTCCCGGCCCAGCAGCAGAGCCCTGGCTCCACGCAGATTTACAAGCGATGGCCTGGAAAAAGGGGTCTGAGCTCAGCCTTTGGTGGAGGAGCATCCCCTCCACAGCTGCCTGTGTTTGGGCAGGGCCAGGAGGAAGGAAAAGGCTTCATGAACCCCTGCTGTCACCCTGCCAGCTCTCACCCATGATGGCCAGGGCGGTCGCCTTGCTCAGCTGACTCTTCATGGACTCGATGACCTCCAGGTTGCTGCCGTCCAGGTTGCATCTGTTGATGGTTCCATTGCCGGAGCTGATCCAGTAGAGCTTGCTCTCTGGGTAGTCAATGGCCAGGCCTGGAAAGCAAGGGGACAGTCAGTGGCAAGGCAGCGCGCAGGGACAGTCACCATCTGGGAGGTGGGATGGGACCGGCAGAGCAGATGGGGTGGTGGAGAGAATGGGCACGAGAGGTCAGGGTGACCTGGCACAAATCAGCCCCTCGGGGAGCTGGGGTGGCCAGAGTTCAGGCTTTTAGAGCCAGCAAGGGTGCTGCAAGGTGGGGTGGTAGCAGAGGGGATGGGGGGTCCATACCAACAGGCCCTTTCTGGTTGGTGAAGAGGAGCGTGCGGTTGCTGCCGTCCATGTTGGCCACACTGATGTTGTCCCCATCTGTCCAGTAGAGCTTCCTGAACCAGTGAGGGGACACTGAGCACGGCGGCTCCAACAGCTCCATGGAGATGGCCCAGCTCTGTGCCCCCCAGCCCCTGACACCCCCCCCTGCTCTCTAGGCTCCCCTCCAGCCCGCGCTGGCCCCTTTCCCCTCCCACCAGCCCGGGCAGCCCCACGGCCTCCTCACCTCCAGGAGGGGGTTTGGTGATCGGGAGCCCTCCCCAGCCCTGCCCAGCAAAGCCCCCATGCGCACCCGGCCTGGCACACGCTCCTGGACACACACTTATCCGCAGGCTGTTCTCCTTCGCACGCCTCCCGTCTCCTCTCACACACCTCCCACACGCGCTGACACACCGGGAGAGCAACCTGTTCTCTCCTCCGCCGCGCACGGGCCCCGTCACGCGCACTCACACGTGTGTCTGCACAGACACCCCCTCCTCCTCCCACCCTCCCACCCTGACCCCGCGCCCCCTGGCACTGCGTCCCCCCGGAGACTTACCCCCGGAGGGGGTGAACCACCAGGCAGTGAGGCTTGTCCAGCCCCTGGATCACCGCGTTCTTGAAGGAGCCATCCAGCCGGGCGACGTTGATCTGCTTCTTGTTGGCATCGTAACTGGTCCAGAAGAGGTTTCTGGAAACCCAATCCACAGAGAGGCCGTGAGCGTTGGGCAGGTCTGAAAGGCAAGGGAGAAGGGAGACTCATTAATGGTGAGAATGGGGCTGGGATGATGCTCAGATGAAGAGGAAGAGCTGATCTCATGGAGCCGAAGCCCCTGGAGGGCTGGTGGCTCTGGGACCTGACGGGAGCAGCCGTGTGAGGTGATGCTCCTCCACACTCACCTGCAGAGACAACGGTCTCCACGCCGGTGCCATTGATGAAGGCTCTCTTGATGGTCTGGGTGCGGACATCAGACCAGTAAATGCGTTGCTCCACGGCGTCGTAGTCCACCACCGTGACGTTGTCGATGTCGGGCACCGTGAAGGAGATGATGTAGTTGTAGTAGGGGTTGTCGATGTCCACGCCCCGGATCTCCATCTGCCGCGCGTACAGCAGGAACTTCTTAAACTCTGGGGAGAAGGATGAGAGGGGCAATCGTGGGACCTCAGCCTGGTCTGCAGAGCTGGTGCCGAAGCACCCACTTGTCCTCCCTGCCCCACGGTGGCCCGGGTAGACCCCTACCATAGCAGGTCGTGTTGTCCTTGTCCAGCTTCATGAGGTGGGGACAGGCACAGGACAGCGTGCGGTTGTAGTTGATGAGGCAGAGGTGGGAACACGGCCCTTTGCCCCCGTTGGCTTCACAGGGATTAGGAGCTGCAAAAGGGATAAGACTCAGTGATGTCCCTGTGCCAGGGGACACTGACCCATGGGCCCCAGAGAGCTGCAAACCTTCCAGGCCCTTTCTGCCCCATCGAGGAGCTCTGACCCATCAGCCTCATCACCCCAGGACACTTCTCTGCTGGCTGGCCAGGGCCACGGCGGAGACCTCCAGCTCAGTGGGGGGTGAGAAGGGGCAGCCATGGGGGTGGGATCAGCTCCCATGTGATGCTCCAAGCACCGGCACCATCTCCCCACCGCACCATCCCCCTCCCCATCCCGCTGCCTCCGCCTCCCCAGGACTCACCCAGGGGCTGCCGGGAGGGGTGATACACCTGCAGGTCAAACGGCTGCGTGTTGGTCCTCTGCACCACCGTCACGTTGTGCCCTGTCCACTTGTTGGCCTTGGCCAGCGTGTTGGTGCGCCAGTCGGTCCAGTAGACCTCACCCCCATAGAGGGTGACGGCGAAGGGATGTGACAGGTACTCGTGTCCCCGCAGAACCTCGATGTGCCCCGTCCCGTCGTACAGGGCCGAGTAGATGGCATCGGACCTGCGCCCGGCAGAGAGAAGGGCTGAGAGCAGGCACAGGGCTGGCCAAGGGCTACCAGGCACAGGCAAAGGCTTCTTTAACCCAACAGCAACAGCCCATGGGGTCTAAGCCGCTGCCTCGTCAGCTCTGGTTCATGCTGCTGCTGCGGAGGCCAATTCCTGATTTACACCAGGAATCGCAGTCCCCGCAGAGGAGAAAACCCAGAGCAAAGACTGGGACGTGTCACAGAGACAAACAGACCCCACGGAGCAAAGGCTTTCACTCCCAGCCCGGCAGACAAACGTCAGAACAAGACAGAAGGGAGGGATGGGGAGGAGGCCGAGGTCCAGATGGTGGGATGGGGAGGAGATGGTGTCCGGGTCCTACCTGGCGTCGATCCAGAGGATGCGCTTCTCCAGGTAGTCGACAGTGAGCCCGTTGGGCCAGCCCCCCGAGCCCGTCTCCTTGTGGATGGTGCGCCGGCCTGCGCCGCTCATGGAGGCAGCCTCGATACGGGGCAGGCTGGCATCCCAGTCAGTCCAGAAGAGGATCCTGCGAGGGACAGGGAGAGGGGACAGTCAGCGTGGGGACACGGGGACACCAAGCTCTGCCTCCCGGACCGGCAGTGGGGTGTATGCCCAGACAGAAGCCCGTGGCCTGGTTCCTCTGCAAGGGTGCCATTGAGTCCTGGTGACCCATGTCCCCTCCTGCCTTACCCATAGCGGGGGTCCAGGGCGATGGCCCGGGGGTGCTCGATGTCCCCGGCCAGCAGTGTGGTTCGCATGGTGCCATCCAGCTTGGCCACCTCAATCTGGTCCAGGTTGCTCTCCACCCAGTAGATGTTGCCAGCGATCCAGTCCACGGCCAGCCCCTCGGGGGTGGCCAGCCCGTACTGTATCACCACCTCGAAGCTGGTCAGAGCTGCGGGACACAGCGCCGGGAGGGCTCAGCCCGGTGCCTCCCCCCTGGCCCACCCACCACCATTGCACCCCGGGCCTGAGCAGCTCCCCACAGCCTGGCTGGGTTCACTGACATGGGGGACCTTCTCTCACAGACAGGGTCTGAGCCCCAAAGGACTCAGCCCCACGTCCGTGGCCCGGTGCGGGGCTCTCTCTGCGGGTGTCCCCTCCTGCGGCTCTGCAGCGCTGATGAGGAGGGGGCCCGGCTTTGTGCTCCCAGCTGCTGGGCTGCAATTACCATTAGGGAAGTGCTGGGAATGCTAATTCCCTCCTACATAATAAGCAACTTTGGAGAGCAGAACGGGATCACTAGAGGAGCTGTGGGTTCCAGCGTGGGGTGCCAAGGAGTCACTGCCAGCGCCCTATCCCAGAACTGCACCCCCAATTTCCCACCTGTCTGCCCCCCCTCCCAGCTTGCTCCAGGCTCCCAGGGCTACGCACCCCCATTTTCCAGCAGCTTTCCCCTGTAGATTTTGTCCTCCACCACATCGGTCCAGTACAGCGAGCTCTGGTTGAGGTGGAAGTCCAAGGCGATGGTGTTGCGCAGCCCCGGGACCAGGACGCTGTAGTCCCCCCGGTGCAGGTCAATGCGGCGGATCTCGTGGCGGTTGGAGAATATGATGAACGGCTTGAAGGGGTCTGAGGGAAGCAGGGCAGGGTCAGAAGGGGGGCACAGACAAGGCAGGAGCGACTGGTAGGGGCTGCATGGGACCAAGGGTCCCCATACCCACGGGTGGAAGGTATCCCTGGCTCCCGGCTGCAGACCCAGCTTTGGGACCACCCACACCCCTGCCCGGTGAAGGGCAGCTCGTGCCAGGTGGGGACAGCTAGGGGTCCACCATCGGCAGGCAGATCCCCCCAGGATCTGGCACGTCCATCCCCTTAGTTCTCAGCTCCACTGCTGCCACCTCCGAGAGTTGGGGGGCACCCCCATTAGAGGGATCTGGAGTGACCCTGCCAGCCCCTGCAGCCCCCCAGCACGCACCCAGGCTGCGGCAGCTCTCGCCGTCGGGTTCCAGCATCCAGCCCTCGTAGCAGGAGCACTTGACGTTGTACTTGTCCTGCTCACACTTCTGGCTGCACTTGAGGTGCTTGGCACAGTAGCTCTGGATCTGGCAGGTCTTGTTGTCCGAGCCCAGCTCCATGCCCAGGGGACAGGAGCAGACGATGCCCTCGCCGGGGGCCACGGTGCAGTTGTGGCTGCAGCCGCCGTTGTTCAGGGAGCACTGGTCTGTGGAGAGAGGATGCGCCCGTCAGGTCCTTGTCCCGCTCCCGGCCGGGGGACGCCCCGCGTCCCGGCACCCAGCTCCATGCTCACCACAGAGCTCGCCCTCGTCGGAGCCGTCCCCGCAGTCGTCGGAGCCGTCGCAGAGCTTCTCGGGGGGGAGGCAGATGGAGGTGTTGTTGGCGCAGGTGTGGGAGGGGGGTTTGCACACCAGCGACTCGCAGTTCTCCTCATCCGAGTTGTCCTCGCAGTCGCTGTCCCCGTCACAGACCCAGGCCTTGCTGATGCAGCGGGCTGCCCAGGGGGGAGCGAGGAGGGGGCAGAGCAGATGTGGAGATGTTATTTCAGGCACTCAGGGGCCTGGCGGCCCCGGAGCTGGCATCCCTGTCCCCAACCCACCGAGCCAAGGCAGGTCCCAGCCCCTTCCCTGGGTCGGAGGGGACAAGGGACAGCAGTTCCCCCCTCCCCAGCTCTCACCTGAGTCTTTGCAGCCAAATTTGACGTTGGGGTCGCAGACGTGGGTGACCCCCTCGCAGTTCTTCTCGTCACTGGAGTCCATGCAGTCGGTGTCGCCGTCGCAGCGCCAGCGCATGGGGATGCAGAGCCCGTCCAGCCGGCACTGGAACTCGTCCGTGTGGCAGCCCCCGGGCGGGCGCGTGGCTGTTGGGGGGCACAGGTACCCGCTCACTGCCTTGGCCCCGGGAGCTGGGAACCAGGCGAGCTCAGGGGGCGGGAGGAGGACGGGGCCGTCAGCCTGAGGGCACCCAGAGGTGCAGGAGGGGGGGATCTGGGCACCCAGGGTGGGCAGAGCAGGCTGCAGGATCTCCTGCCTGGAAGGTGGGGGTCTGCCCAGGGAGGGGTTGGCTCTCCAGGCAGGATGGCAGTGGGGCTGATGCCCAGGAGGGTCCGTCTGCTGCTCCTTCCCAGGGTAGGACCAGGGGGACACAGACCAAGCAGCGGCACAGGGATGGGGACTCACCCTGGTTGGTGCAGTTGGCGTGGGTCTCGTCGCTGTAGTCCCCACAGTCGTTGTCCCCATCGCAGGTCCAGTGCACGGGGATGCAGCGCCCGCTGTTGCACTTGAACTGGTTGCTGGAGCAGGAGTGGCTGCAGCCCGCCTCGTCGCTGTTGTCCCCACAGTCGTTGTCTGGGGAGGGAAAGGGAGTGGGAAGGGGCTCAGAGGGTGCCCGGCTGGCCAGGGGGGGCCGGTGGAGACACAGCAGGAGGGAGGAAGGCAGAGACCCCCTGCCAGAGGTGGCCAGGGAAAGCGGGGAACGACAGGGGTCAGACGGACCACACCGGCAGACAGGACACGGTGGGACCCCCGCGGGAGAGGCCTGGTTGAACAGAGAGCCCCTGGCCCCCCCACCCCGGCCCTCCCGCCCCCCGACACGCCGCAGGCGCAGCCACAGCACCAGCAGCGCACAGAGAAAATGAAACACAGAAACTGCATAGATCATCCATGTACCTGGGGAGGCTGGGAGGGCGCCCAGCGCCAAGGGGGATGCTCTGCTCCACGGAGGGAGCGGAGCTGGGTGGGGGGCGGTGCGCTCCTTTACGGGGCACATCCATGGGGAGATGGGCTGGTACGGCCAATTGGGGGATGTCAGCTTGCCTGGAGGAAACCCTGTCACCCGCTGACGGGCAGGGGCAGCTTTAGTCTGTCGGTGCTGCGACACTGGCAATGCAGCCCCTCCGTCTGCCCTGGGATCCCCACAGCGCCCTGCTCCGCTGCGGATGCCCTGTCGGAGCTCAGGAAAGGGCCTTTGCCTCCCCCAGCACCGGGGAGCTCACAACGGGCACGGGGACAACGGCACCGCCACCGCCGCGCCGCTGGACCAGCAGCAGCAGACCCTGAGCTCTCTGGACTCCCACCAAGAGGAGCTTCCCTCGGTGAGCTGGGAGGGACATCGGCTTTGCCCCCCAGCACCCAGCACATCCCTCCCGCTGCCAGAGGGCGGAGGGCACTGCCAGAGAGTGGGGGGCATTGCTGGAGAACACGGGGGGGCATTGCTGGAGAAGATGGGGGGGCATTGCCAGTGCCTGGAGGAGCAGCCCACGAGGGCTGGCAGCACTCTGGAGGGGGCAGGTTTGGGGGCTGCGTGGGGGCTAGGTTGGGGGTCTGGTGCATGTTGATCTATGCACTAACCGGTAGGCTTTGGACAGTTCTTTTCGTCAGAGCCATCCCCACAATCTTTTTCTGAAACACAGAACCAACCAGACAGGAGAGTGGGCACAATGACAAACACAACAACACGACACAGCACACGCACAGAGAGCGGCACAAAAACACGCTGACGCCGGGACGTGGACACGGAGAGGGGACACGGAGAGGCTGCGCAGGCACCGCGAGCGCCTGGGAGGCGAGACCAGAAGCAGCGGAGGGTGCCGGGGAGCCCGGGGCAACCAGGCTGGGAGCCCCTCGGCGCTGCAGCTCCTGCCCTGTGGGTGCCTGGGGAGGCTCGTGGGGGCACGGAGCTGCTCCACGCCAAGGTCATGGCTTTGGTCAGTGCCCGGTGGCCAGCGCTGGTGAATTCCCAGGAAAAGAGCCCTCCAAGGTGGGGCTGCCCCAGGAGGGAGAGGTCGCTTGCTCAGGAAGACCCCAGGGAGGGACCTGCACCCACAGCTCCCCACAAACCTCTGCGGCTCTGAACGTGCCTCACCTGCTCTGAAGCCACTAATTAAACCTAATGAGGCACAGCTGCTAGAAAGACTGAAATAAAGCTCTGGGGAAGGAAAGCGGCCTCGGGGTAAATCCTCTCTCCCAGGCTTGGCCCTGGGAACAGACCTGAGGCCAGACCTGAGCTCGCTGGGAGACCTCTCCTGCCTTCCCTGGGGATACAGGACCTGGCTCGGCCCCAGCAGCAGCACAGGCCACTCCACAGTCACCTCAAGCACTGGGGCAGAGTTTTGGCCACCGTGCAAAGAACACCAAGGTCTGCTGAAGCCATCCCTGCCAGGCTCCTCCTGCAACACACGCTCCCCCCAAGGGCAGCCAAGGAAAATGTGGGTCTCGGTGCTGCAGGATGCGCTTAGAGCCTCAGTTAATGCCTCTGCCCTTCAGGGCCCGGGTTCTGCTGTTTAGCACGAGGCTGAGAAACGGTCCTTGCAGGAAGAGGGTCCCCTGCTAGGCTGGCACCCCTGCGTCTGGTCTCGCCGTCCCTGGCTGTGACCCCCTGGCAGCAGCGGGGCTGTGGTCCTTACCGTTGTCACAGCGCCAGTTGATGTTTATGCAGCGGCCGTTGTTGCAGGTGAACTGTGTCAGGGGGAAGCAGGTCGGGTAGGCTGTGGAGGAGGCAGAGGCACCATCAGTGCTGGGGAGACACCCCGTGCCCCAAATCCCCACCAGTGCCCTCTGCCCCATGGCGGGGTGGGGAGCAGTGCTCCCCTCAAAGCGCCCAGCCCGGCTCACCGCAGGAGGCAGACTCGTCGGAGCGGTCCCCGCAGTCATCGTCCAGGTCACACGTCCAGGAGATGGGGATGCAGCGCCCGCTGGCACAGGAGAACTGGTTGGGGGAGCAGGTCCGAGCTGGCCCAGGGAGAGACAGACAGAGCTTTAGTGGCTGCTGGTGCCTTGCTTTGCTGGGGGAAAGGTGGGGAACAACCCCCCAGGGCGAGGGGGGGCACAGGCGCAGAAGCCAGACTGGTCACAAGGTGGGCAGCAGGGATGTGCGAGGCTCCGAAACCTTGGCCTCATCCCGGCAGCGCGCAGGGAACGGCGAAGGCTGCAGCTCGTTACAGCAGAGCAAGCTCTCCCTCTGCTCCCGAGGATGAGGATGGCTCCTCACCTGAGCAGGTGGAGTTGGACTCGTCCTCGTTGTTCCCACAGTCGTTGTCCCCATCGCAGAGCCAGCGGTTGGGGATGCAGCGGTTGTTCTTGCACTTGAAGCGGTCGGAGGGGCAGGTGTGCTGGTCTGCAGGAGAGACACACGCTCAGGACCTGGCCCCCTCCATCCCACCCTCATTCCTCCTCTGTGGCCGGGAGAGAGAAAAACTGAGGCAGAAAAGGGCAGGGAGCCTCAGACAGGCTGGAGATCCAGGATCCTAATCACCATTTACCCCCTCAACCACTTGAGCCCGCTCCCCTCCTGAAGCTGGGGAGTGGATGCAGGGTCCCGGCTGCCTGACCCCATCCCAGCCATTGGCCCTGAATCTGGGGGAAGTTTAGCTGGAATCCTGCAGCCCCCAGAGCACATAAACCTCTATCCCACCACGGAGGAGGTGGCTACGCACGGCAGAGCTCAGGGGCTTCGTCACTGTTGTCCAGGCAGTCGTTGTCCCCGTCGCATTTCCAGCGCTCCTGGATGCAGCGGTTGTTCTTGCAAGCGAACTCCCCGGGCTGGCACTGCGGAGGGGGGATGTAGGACGGGTTGGCTGGCAAGGGAAAAACAAAGGGAGGGGAGGATTTTAACCAAGTGGCCGAGTGCAGGGCAGCAGCGAGGACAGTCCCATGTCCCTGGGCGGGCAGGATGTCTGCACGGCTGCCCAGCAGCCCTGGGAGCGCTCACAGACACTTGTAGCATCACAGAACGGTTTGGGTTGGAAGTTGGAGAGACCCTGGCTCAGCCTGGATCCATGGGCAGCGCCATCATGCAAGAGGAGGAACCGGAGCCGGTTCATGATTCATCTGCAGCCTCCCACCACCCACCTCCCTGCGCCCCGGGCAGCCTCCCACCACCATGGCATCACCACCAATGGGCCAGAGCGGAGCCACAGACCCCGTGTCCCCACCATCCCTCAGGGAGGGGTGTCCCCAGGCCCTGGGACAGCCTACCCTGGCAGGTGACGGAGTCCGGTCCCAGGATCTGGTCCTCGGCACAGGCACACTGACGGCCCCGGGGGGTGGCCAGGCACAGGCTGCTGCAGCCCCCGTTGTTCACGCGGCACTTGTTGGAGCCCACTGCAGAGGCAGGGCAGGGGTGAGGAGAAGGGGACTTCAGGGAACCCTGCTGACCCACGGGGGGCTGCTGGCTGCCCCCGGCCCCCTGGACTCCCTCAACAGGCTCCACAGTTGGAGCCCAGCTGGAAACCCCAGTTCATCAGGCCATGCAAGGCAGTGGGGACCCCTCAGGGGACATAAAACCAGGAAGGGAGGGAGGGGAAGAAAGAGGAAAGGCTGGAAGGGCGGGGGATGAGCCACAGCAGAAAGACAGGGTGCGTGGGGATGGACAGACAGACAGGGATACGGCCAAGGGGAAGGGAAGGCACTTCCTCAGCTCCTGCTCCCCAGCCCCATCCCTCTTCCAGTCCCCCCCATTCCCTCATGCATGGCAGGTCCCCGCGGTGCCAGGCAGAGGTGGCCCCAGCACCTTGCTGCTGCTGTGCATCGTACATCCGGATTTCGAAGATGGGAGGGCGCTCGTTCCGGAGCAGGCTCACCACCTTGGAGGTCTGGTCCAACCGGTAGATGCTGCCGCTGCGGTACTCGGTCCAGAAGAGGAAGCTGCTGTAGTGGCACAGCCCGAAGGCGTGATTCAGCTCAGGACCCTCATACACGATCTGCAGGGAGGCAGAGAGGCTCCTCGTTAGCTGGGGCGGGCGCCCGGGCAAGCCCCGCGTGGGCAGGACAGGGCAAGGGACGTTGGAAGGGGAGAGGAGGGGACAGGTGGCAGGGGAGCCTGGCTGAAGGTGGCCAGCCATCTGCCGAACAGACCCACAGAGGATGTGGCCAGCAGAGGCAATGGCTTGGCTACCCACAGCCCCAGCTCTGGGGCGAGGGGTGTCTGAGAGCCAGTGGGGCCTCCACTTGCCTTCCTCTCGGTGCCGTTGAGATAGACCATCTCGATGCGGTCATAGAAAGCATCCACCCAGTAGAGGATCTTGGCTGGGATGTCCAGGCTCAGCCCGTTGGGCCACAGCACAGTCTTGGAGGTGATGAAGATGTTGCGGTTGGAACCGTCCATCCAGGCTCTCTCAATCTTGCCCCTCTTGCTGTCCTTGGGGTCCTCCTCCCAGTCTGTCCAGTACATCCACCTGCCACGGACACTGAGTGTTAGGGATGCTCGGAGCCCACCCCACCACTCATCTGAGGAGTGACCAGCTCTGCCTCCACCGAACCGGGTGTGAACTCCATGGCTGCTCGCAGGGCACAAGCCAGGGAAGGTCCCACCACCAGGTCCCAGCCCAACGCAATGGCCCGATGGCCCTCCCGGCCACGACAGCGCCTCTGAGAGCCCAGGCTGAAGCTGCTGCGCTGCCATTGCCACCACCAGAGCTGCTGCCTGTCCCCGCTGGCACAGCTCGGGAGCCACCACGACTGCCACGGGAGCTGGGAGCCCAACTGCCAGCCCTCCGGGTCCCCGCTGGTCCCGGCCCTCCCACAAACCAGCCCTGCTCGCCCAGGCGCCCGCACCCGTTCAGGGGGTCCACCACGATGGCGCGGGGGTGGGTCATCTTCCCCTCGATCAGTGTCTTCCTCGTCTGGGCAGCCTTCTCCAGCCGAGCCACACTGATGGTCTTTTTGGGGCCGTCATCCGTCCAGTACAGGTTGTTCCCCATCCAGTCCACAGCGATGCCTTCCACGTTGTGGATGCCTTTGGGGAAAAGCAGGAGCGGGCGCTTGTCACCGGGGCTGGGCGGCAGCGGGAAGACAAGAAGCGGAAGCAACAGCCCCATACGATTCCCAGAGGATTCGGCACCACCCGACCCCAACTCAAGCCATCGCAATGACAGACGCCCCCAGCCCCGGTGCAGGCAGCTCCCCCCGGAGGTACCGCAGCCACAGGGAGCCTGGGTTGGAAAAAGCCAAATTCAGGAGCGTCCTTGGCTGGTTCTCCCCAAGGTGACACAAACGTGCTCGTCCGGCAGCGTGGGGACGGATCGGCCACCGCACTGAGCCCCAGGGACCCTGCCTGAGGATCCCCCATCCCTCCCTCCTCTTCCCATCTGAGCGGATCAGGGTGGGCCAGCTCAGGCAGGAGGGGGACATCCAGGGACAGGGGTCCCTCTCCTGCCTCTGCTGGGGCACGTGCTCTGTACCTGTCTCTCAGTAGCACTCTACAGAAAAACCCAAACAGCAGCTTCAAACCTCAGTTTTAAGGGTCAGAGACACAAGGGAGAGGACAGAAGTGCTGCCATCAGGTGAGGAAACGCGCCCAGGGCCGTTGCTGCCAGCTCCCGGGGGGCTGACCCAGGAGGACCAGACCTGACCCCCCTGGCCACGCACCGTCCTTCAGAATGGTCTCTCGCTCCGTGCCGTCGATCTTCTGGCGCCCGATGAGGTAGCTGGTGGTGTCAGCAAAGTAGATGAAGCCCGTCTCGGCGTGGAAGTCCAGCGCTCGGGGGTTCATGAGGTTCTCGATGGGGATCATGTGCTCGTCCGGCACCTTGGCCCCCATGTCCATCCCGCGGATGATGCCCGGTCGCCCCTTCCCGTACACCAGGAACAGCTCGTGCTCGGGCTCTGCAGAGAGACAGACAGAGCCATTGCCACCAGCTGGGCCAGCTGGGGGTGGGCAGCCCGATGGCACCAGGGCTTCCATGAGGCCAGAGGAGGAGGCAACTTGCCCCTGCACCCTAGGGGTCTGCAGGGACCCCAGAGCCCAGAGGGCAGCCCACAGCCTAGGCCAGGAAGGGAAGGGGTTTTTGCAACTGGGAGGGAGGGAACTGAAAAGCTCTGCTTGTCCCTGGGCCCGTGTGCTCCCAGTTGCCCGGCACAAACGCCTCTGCCCACCCCGGACCCTCCCAGAGGGGTCCCCTCATGTCCCCCCCCGCAGCTCTCCAGAGAGGGCCAGGACTCACTTTTGCAGGATTTCCCGTCGCTGCCCAGGCTGAACCCGGAGCGGCACCGGCAGGTTCGGGTCTTGTGGCTGTTCCCGAGGAGGCAGATATCGGAGCAGCCTCCCGGTTTGCCGAACTGGTCCGGCTCGCAGGCATGGCTCCTCACTGCAACAGACAGCGCGGGCTCCAGCACCTGGGGGGCAACCAGGGCAGCACAGAGGCAGGTCCCAGCGGCCAGGGCAGGGGACACCATTCTGCAACCCCGGGGAGGTGGAGAAGGTCTCGTGGGTGCTTTAGAGGGACCCTTCCTCCCGGAGCCCCCGGAGGGTCAGCCAGGGGCTGAGCATTGCACGGGACAGACAAGGCAGAGATGGGAAGGGACCTGCCCAAGATGCAGGATCCCTGCGGAGCAGAAACCAGCACGGCACGTGTCCAGCACACAGCCAGGGCCACTGGGCCACGCTGCCTCCCTCCTGCCAGCCCACCCCTCACAGGCCATGGGGAGAGCGGGGCAGGATGAGCCCTGGCGCGGGGACCAGAGAGCCCCCTTAATCACGCTCCTTCAGCGCTCAGAAATCTCCTGATTAGTTTTATATTCTAGAAAATGCCAAGCAGGCTGCAGACGCTAAGAGGATTTTAAAGGAGTAAATTGATTAACTGCAGGAAGGTGCTGGGGGTGGAGCAGGAGGAGAGGGACAGGCGCGGGATGGGGACGGCGCCCGCAGCTCCACAACCTTTCGACTCCCTTGAAATCCCTCGGTGCTGGGAGCGCGCGGTCCCGGTCGGAGGGCAAACACGCCGGCAGCGGGGACCCAGAGCGTGAGGGCACCGCGAGAGAGAGCCATTAATAATTCAAGATGCCACATCTGCTCCGACATCCCTGCGCTCTCCAGCGAGACGTGATCAATCAATCACGCAGCGTGGCCGCCTGGCCCGCGGGGATGGCCACCGCGTCTCGCAGGAGGAGACGGAGCGATGGCGGGGGCCGGGGGCACCCCGGGGTGTGTGGCCGCCCAGCGAGAGGCTGGCGTGTGGCTGCTGGGGAGCAGGAATCCCCCACCAGCCCCCGGCAGAGGCAGGGGGCAGCTCCAGGAGTCCCCGTGGACCACAGCCGGGCAGGTGGCTCCTCTATCCCTGTCCCTAGGCCAGCACATTTCGGCCTGCCCGGCACTCGGCACCCCTGGTGCTAACCGATGGAGGCTCCTGGGCAAGTGAACCTGTCCTGGGTGTCTGGCCCCATTAGGAGAGGGAATTCAGAAGGTGCAGCCCATCCCCACCCAGCCTCTGGGGTCTGAGAAGCTGCTTTTCTGGGGTCCCACCTGTGGGCTGGCGCCGCTGGTGGTAGATGTGCAGTGCTCCCCCCTTGTCCACCCGCGTCACCACCTGGTACTCGGTGCTGTTGAAGCGGTTGACCCGGATGACGCTGGTTTTCTGCTGGGCGTTGGCGTTGTCCGAGTTGGTGGCGTAGAGGTAGTTCTCGAAGACGGTCAGCCCATAGAGGTGCTCGATCTGGAAGGCACCGCGCAGGGGCCCACCAGGAGGAGACATCAGAACCCTGGCTCCGAGGCGTGCGAAGCCCCCAGCCCCTGCCCCTCATCCTGCCCTACGGGATTCCCACCACATTTGGGGCACGAGGTTGGGCTTGGCAGGTGGATGCTGGAGGACGGGTGGGTGTTCAGCAGCTCACACCTTTTCTTTGCCAGACCAGCAAAGCCAAGCCCGTGGAGCAGCACCCCCCATCAGGCCAAGCTCAGACCTGCCTCTGGCCATAAGGGCCCCCCCCGACCCTGACCTCCCTCCAGCCCCACTCACCAGGATGCCCTGGATGATGGTGTGCCTGTTCTTGCCTTCGTAGTCCACCACCTCGATATAGTCCAGGTAGGCATCAGCCCAGTACACCAGACGGTTCACCAAGTCCAAGGTGATGCCGTGGGGGAAGACAATCTTGCTGTCCACCAACTTGGTGCGGTTCTGTCCGTCCATGTCGCAGCGCTCCACCTTCGGGATCTGCCCGTAGTCGGTGAAGAACACTTTGCTGCAGGAGAAGGGCAAAGGCAGGAGCTCAGAGCCCGGATGTCGGGTCCCATAGCAGGGAGGGAGGATGCAGACGGACAGGCGGCACCACCGCATGCCTGCAGACACGGGGGTGGCCGGGGTCCACCTCCAGGGATCCGCAGCAATGGGCAGAGGTGTGAGACGGGCAGACAGAGGCCTGAGCCAAGATTTGACAGTGTCACCAGAAGAGGCACAGGGCCCTCCACCAGCCGACATGTTAAACCACAACCTGACACGGCTGCCTGGCTGCCATCCTGCCTGCGGCCGCTGCTCTCAGCACAGACCAGAGCCGGGGCTCGGCACCGCTGGCCCTGAGCACCCTGGCCGTGCCGGGTCTCAGCTGCAGAGCCCGAGAGACTTTAACTCAGTGTTAACTCAGAGACTTTAACCCGTGAGGATGGTCTGCACCATCCCTGTCCTAGGCCAGAGTCTCTCTCCAGGCTGCCATGCAATATTTATTTATTAAAAAACCAAAAAAACCCCAAACTTCAGCTTTTCTGCTCAATAACATCAGCTCTCTTCATTCAGACACCCTGTGGTTGCACCAGTGGGATCTCAAGCACCGCTCTGCTCTCCCCACCATGGCCTCGGCCACACCGGGCACCCGGCGCTCCCGGGGTCCTGCAGCCGCCGCGTGCCCCGAGCTGCTCCGATGGCCCAGCACCCCCAGCCTCCCCCCGCACGGGGTTTTGCAAAAGGCAGTGCCTGAGTGCTGCCATCCCACCGCAGCACCCCGTGTAAATAGGCACAAGGGGAGCTGCGTGTGAGTATCTGACTGTTTCAGTTCCCAAAAGCTAATGCGAAACTGTAACTACGTGGCCACAAGCTGGAAGCGGCAGCGTGTCCTCAGCCTGCTCCATCCCGCAGGACTGAGCACCGGCAAAGCCGCTGCTCAGGGCAGGCGGAGCGGGGAGCGACCCTCCGGAGAGGGGCTTCTGGACCAGGGCAGGTACATCTCTCCTCCGTCTCCTCCAGAACCGGCTGGTACCACCGGGATGCTCAAAACGCTGCTGCCACAACGACCCTGCAGCACCTGGCCCCCATCCCAGCCGAGGGGGAGAAAACGCCGCGATTCACTCAGAGCTAAAGCCCAGAGGGACCCTTGCAGGAGGGCGAGTCGTTTTTCCAGTGCTGCCCCTGTCACCCCACTGAGCTGCCACAGCTGGACCCTCCTGGCTCCTTCCACCTCCCCAGATCCACGGTGCGGGTCCAGGGGACAACGCTGAGCCCTCCCGCCCCCCGGCAGGACCCTTACCCCATGGCCGGGTCCAGCGCTATCCCCTTGGGGTTGTAGAGCTCCAGGTCCAGCAGCGTGACACAGGTGACTCCGTTCTTGTTGCAGACAAAGATCCTGTCATCGATGTCATCCACGAAGTAGAAGTTGCCCGTGAGCCAGTCGATAGCCATCTGCTCGACATCTGGGGTGGGGGAGAGGGGTGAGGAGAGGTTATACAGGGAAAGAGGGAGCCACGAGCCCCACACGTGTGGGTGCAGGGGGTCTCTGACCGCTTCCCAGCCCCCCCCCACCAAGGCATTTCAAGCACAAAGGGAGCTGAGGAGCGAGGCCGTGTGAGCCCCGAAGGAGCTGTGATCTGGTCACCCTGTGAGGACCAACACAGCCACCCATCCTCTCCTCCTGAGGGAGTGGGACCTGCCACCCCCCCAGGCAGCCAGAGGAGCATCCTGTGGGAACAGCGGCCGGAGCAGGGGGAGGGTCTGCGAGGTGGGTGCTGGAGGGGGCAAAGTCGGCTCCTGGAGTCACAGAGAGGGGGAAGAGGCTCAAGCAGCAGCACGGGGGGGGGCAAACGCCTGCCGAGTGCGGGGGCAGCACAGGGAGGGACGGCAGCGGCCGGAGACAGAGCCCTGCAGGGATAAGGCAGCACGGGCAGAGCTGCTCCGGAGCCGGGAGAACGCCCCGAGCCCTCCAGCAGGTGAGAGACAGCAGCTGGCACGTGGTGTTTAATTTGTAAGTATTTAATTAAACCAGTGAAAGCTTGTTAAATCGGATAAACCCAACACACCTGAATTCCTGCCTCACAACCAGGTCAGTGCCCGGTGCTGCCCACATCCCGTCCCCCCCCTCAAAGGCCAGGGTGAGGGGCTGCAGCTCCCAGAGGCTCTGGGAGATGCCAAGTGCTTTGGAGGCTCATCCTTAGGGTTAGTGCCCTTTGGGATCTGCCCCACGCCAACACAGCAGCTCCGTGGGGCCGGCACCGCAGCCGGGGCAGGGATGGGGGGAGCAGCAGCCGCCCTGCAGCCCAAGCACCCCGAGGACAGCGGGACCCAGACAGCCCCGGAGGAGCAGGGCCAGACGCCGCTGAATTATTAACCAGCGCAGAAGCTGGGGAGAGCAGAGGGAGGGAAAACATCAATCCAGCCAGGACATTTTGCAACGCCCTGTGCTCCCCAGCTCGCAGGACCCCGGCGGTGTCAAGCCCTTCCCCACAAGGGGCTGCCTGGATTGGGATGAGACCCAACTGACGAGGACCCGGGGTTTGGGGGTGCCCTGTCTGAGCACAATCCCGGGTCCCCGAGCCACCAAGCCCAGCTCGCTCGCACGCCGCCGCTGAGCGGTTGGTGTCAGGGCCCCGGGGCCGTCCTGCCGGCGGTAATGGCCGGCCGGTGACCAGTCACCCTCCCCTCCGGAAGGGCGAAGCTGCGGCGCCCGCAGCCACCACCCAGCCTGATGCATCTCGTAAAAACAAGTGGAAAGAGCCAGAGCCAAGGAATTAGCATCCAACCAGCCCGAGCGAAGGCTGCGCAGGGCTCCTGCCGCGCTGCCCAACGTGACGGAGTCAGGCAAAGTCAGGGCTCCCGGTCCAGCCAGGGCCCCCGCGCCCCCCAACATGGCTCCTGGGTGCCTGCTGGTGATAAGAGGGTTTTGTTCTGAGTGAAAATCACCTAAAAAAGTGCCTGGGGGTGGCGGGGGCAGGCGAGAGCCCATCTCTGCCTCTAAGGTGGGTCTGCCTGAGTCACGCTGCCTGGCCGGGTGCCCACCCGCTGTCCCCCTCGCCCCCAGCCCTGATTCACCCCCCTGGCAAGGGGAGGGGGCGGCAGAGCCACGCACTGGGGCGAGAAACGCTGCAGCGAAGGGATGTGCAAGAATTCCCCAAAAAAGCAGGTCTTGGCTGGCGCCTGCGCGGCTGAGTCAGAGTCACAGGACTGGGGGGAGCGATCCAAGCCGGGGCGGATGGGGAGCGCCCGGTGGGACGGTGCGGGGGCCCAAGCCCCCCACACGGGGCATGGACCCCCCTGGCCACAGGCTTTGGCTTTTCCTCCCTGCCTTCCTCCCCGTTGCCGCCCCCTCACCAGCGCTTGCCCGCACCGCGGTCCTCCTCTCCCGTTGCCCCCTCCCAAAGCCCCCGGTGTCACCGGGCTGCTGCCACCTCCTCTGGCCACGTCCCACCGAGCTGGAGGAAGGTCACTGACACCACACTCAAAGGCTAAGCAGGAATCAGAAGGGAAAATGGCCAAAACAAGCTATTTTCCAAGGTTTCCAGCTGCTTGCTTCCTGGGGCACACAGCCTGCGACGGTCGCCTCTCCCCATCAGGGCTGAGGGTCCCGGTGCTCCTGGGGGTCTCCAGGGGGTCTCCTGGCCGGGCCCCGGCTCCGAGCGGAGCAGCACTGGGCTGAGAGCTGGGGGTGATGCAAGCACTTGCTCTTCTCCCAGGCTGTATTTTTGCAGCTGGAAAGCATTACCCTCCTCAAAGGCTTTTGTTTTTCAGCTTGCTCCTTCTCTCCCTGCTCGCCATCCTCCCCCCTCCCTCGCAGGAATCACTTTTTATTATTATTATTATTTTCAGCTCTTTCTTTTAGCCTCAGCTAAACCTGGATTTCCTCTTGAACTTTCAGTGGAAGCTAATTTAGCAAATGGCTATTTTTAACCCCTCGCGTTAGCCCACAGAGAGCTCTCCCCCCACTCTTTGGGAGTGGGGAGGGGTGAGGGATGTGGCTTCTCGCCCCCCCCAGCACAGTGTGTGTCCCCGGCAGGACAGCGGGTGCTGGGGACGCTGAGCCATGGCCACCCATGACCGGCAAGAGGTGGGTACGGAGCCGGCGCAGGGGCACCATCAGGAACCAGCCCGTCCCTCCTATGAACAACATTCATGGAAGGAAGAAGCCGGGGGGCAGCGACTCCCCTTCTCCTCCTGCCCGTGGCTCCCAGCAAAGGCGGGGGGCTGGTGAGTCCATCCTCCCCACCAATTCCCATCCCAGAGTCGAGTCCTCCTCCTTGCTCAACCACGGCTGGGCGTTGCAAGCAATTGCAACATGCAAAACTAATTTCCCAAGATTTATTTATTTGCTCGTGTTTGAAAACGAGCCTGTGGGGGCAGAGAACGGGGAACGTCAACTTTAAAGGCTCTTCCTGGAAGAAGCTCGTCAGGCCAGCGAGCCACGGGCCACGCCAGCCAGCCACGCTCCGGGGCCGGACCAGGGACACCGCGGGTCGAAGAGGGCTCTGACCGTTGCGGTCCCCGTGGGGAGAGGGCAGACACAGGGAGGACGGGGGGGGAGCACCAAGAAGTCCATCGGCGCCAAGTGGCACGTTGCTCAACAAGGGCGGGCTGGCAACTTCAGCAAACTCCGAAACCCACCCCACACAGATGTTTCCTGGTTTCATGCTCAACACGAACCGAGCGATCCTGACCAAGCTTTTGCTGAAGGCCCTGCCCCGAAATAATCCATGTGCTTGGATTTTCCCCTTTGCTTGCCACGGCCACCAGTGGAAGAAGTTGAAGCAGCCTCTGGGGCCAGCAGACCCTGAGGAGCCACCGCTGGGGCCAGCTGGCCGGAGGAGAAGGCTCCCACGTGTCCCTTCCAGCCCAGATTGCCCTGACACCGAGCTGAGACCTGTCATGGTGCTGCCAGGGGACACTCGGGGACAGCAACTGCCCCAGGAGGTGGCAGAAGCCTCCGGTCTCCACCCCAGAAGTTCTTGCCCCCATCGACCCTTACAAGTCTTCCCACTCTCAGCAACAACCTTCCCCCTCCCCAGTTCCAGCCTCCTCCTGTTCCCGATGGGGCTGGGAGCACCTCGTCCCGCTCAAAGAGCTCCTCAACACCAGGGGGACATCAGCTCAATGGGAGCTCCTGCCACAGGTTCCCCCCCCCTTAACCCGAGCCAAGGGAGCATCCCATTTACCCCCCGACCAGTCAAGCACCGCAAGGCTGTGGGTTTTTTGGGGAAGGAGCTTTGCTGACCCAGCACATAACTTCCCTCTGCATGAATCAGTTGCTGTGCAGTCTGCAAATCCATCAA
Source organism: Bartramia longicauda (assembly GCA_028566575.1). Lineage (NCBI taxonomy): Eukaryota > Metazoa > Chordata > Aves > Charadriiformes > Scolopacidae > Bartramia > Bartramia longicauda. The sequence continues at coordinate 1,416,975 of JAOXNH010000017.1, read as the reverse complement.
TTGTGGCCTGACACAAGGAGGAAGGAAACGCGCAATCTTCCCTCAGACTCAAAGAGGGATTTCGACACCGTCCTGACACAGCTGCCATGGAGGCGCGTGTGGCTCAGCCGCTCCCCCCGGCTCTCGCACGGCTCAGCGTGGAAGAACAGAAACCATCTCCGGTGGCGAAGGTGGGAAGAGCTTGGCACTCAGCGCCCTGCGCTGCAGTGGTCTGGAAGAAATCCCACCCCCGGAGCAGGGCAGGACAGGGACACTGGTCAGGAAAGGTCCCAGCTCTGCCGGGAACCCTCCTTGCGAGACTCCCCTTGGGAGCAGCTGGAAACCTTCCCACTCCCAACACCAGGCATAGAAGTCCCTCACCAACGGTCCTCGAGGGACATTTTAGAATCATGGAATTAGAGTTGGAAGGGACCTTAAAGATCATCCAGTCCAACCCCCCTGCCCTGGGCAGGGACACCTCCACCAGAGCAGGTTGCTCCAAGCCCCATCCAGCCTGGCCTTCAACACTTCCAGGGATGGGGCATCCACAACTTCCATGGACAACCTGTTCCAGTGCCTCACCACCCTCACAGGGAAGAATTCCCTCCCAATATCCAACCTAAATCTCCCCTTTTCCAATTTAAATCCATCACCCCTTGTCCTGTCACTCCATCTCCTGACACAGAGTCCCTCTCCAGCTCTCCTGGACGCTCCCTTTGGATATTGGGATTCTGCTGTGAGGTCTCCCCGGAGCTTTCTCCCCTCCAGCCCCCACTCATCCCGTCGGAAGCGTCCACTTCTCCGCATGGTTTCTGTCTCCGCAGGGTCCCCGAGGGAGGAGAGGGCGGCTGGGGGCTGCGCCCTGGCCCCACAGACCCCCCCCCTCGCACCGAGCCCCTGCTCCCTTCCAGGTATTTATGGGCCCTGGCTCCAGGTGGGGAGCGGCGGGGGGGGGAGGGGGGTAGGCGGGGGCCCGGGCTGGGCTCGGGGCCCGGCCGAGCCGGGGGCCGCCTCTCGCAGCGGTTGTCCGGCCTGTCCCGGCTTCCCGTCCGTCCCCCCGGGCTCCATCCCCCAGGGTTCCCCGGCCTTCTCCACCCGGGTCCTTAAATCAACGTGTTAAAAAACATGACGTTAAATTTCTGGGTTTGAAAGAAGGGTGGTGATGTTGGGGTGGGGGGTTGCCTCTGACAGCCACATACAGCTGAGCCTGCTGCTGGAATCCTTACGGAAACCCCTGCCTTTTAGGGGCAGCTGCTAAACTACCTTTTTTTTTTTTTTTTTTTTTTTTTTAAATGCTGCTGAACTCAAACTGGGGTTAAAATCTTTGTATGGCGGCACCCTGCTGGTGCTGGTTGGGAGCAGATGGGACCCCCCTTTTGGGGTGTCCCCTTTCCCCGCATCCCCCAGCCTGGCATGACGTGGCAGAGAGGTAGAGGACCACGCTTATCTACAGGTGTGCCTTCCATAGGGCCGTGTGGGATTTCTGGGAGGGGAAAGTCCTGCCGAGACCCCGTCCCAGTGAGTGAAAGAACGGTTTCTCCTCATTTCTGTAATATTCCACCCTGCTGACAGCATTCACTCTCCCACCCGTCATTGTGGTTGCCTCCCACAGTGATTTTTTTTTTATCCCAACATCTTTACCCCGTCATGGGATGACGACTTCATGGGGCGACTTGGGCTACCTCCTTCAGATTTGGCAGGTTTTAAGGAAAAGATCGCGAAAAAAAAAGTCTTTGACAGCTTTTTGTGTCTAAGTGTCCCCCACACGACAAAGCCTCGCTGTCTTTCTTGTTGAGCTCTGCCTAGTTCATGGTAACATTCTTGAACGCGGCAGAGCTATTGCTGTGCTGGGAAACTTTTACATTTAAATCTCATAATCACACTCATTGTGTAATCCTTTCATCCTCGCTTTTTGTAGTCAGAGATTATGCACAATTAACTCTGCCTTGTCTGAGATAATGGGGAGGGAAGAACGAGGGTTCTTCACCGAGCAGGAACGCTGAGATGATGCGCAGGGGGCTGGAGGGAACTGTGGCAACCAAGTGGTGACGGAGACTCGGCTGCGGTCTGGAAGACTCTCAGCAGTCTCTGCCACGGCTGCATCGCTACCGGGTCACTCGGGGGTCTTTGCACCGTGCTCCTTACTTGGATGAGCCTCCTGAAGGGTTTGTTAGGTCTGGTGTAACCAAACCTGCTTTGGGCATTTTTGACTAATACCCAAGCACCGAAGAATAGAAAGAAAAGTTTTTTGAGTAACTGTGTGGGAGCCGTTTTGCGGAACAGGCACTAAAGGGAAAGCACAGCTGAAGATAACCCTTGTCCATCAGCAGTCCTGGTACAGCCTGCTCGAGTGCTCTAGAAACATCATGGAGTTTGTTCTACAAGGAGCTGGCTTGGGGTTGCAGAGCTTGGGCTCCCCACTGCAGAATTTCTGCCGTTCGCTGGAGGTCGGATGGCCACATTTCATACACTGTGGCATTTTTGTTGACGAACTGTGCCAGACCCGAGCTGTCTTTGCTGGGGGTGAACTCCTGTATCCCTGTGTCGGATAAACCCATGAGCAAATTGGGAGCTGGCTCCGTGTGTGTATTCCGACAGTAAACGTGTGTCTGTGGCAAGCACACGGGGGTACCACAGTGCTTTGTAGTGTCGGCCTGGTACACTTCTACATTTTGTGATAACCACATGGCATTATTTTCATTATATATTACCATCTTGCTCATGAAACAGCTCCTGTGTCAGAAGGATTAAGCTGTTTACGAGTACTCTTTATTGTGAGATTGAAAAAATATGAATGATAACCATCAAGTAGAAGAGGTTTAGAATAAGTTGTGGCTGCTGGTATATGCTTTTAATGCTTTTACAGGTGTCTGTAACCAAAGAAGAATTATGTAGGAAATGTAAAAGAATAGTATCTTTGTCAAGTCAAGCTCTGAAAGATATTCAAATTAGTATTAAAATTAAGGTTCTCTCATCAACTTTTATATCAGTATTTGTGTATGTGTGTTATTACATGACATGGTGATAACTTTTCCGGTGGACACCAGCCTCCTATCGCTATTCCTGTTTTTTAACCTCTTCAGTACACATCATTTTTACAATACCCGTTTTGTAGAATGGGAAAAGAGGCAGAGAGGAATCCT
>JAOXNH010000017.1:1363415-1374787 GCA_028566575.1 Bartramia longicauda | reverse complement strand
TCTTGTAAGCTACCATAACAGTTAGATACTAGGGGAAGGAAACATAAAAAATCTATTACCCCTCTAGTCAACTGAACGGGTCCCGGCCGGGGCAGTCCCCCGGGGTGGGCTCACGGCTTCCCCGGCCTCGCCGCTGCGGGGGGTGGTGGGGGGCTCGGGAGACCACCACAGGCGCCGGGGTCCCGTCCCGGTCCCCGGGGGCCGGTCCAAGGGGACTGTGTTGACAGTGGGTCGGGCCCGGGGGACTGAGGGGTCCGGGGTTCCCCGGTGGACACCTCCCTTCAGGGCTCTGGCGGAGGAGCAGGGGGGGTCTCTGGGGGGCAGCGGAGCTGGGGCACTTTGGGGTGGGTCCTGCAGGGGCTGGGGGGTGACACGGGCACAGGCCACCGTGGCCACTCGGGTGGAGCTGCAGCCCGGGGCCGGGGGCCAGCCCGTGCCCGTTGGGGCTTCCAGGCCTGAAGTCTGAAGCCCCCCGGCTGCGGAGTGTCTGTGTGGATGTGGCCGCTCTCACCCCGCCATCCCGGGGTGAAGGGTGCGTGGGGGCAAAGCGGGAGCACCTGGCGGGGACCCCAGCCCCCCCTGTCCCCGCAGAGAGGTCCCCCCGGCAGCGAGCTCCTGGGGTGGGAGCTGGGGCTGGATCCAGCCCGGACGCCCCATGCCGTGAGTCAGGCTGGGCTGGGTCAGCGGGGGAAGGCCCCGCTCCTCTTCCTCTCAACCAGAAGAGCTTTCACTGCCAGAGAGTGGCCGGTTGTGGCCACCCCTTGGCGCTGCGCGGGCTCCACCGTGTCCACCAGCACCACCATCACCCATGTCCCACCAGCTGGGACGGTGGTCCCATGGCCTCAGCCGGAGAACACCGTCAGCTGTGGGAATCCCCCCCCCTGCCCTCAGCCCCCCTGGAAAACTTGAGTTGTGTGGAGAGGGAGGGAGGTCTCAGGGGGCGAGACCTCTGCGTCCCCGCGGGGGGGGGCAGAGCAAGAGCAGGGCCCAGGTGTCCTCAGCGCTGGAAAGTCTCCGAGCATCTTTCCCTGATGAGAAAGCCCCGGGGAATCTCTGCACCGTGCCCTGGGGGGGGTGCAGGGGGGACGTGGCTGCCAGCTGCCAGCCCAGCTCCTTCCCCGCCAGCCTCTGGCACGGGGCTGGGAAACCGGGGAGGGCAAAGGGGGGGGCCAGCCAGGAGCGGGGTCTCTGGTGGTCACGGCCCCCCAGGCCCGGGGGGAGCGGTGGCCCGGAGGGCGGGGGGCTGCGCTCGGCTGCCGGGAAGTGCCGGTGGTTAATGAGTAACGGCCATGAGATGCGCGGCAGCTTTCGCTTTTGGGATGTGGACCCGTTTTCCCGTTGCACCTCGAGTACCCAGGAAACCCGTACTGGGAGCACTGGGGTCCCTCGGGGAGCCCCTCCGGGAGCCCCTCCGGTGCCGGGGCTCCCCCTGCCCGACCTCCCACCCCGGGGACCCCTGGCCCCGCCGAGGAGGCGCAGCAGCCCCTGGGGCGGAGGAGGAAGTGAAAGCGGCGTCGCGGAGAGGGCCAGGGCAGGGGGGTGCGGGGTGCACCCGGGGTGGCTGCCCCCCTCTCAGGGTGCCGTGTCCTCGCCGTGGAGCCGGAGGTGCCTCTCGCAGACATGGGGTTTCCCGGGGCGGCAGCTCCCGGTCCTGTCCTGAGGGCCCTGCTGCCGCTCGGGGATTCAACCCCCGGTGACATCTGGGCTGGGGGCTGCGGTGGCAGCTCCGGAACCTCGCTCGGTGTGTGTTGGGGGACACCCCCCCCTCACCCTGGGGTGCCATCCTGGGAGGAGTAGCCCCGCCACAGCTGGGCCAGGGGGGAGTCTGGGGGTGTCTCCGTGGTGGGCGTACGTTGCCTCCCCTGGCACCGCCGAGCTCCGGGGCCGGAACCGGCAGCGGCGGCTGCTTCTGCCAGGCTGCCCCGGGGCGAGGGTCCCCACAGGAGGGGCAGCTCCGTCCCCCTGCCCCTGTCTCTGTGTGTCCCCCCCCCGCTGCCCACCTTCCCCAGTGCCGCCGCAGTGCTGGTGGAGCAAACCCCGCGTGGCCTGGTGTTGGGGTTTGGGAAAACCCATAGCGATCGTTTAGACAATTATTGTATCACCCGGTGACCACCTCCCTCAAGGGAGAGAGAGAACTCCACGGCAAACTTTCCTAAATTATATTGATTGTGCTGTTCCTGGTATGAAATAACCCCCATGGCAGCTTGGGCCGAGTGCCCGGGTCTCCCTCCTCCCTCCTCCTCCTCCTCCCTGCACCGGGAGAGGCTCGAAAACACCGAGCCCTTGAACCCCCCAGAGCCTGGCTGGCTGAGAAGGGAAGATTTTCATGAATTCGGACACCAGAGTCTTCCAAAAGTGCAGTTTTCCCCAGTCCCGTGTGGCTCAGCCCAGGAGACTCGATCCAGCGACGGAGCAGGAAGCACAGAAAAGCTCTGTGCAGCGCAGCCCCGGACGGGGTGTTGTTACCGGAGCTGATCTTGGCAGGGGAAGGCTGTTCTGCAGAGGGAGCAGAGGAGGAAAACATGGAAATTGGGATGGGAAGGAAACGGGGCACGGCTGGGCTGAAGGAGCTGCTGTGACTGATGTTTGGGAGCGGGGGGGGGACGGGACAGGCCTGTTCCTCCCCTCTGAGCCCTTGTCCCCTGGGCTGGCGGGGAGCCGGGGAGGAGGAGGAGGAGGAGGAGCAGCACAGCATCTCCCACAGCCTCTTAGCAAATTCAGGCATGCCCGGCTTACGTTCCAGGTTGCTACTTATCAGCCAGCAGCTGCTTCCCAGGGCTGAGCAGACAGACAGGTTTGAACGGGGGGAGGAGGATGGGGATTACACCTCCAGGATCCCGAAACCAGAGGCTGGGGTTTTTTTCCCCCTCCTGTCTCCCTTCCCTGCATCTCCCCGGGGCCACCGGGGGAGCGGGGCAGAGCTCCCGGCTGGCGCTGGGTGCGTTTCCCACCGTGCGTTGACCCCTCCAGAGTAAACTCATCCCTCCAGCTGCGCGCTGCGGTAAATCATCGGGATGTGTTTGTTCTGGCCGGCCGAGCGGAGTCGAAAGCAAACATGTTCCTGGAAGCGCCATGCCTGGCGTGCCCCCGGGGTCGGGCCTCCGAGCACCCCGGTTCCTCCCGGGGCGGCACGCTGCCGGGGGACGGCCGGTCCCCAGGAGTCACCCGGCTCCCACGGGAAGCAGAGCACCCCGGGGGGGGGGTGCACCCTGGGGTGCTCCCGGCGGAGGGGCGCAGGGGTTGTTTTTGCGCTCCCCGCGACGTTGCCCTGGTGACGCTGGCTTCCTTCCCCTCGCATGGTTTCTCAAAGCCTCTGGCAGCTCCACCTCCGCCTCGGCTCTTGCAGCGCGGCCAAGACCCGTGGGGAACGCGCTGCCCGCGAGGACACGTGACGCGACGCCCTGCTCGCCTGTTTGCTTTTGGGGACGGGAAGCCAGCCCTGGGCGGCCGGGCTGGACGGGGTCCCACCGGCGCCCTGGCCCCCACATCTGGGCGGCGAGCTCCCCGCCGCGGGGTCCGGCAGCGAGGTGCGTCTGGGCCGGGTGGCAGAGTGACACCCCCAACCTTCACACCCCCCACACCCCCCCCAGCCTGCTGGGCCCCAAGGCGTCCCGGCGGGGGCTGGAGGGGGTGAGCGTGGTGGGCAGCGGGAGGAAGGGAGTGAGCTGTCGGGAAGGGGCACGGTGCGGGAAGGATGGAGCAGGCGCTGCTGGGGGCCAGGGCAGGGGACAGACTGTCGGGGACACAGCGCCCGGCTCGGGGGGTGGCGGGGAACACCCCAGCCCAGGCCTTCCCTGTGGAGTTTCTCGTCTAGCACCTCATTCCAGTCCTCCTCTTGCTTCCCGTCAGCTCTGGAGCCCACCATTACAGGCTGGGGACTTGCTTGAGGCAGTGCCTTCCGCGGGGGGGTGGCTGGGGAGGTTTTGGGGAGCAGCCAGGCCGCCTCACCAGGACCACCCCGGCAGAGCCGTCTCCCCAGGGTCTGGGGTCTCACACTCCTCCTGCTCCCAGCGGTTCTCCTGTCCCTCCTGCAGTGCCTGCCCATCCCTCCACCTGTCCTTGTGCGTCACCCAGGGCAGGAGGCACAGGGATTCCCCGGAGATGCGGGAAACTGAGGCACGAGTGGGCTGCCTGTCTGCCCAGGATTGCCCAAGAGGCCCATCCTGGATCAGGCTTCCTGCTCCTCCTCCTCCCGAGCAGCAGGTTCAGAGGCTGAGGGAGGAGGGCAGCAGCTCTCGGTGCTCGCCCCCAAACCTGGGCTGGGGGCTGCAGCCCTGCTTCCCCCTCACCTCCCCTCTCCTCTCCTTTTCCTCCGCAGGAGACTGTTCCCAAGATGTCCCTCTGGAGCATCGTCTCCCACATGCCACCAGAGGAGTTTAGTGGCCTCTTCACGGAGTTTCCCCGCAGCCTGCGCTGTCTCCTGGCCGACTGGCTGGAGAACCAGCCCTGGTGAGTGCCCAGTGCCCGCGGGCTCTGCCCAGCCCCAGCCCGGCTCCCCACACACCCGTGACCCCTGTGACGCACGGGGCAGCGTCTGGGGCTGAGCTGAGCCGGGGTTGGGGGGCGGGTCCAGCCCAGGCAGCACCCCACCGTCGGGTCTGTGGGCAGAGGTGGGTGGTGGTGATGGGTCCCATCCACAGCCCTGGCCAAGGTGGGGGTCTCCATGGGACATCTGGTCAGGAGCGAAAGGCGATGGGGCTGAAGGCAGGACCCCTGTGTTGGTCCGAGGGAGATGGGGGTGCAGGCAGGGCTGGGGCAGGGGCCCCGCAGGCTGGGAAAGGCCTGAGGACCCCGAACTGGGTGTGCATGGAGCTCCTGGAGCTCCTGCTCCCAGAGGCTGCAGCGTCTGGGTCTGTGGGGTCCCGTGAGGTCCAGGCTGCTGTGACTCTGTGTTTGTAGAGGCAGCAGCCACGGGCACAGCCTGGGCAGTGTCCCCCCCTGTTTGTCCCTACGAAGCAGTAACAGCAATGACTGATTTACCCCCGTTACGGGCTCACCCGGCCCTTCCAAGAAGCTTCTCCTTTATGCGGTGTGGATGCGGGAGAGCAGGAAAGCCCCCCCTGGCACGAACTCCGGCCTCGCGGGGCTGCGGCCGTGGCCGGTGCCGTGGCCCTCCGGCCAGAGGAGCAGTGCCAAGGCTGCTGTGTGGCTGTGGGCGAGGGGTCTGGTCCCTGGCACGTGGCTCCAGGACCCACGGCACGCAGCTGGGGCCAAGGCGCGGTGGTGGGGGTCCCGCTGCAGGGACGGGGCGTGCTGGAGGTGGGCGGGCAGCAGCCGTGTGTACACGTGGGGAGAGGTTTTTGGGAGGTCACCACTTCTCTGGGGAAACCCCTCGTCCCGCTCAGGGCGCAGTTCACCCTTGTTCACATGGCATATTTCCCCTCAAAATCCAGCCAGCGCCGGGTAACGCACCAGGATGTCCCCTTCCTCCCCAAAGCCAGCGTGGGGCTCGGGGTTGCAGAGGGGAGGGTGAAGGATTTGTGCCTGTCCCCCCAACCCTTTCCCCTCTCCAGGGAGTTCATCAATGGCTCGGACGCCTTCTGCACCAGCGTGGCGGGCGGGATGCTCTCTGCCATGCTGGAGAAGCTCCGCGGCGCGGCCGGCAGCGACGGGCAGCAGTGCCAGATCCTGCAGCAGATCAGCGGCGTCGAGGTGCGTGGGGGCCAGGCGTGGGGACCCCCGGGGACACGTGGGGCTGGGATCGCGGTGGGCCACCGAGGAAGATTTGAGTATTTTACGCTTCGGATCCACTGGTTTGAGCACCGCTCGAAGGGGCCGATGCCTCGGGCCAGTCCCCCCTTGACACCTGTTTCAGGGTCTGTGAGCAACGAGCTTGTGCAGACCCAGTGATTGGGGTTTTTGGGGCGTTTCAGGGGGACAGAGGGGGTTGGTTTGTGTCCGGGGGCCGACCCCCAGCTCGCTGCAGCACTTGGGCTGTCAGAGCCGCAATCACGGGTCCCCTCAGCACCCCCCGCCTGCCCAGCTTCCCACCTTCCCATCCCTGCTGTGGTTCTGCAGCCCCTTTGATGCCCAGTGGCCCCCAGGGAGCTGCCCCCCGTGGCCACGTCCTCCCGTGCCAGACCCTGACCCCATGGGGAGCCTCCCGACAGCGTTGCCCCCCCCCCATGGCCACGGCTCGCCAGATGTTCCCCATTTTCTGCTCGAGCGTTTGATTTCTCCTTCCTCTGTGCGGTGTGTTGCGCTGCGCTTCCTCCTGCCCTGTGCCTGCTCCCTCCCTGTTCCTCTGGGCTGTTTCTCCGTACCCAGCTCCGTTTGAATCTCTCTCTGTCTCTCTTCCACCCTCTGTGATTGCAGATTTCACCTCTCTGCTCTCTCTCCCGCCAGCGTAAGGGCTGAGTGGTGCTCGCTCCCAGAGCCCCGTTCTGGTTGAAAGCCCTGCTTTTTTGGTAACAGACATTTTTAAGACACAACATTTGGGAAGGGGGGCAGCTTTAGTCATAACTTCTGGGGAAACGGGGTAACTTTCCAAAACAAGACTGTCGCTTGCTTTTGGAAATGGTTGCAGGAAGATGAGCAGATGTTTCAGCTTAGGTGTTTTTATTTAAAGTGCTCGAGAAGAGCCACTTCCCACCGTCCCTCAGCCCGTTACGGCCACCCCTCGTTTCTCCCGAGCTCCCAGCCCGGCGAGGAGCAGGGGGGAGGGAAAACGCTGGGGAAAGGGGTGGGAAACTGCCTGGTGGGAGACCAAACCTGGGCCTTTTTGTCCCCTGAACCCCGGGGTTTGCCCTGGCAGAGCCCCAATGCCGGCCCGGGACGTGGGGCAGGTCCGGGGGGTCCATCACGGAGCTTTCTCCCAACGGGAAGCCACCAGGCACGCCATCCGGCACGTCGCTGCTGCGCTCCGCTGCTGTTTTGGGAAGTAGCTAATTTGGGAAATGCGTGAAGGCCGGAGGAGCTGGCGGAGGGCGCAGGGAGCCGGAGCCAGCAGGGAAATTCCTCGACCTGTTTTTGGTGGGAAGCGCTGATCCACCCAGGCCAGGGCAGCCGGAGAATCTTCCCCAGGTGTTGGGCCAGCAGCTCTCGGGGAGATGTTGGCAGAAATAGGGAATTTGCTTTGGTTTGATGGTTTGGGTTTTTGTTTTTTTTTTTAAATTGAAGTTGATTTGTATTTTTTTATGCAGAATTTAAAGTGGTTTTAAAGCTGGAAATCAGCTCCTTCCGAACAGCAGCGGGTGGTGGTCTGTCCCCCACTGCGGGTCCTGAAACCCCAGACTCTGACTTAGCACCGTTCCTGGGGGGAAGGGGTCCCGAAACACATTGGGGGGGGAGCAGGGGGGCCAATGTGTGTACACCCTGCCCCACTGACACCCTGTGCTCCCCCCCCCCACAGAACACCTACCGGCGGGACCCGCTGCGGCTGGTGGCCGTCCTGAAAGCCATCCTGGAGGGCGAGAAGGCTGCCGTGCTCAAGAGGGTGAGTGGTCCCTGCCCCCCCCCTGCCGGGGCTCCCCGAGGCGTGGGGCTGGCTCTGGGCCCCGCTCACCCCGCTCTGCTCTGCCCCAGGACCACCACTTGCCCCTCAGCTTCCACCGGCGCCAAGAGGAGCTCAAGTTCAGCCTGGGGCTGCAGCGGCTGCAGCACCGTGTCCGTGAGATCCAGGCGCTGCGGGACGGCTCCGCAGGTGCGGGGTGGGGGGCAGGACGGGGCCCGGCTCGGTGTGGGTCTGCCGTGGGGAGCAGCGTGGGGTGTGACCCCCCCCGGGGTGCTGGGCAGTGCGGACACCGGCTCCCGGTGCTAACGGGGCCATCCCCATCCTTCTTCCGCAGCCTCTCTGCAGCTGAACCTGCGGGACCCGCAGCCGAAGGCAGAAGCGAAGCCCCCGGAGAGCGTGAGTGGGGGGTCCCAGGGGGGGACAAGGGGGAGGATCCAGCGCTGGGGCAGGGAGGCAGCGCAGGGTTGAGGGGTTTGGTGCCCTTGGGGGGGATGGTGCAGGGCTGCAGGTCGCTGCTGGGGGGGGCACAGTGCGATGCAGAGCCCCATGACCGGTGCTGCCCCCTCTCCCCAGGAGCTGCCCACCCTGATCCTGGAGGCCGTGAAAGAGCTGGAGTTGGCCAAGCAGCAGGTTCTGAAGAGGATCCAAATCTGGAAGAGGCAGCAGCAGCTGGCGGGGAACGGGGCCCTCTTTGAGGAGAACCTGGCCCCTCTGCAGAAGAGGTGAGGTGCCCCAGGACAGAGACGGGGGACCCAGAGCAACGCTCCTGCCCCCTCTGGCTGCCGGGAGTGGGGATCCTGGAGCACTATGGGCTCTGGGAGAGCGATGGTCCCGCTCTGCTTTGGCTGAGGGTGCCCCTTTCCCGGTGGTTCCCCCGGTAGGTGCGAGAGCCTGGTGGAGGTTTACTTCCAGCTGCACCAGCAGGTGATGGCGGCGAGTGCGGAGCTGGGGGCTGAGCTGCTGCCCCGGCTCCTGGAGCGGTTCAACGAGGTGTTGTCCAGCCTGGTCAAGAGGTAACGGCTGGGGGGGGGGCCATGGTGGCAGAGGGTTGTGGCAGAGCTGGTGGCGGTGCTGTGCCAGGCACCATGGTCTCCCCTCATCCCCCAGCTCCTTCCTGGTGGAGAAGCAGCCCCCGCAGGTGCTGAAGACCCAGACCAAGTTCCAGGCGAGCGTCCGGTTCCTGCTGGGCCCCCAGCTGCTGAAGGCATCGGCCAAGCCCTACATGGTGCGGGCTGACATGGTGACGGAGAAGCAGGCGCGGGAGCTGGCGCTCAGCGCCTACAGCAACACCCTCAGGTGAGCGGCAGCCGGGCGGCACCGGGGGTGAGGAGGCTGCCAGGTCACCCCCGCCGGCCCTGACCCCCCCAACCCCCTCTGCCCAGCGAGAGCACGGGGGAGATCATGCATAACGTGGTGGCCTTGGAGACCAACCCCACCAATGGGACCTGCTGTGCCAACTTCAAGAACGTGGTGAGTGCCCCCGGCGAGGGGCCATACGGGGGTACGGCCTCGGGGTGCAGGGAGGCCTCGGGGGAGGGCTGGCCCAGGGGGTGGTGGGGATGGGGGGCCCCCTGGCTGTGACCCCCGTGGGTGATGCTTGGCTCTCTCCCCTCCTCAGCTGCTGAAGAAGATCAAGCGCTGCGAGCGGAAGGGCTCCGAGTCGGTGACGGAGGAGAAATGTGCCGTCCTGTTCAGCACCACCGTGACCCTCACGCCCGGCAACCTCTCCGTCCACCTCCAGGTACCAGGGACCAGGCTGGGCAGTGCGGAGCATCCCCCCCTCCATGGGACACCCAGGCCCTCTCCCGGTGCTGAGCCCCGCGTCGGGCTGGGGCAACCCCTGGGCCCCCGCTTCACTCGGGGCTGAGGGAGGGCCACGCTCTGTCCCCAGGTCCTGTCTCTGCCCATCGTGGTCATCGTCCATGGGAACCAGGACAATAACGCCAAAGCAACCGTGCTGTGGGATAACGCCTTCTCCGAGATTGTGAGTGCCGGGAGCCGGAGGGAAGGGCCACGGGGCAGGGAAAGGAGCTGCTGGGCCTGTGTCTGGCTCTGGGACAGGGACAGACGGACGTCAGGCTGGTGTAGGAACCCCAGCGTGGGGGTGGGACGCGGTGGGCTGGGATGGGGCAGCGGGTGATGCCCTTCTGCCCGGCCGCAGGACCGGGTGCCCTTCGTGGTGGCCGAGCGGGTGCCCTGGGAGAAGATGTGTGAGACGCTGAACCTGAAGTTCAAGGCGGAGGTGCAGACCACCAAGGGGCTTCTCAAGGAGCATTACTTCTTCCTGGCCCAGAAGATCTTCAATGACCACAGTGCCAGCCTCGAGGACTTCCAGAGCCGCAGCGTCTCCTGGGCCCAGTTCAACAAGGTTACTGGGGGGGCTGGCCAGGGTGGGCAGGGGCCCATGTGGCCCTGGGGAGCCTCACACTCTCTCTCTCTGCCCCAGGAGATCCTGCCCGGCCGGGGATTCACCTTCTGGCAGTGGTTTGATGGAGTCCTCGACCTCACCAAGAGGTGCCTCAAAAGTTACTGGTCGGACAGGTGGGTGCCCGGGGGCCAAGTGGGTTTTCACGGGTGCTCCGGTGACAGACCCAGGGAGTCCTGGGGCCAGCCCTCCGCCCCGGCACTGGCCCACTCTGCCATCGCTCCATCCCTCTAGGCTCATCATTGGCTTCATCAGCAAGCAGTACGTCTGCAAGCTCCTGAGCACGGAGCCTGATGGGACCTTCCTGCTCCGCTTCAGCGACTCGGAGATCGGGGGAGTCACTATCGCTCACGTCATCCGGGGCAAGGACGGTGAGACAGGGGGACAGCGGTGGCACTCGGTGCTGCGGAGGGGAGGTGTCATCATGGCCTGGGGACACCGGGCGTCACAGGCGATGGAGCCCTGAGCTGTGTCTCCCCTCAGGCTCCAGCCAGGTGGAGAACATCCAGCCCTTCTCTGCCAAGGACCTCTCCATCCGGTCCCTTGGCGACCGCATCCGGGACCTGGGGCAGCTCCGCAACCTCTACCCCAACATCCCCAAGGACCAGGCCTTCGGGAGTCACTACAACAGTGAGTGGGTGGGAGCGGAGGTGGACCCCGGCTTCACCTCTGCCTCCCCAGCGATGCTGGGGGGGGTTTGGGTCCCACCCGGGTCCTGCTGGCCACGGAGCTTGCAGGGGTGGCCAGTGCTGGCAAAGAGGGTTGGCCCCACGCTGGGTGGTGGCTCATGGATGCTTCTCCTCTCCGAGCAGAAGAGCAGACGGGCAAAGACGGCCGGGGCTACGTCTCCACCGCCATCAAGATGACCGTGGAAAGCGAAAGGTGGGTGTTTGTGCGAGGCCGTGGCTGTGGCTGTGCCCATGGTGGGGATGTTTGCCCTCTGCGAGGGCCAGAGCTTGCCCAGAGCTCACCGGGCTGGTCCGTCCATCGCTGCTGGGCAGGGGCATTCCTGACCGGGCAAAATGGGGATGTTGCTTGTGGGTGAGGAATCCCCCGTGGGTCTCCCAGGCTGCGGGGGAGCGTGTCTGCGAGCCCTCTCCGTGAGCCAGCGCGGATTCGCGCAGGGGCTTCTCCAGAGGCTGCACCTTGCAGCGCGCGAGTCCCCGCCTGTGCTGATGGGGACGGTGCCCTCCTGCAGGAACCAGCAGCCCCAGAGCACTGCGGGGGTCCCCCCCGAGGGTCCCCAGGCTCAGATGTTCAGCCTGCCCGTGCTGCAGCCCGAGCTGCGCCCCGAGAGCCTGCAGTCAGTGCTCAGCCCCATGTGGTGAGTGCCTGGCTTCGTGCCCGGCTTCGTGTCCAACGGAGCCCCAGACCTGCTCCGCCAGGGGGTGGGGGACACTCTGGTGGGGGACACTCACTCTGGCGATGCTAAACCCCTCCCTGTCCTCCCTTGCAGCCCCCCTGCTCCCTTCTGCCCCCAGCCCGTCCCCACGG
>JAOXNH010000017.1:1286778-1302374 GCA_028566575.1 Bartramia longicauda | reverse complement strand
CTTCTCCAGGCTGAACCCCCCCAACTCTCTCAGCCTGTCCTCCCAGCAGAGGGGCTCCAGCCCTCCCAGCATCTCTGGAGCCTCCTCTGGCCCCGCTCCAACAGCTCCGTGTCCTTGGGATGTTGGAGGCAGCACTGGGGGTGTCTCCCCAGAGCGGAGCAGAGGGGCAGAATCTCCCCCCTCGCCCTGCTGGCCATGGGGCTGGGGATGCAGCCCAGAGTGTGGGGGGTTTCTGGGCTGCCAGCACATGCTGCTGGCTCGTGTTGAGCTTCCTATCCACCAACACCCCCAAGTCCTTCTCCTCAGGGTCACTCTCCATTCCCTGCCCAGCCTGCCTTTGTGCTTGGGATTGCCGTGACCCAGGTGCAGGACCTTGCACTTGGCCTGGCTGAACTTCATGAGGTTGGCACGTTCTCACCTCTCCAGCCTATCCCCACCCCTCTGGATGGCATCCTGTCCCTCCAGCTTGTTGACTGCTGCACACAGCTTGGTGTTATCAGCAAACTTGCTGTGATGTCCTCAATCCTGCTGTCCCATGTCGCCAGCAAAGATGTTGAACTGACCCCTGAGGAACCCACTTGTCACTAGTTTGCACTTGGATGTGGAGCCCTTGACCCCAAACCTTTTGAGTGCGGTTATCCAGCCAGTTCCTTATCCATAATGAAACTGAGCTACCTCAAGGAACCTCTGCACGGTGGTTTTGGGGAATTTCTTTGTCCAGCTCAGTCACATCAAAGATTTTGTTGCTTAAAAGCTGTGGTAGAGCTGAGGGCTCGGTGTTGTGCTGGGGACAGAGCTGGAGCCTGTGAGCATCCCCCGGCAGTGCGTGTCCTGCCCCAAGGCTCTGCAGAGGACACTGAAAGGGGATTTAAAGATCAGTGATGTGTGGGTCTTGAAAAGGTGGTGGTCCCGGGGAAGGAGGGACAGCTGGCTCTTAGAGTCGGGTGGCACTGGAACCCCTCTGTAACCTGCAGTTCCGAAAAGCTTACAGCCTTTCAGAATATCCCTGCGTGCCAGGGTGATCTGCTCATGAATTCTTGATGCTGCATTTGAAGAGCCGTCTGGGGTTGTCTTGAAAGTGCTTTTATTGGGAGGTGCATTAGTGGTTCTGGTAACTAATCTTTCTCACTCCGTGCTGCACCACAATCTGATTTTGATTTCCTTCGCAAATAATTTACTGCTCAATGGTCTAATTTAGCCAAATGAGCTAAAATCTATTGTTTCACTTACTGGGAGGGAAATGACAAATTTCATGAGTGAGTCCCCCAGGGAAGCACGGTGACGGCGTTGGCAGAAAGCCCTTGTGGGTTCCCTGCTGCGGGGGAGGGGGGGCTGGAGCCTCGCTCCGTCCATCGGCCTCCCTGGCCCTGCCACATCCTGCAGGGAACGGCAGACAGGAATGCGATGCCAGGAAAGGGCTCTGGCTTCTCACTGCCCACAAATCTGCTTCTTCCTTCCCAGCCGAGCAGTCGGCACACGGAGTGTGTGGGTGTCCAGCAGCCCCAGCTCCAATTCCTTCTTCCCGGGGGGGCTGCAGGTGGTTCTCCTGGTGGTTTCTGTGTTTTAGGGATGGAGAGCGGAGACCGATTCTGCCTCACCTTTACATGGTTCATTCCACGGGTTCTGTAGAAAGTAGGGGACCTTACTGGTTTCCTAATTAAAGGGGAGGGGAGCGTGTGGCTGTGCCCGGAGCTGGCGCAGAGAGGTGGGATATGCTCAGCATTGTTCCTGAGCGGGGACGTGGGTGTCCGGCCGGGGGGAACTCTGCCGGGATGTCTTCTTCCTGCTGACCTGTGTCACGGGTGGAAATACTTGACAGCCTTATGATTTAGCAGCAATCCAAAATTTTTTTTAATGATTCAAGGTAGATCAAGAGTTGAGTTTTAGCAGCACTTAATCATTAACCAGTTCAAGAATTTGCAAGATGATTTAACAAAATAATGGAACAGTGACTTAGTTACAGGTTCGAAGATGGCCAGATTCCCATGAACCTGCTCTCAGGTGTCCCCCATCAATACGTACCCACCTAGGAACATACAAGCACACAACACACAAGGGGTCACACACACACCTATATCCGAGTTTTAACTATTAGAACTGAAGGTCCCTTCACAACGGGTGACTTCAGTGAGTCGAAGGGTCCATTTTTGCACACACACGGACAAAAATTTGGACCCAGTAAAGGATAAGAACATCCACAGGCGTCAGAGCTGATGTGTGCATGGGGAGGAGGGGGAGCGAGGCCGTGGGTTACAGCTTCCCTCTTCACGTTTGGAGCAAACTCTCACACTCGAGGGGCCATCACTGGCACTCCATGGAGCTCCATGGGCTTGCCTTGCCCTGGCTTTTCACTCCCTGAGGCGTTTCCTGAGCGGCTCCTGATGCCGGGGAGGTGCTGGCCACAGCCCGCTGCTCAGAGGGTCCCGCTGGAGGCCCTGCTTGTAGGATCCCCTGCTTGTAGGATCCCAGGTAATTGACTGTCCCCAGGGATTTTTCCCCTCTAGCCCAGCTCAGACGATGGAATATTCTGGTACTTTCCACCAGTTGTCCAGTTGCAAGTCTGGAACTTGCTGGATCTGTGAGCTCTGGTGTCCCCGCGTTGGGTCATGCTCCGGGTGCAGAGGTACCGGCAGCCGGGGGGGACAGTCCCCGCCATGGGGGAGCGGGAGCCGAGCCCTTCAGGGGGTGCCTCCGCACCCTGCTCCTTCACCTTCCGCCGTTCGTGCCTGACGTCCCCTGGGTTGGGATGCGGCGCAGGGATGGGGACTCACACCAAGCACTGAGAGGCCAAAAAAGTGGGGGGTTGCACCCCCACGATCTGCTGATGTCTCCGTGCTGGGGAGGTGCTGCCCGGCAGGGCCAGGAGGAGGGCTGGGAGGGGCTGGAGCTGGGGCTCCGTGGCCGGTCCCACTCCCGCCTGGGGTCCTCGGTGGCCCCGGTTGGTGTCTGTGGGTCAGGGATAACGGCGACGGGGGGCAATCTGAGGGGAGAGCCTCTGCGCTGCCTGGGTGTCTGGGAATGGGCGGTTTGGAGTAGAATTACTGACATTGTACCGGTAGGTATGTCTTACCCTCATGGGAACTTCATAAAGGAGATTGTTCTTTTAAAAAAGCAGAAAATGCTATTTTTTACCATTCAAGTTGTTCGTCTTTTCTTGTACTATTCCTACTTTGATTTTCATGCATTAACTCTCTCTCTCTCTTTCTGCCTTTCTCTCTCTACAGACCTTTGTAGTACTAAACAGAGGGAAAACACTCTTCCGATTTAGTGCCACACCTGCCTTGTACATTTTAAGTCCTTTTAATCTGTTTAGAAGAATAGCTATTAAAATTTTGATACATTCATATCCTTTATATTACTGAGTTATTTTTGGCTTTGTATATTCATTGAAAACTCTACCTGTTTTCTTATTGCTGGATTCCAGTGGTGTCTATGAACGCTGCACCTGGTGAGGTTGGGTTGGTCTCAGAGCAGACACAAAAATGGGGGTTTTTTGAATGAAAAAGCATGCTCCTTAGGATACATCCAATCAAGTAAACAGTATGCTTATTTTCCCCGCTAAATTGCAGCTGTCTCTGTTCTTCCATCAGTGCACAGACACTGCTACGCTTTGGGACAGACATGGGTTAAGGTTGTACCTCACACGAAGAGGAGTTGAACTTTACCTGGCTGCTAAACTGGTGAAATAGAATTAGTATCCGGAGAAGGAGCCAAAGATACCTTAGATTAGATACCAAAGAGACCTTATATGTGATTAGACACTGACTAACTTCTGGCTCTTTTGGTATTTCTCAAACTCCCTTCTCCTGGTGAAGCTGCCCCAGAGTGTCCCACTGCCAGGCTCCAGGCGGCTCCAGCAGCTTCGGGAGCATCATCTGTGTGTGTTATTAGGAGAGGGGAAAGAAGTAGTGTATTGGGTGAGCTGCTTTGCCCTGTTTATTTATTTATTTTTAGAAAGCACTCTAAAAGGAAAACCTGTTCATTTGTTGCTTTAGAGGCTTCTATATCCGTATGTCCTGCATCTCATCTGAATTAAAAGCCTTTCTATCTTCTCAAACTCGATTTGCGACCTGAGGCTGGAAAGGTTTTCTGTAGCTCCTGTCTCTCATCCTGCAGGCACAGAGGGAGCCCAGATGTTTGGGAAGATCTGTAGGGTTTTCTCCAAGCTAAATCCTGGGTGCCGATGGAGTGCAATGCTGCCTTCCTGTCGGATGTATTAGCAGACAATCTATTTTGATGTTACTGAATAGATGGAGTTATTTAGGGAGACGTTTTCATTTAGGCATGTGATTTTTAAATTGCTAAGACATACCCGAAAATATGAAATAAATTGAATGCTGATGTAAGAATACTATTTATAGATAGTCACCCCTGCTCCTGTTCCCCATGGCTGCTGGAAGCACCTTGGCTGCTATTTGCAGTCCCCAGAGAACAGACTGGAAATGGTTGAATTTCGTTGCCGTATGGTGGTCCCTAGGGAGCCACAGGGGGCGGGGGGAATGTGAAGAGCCACCCTTGTGTCCCTTTGATCCTTGACTTTGTTCCACAGTATTTAGCATGATCATTATGTGCACTATTTTGACCAACTGTGTATTCATGACTTTTAGTAACCCGCCCGAATGGTCGAAGAATGTGGAGTAAGTAACACTTCTTGTGTGAATCTCACCCAATGTTGTTTTTCTATTGGCAAATCTGTTCCCACTCGTGTATGAGTTCGCATGAATATGAATTGTCTTTTATATCCACCCTGCTTAGACAAAAGTGTTTGTAATTCATCTTTTTTCATGACTACAGTGGCATTTCTGCAAACTCCTCAGTGCAGCTCTCTCTCTCCCCGTCACAGGTATACATTCACTGGTATTTATACATTTGAATCACTTGTGAAAATTATTGCCAGAGGTTTCTGTATAGACGGCTTTACTTTCCTACGGGATCCATGGAACTGGCTAGATTTCAGTGTGATCATGATGGCGTAAGTTGTGTTTTCAGATTATTTCAGGGATTTGTGGCATGCGGGAGGGGGTGAGACCTTAGGGAGAGGGTGGGTGCATAAGGGAAAAGTAACTCAAGGAAACCTTAAGTGAATCCCCAAAAATTTCTTGCAAAAGAAAGCGTTAGCCTGACACAGAGTCACAGATCTAAAATGCAGCTCCATGGAGTTAGTGAAGTTGCTGCTGCAAAAAGAATGATTTTCTGAAAACTGCCTTTATTAATATAATACTTAATAATTGTGCCTGGCATTTTAGGTTGCTCCCGTGCCAGAGTGGCAGCTCGTTCCGTTAAATGCAGGACAGGGAGTAACAAACATCATTACTGTCTGTTCTCTGCCCCTCCTGCCCTCCTCAGGCTCACGTCTGAGCATTTCCTGGGGTGAGACTTCACCTTGAACAGTCGTTAATTAACCCATTTCCCAGGAAGGGGCAGTGTCGGGAAAGGAGAGACTTCATTGTCCTTCCTCATTCTTTTCCCTTGTGCCAGATCAGCCAACATTGGTCCGATACGGAGGGTTCCTGGGGACGTCCCAGCTCAGAGCTCACCAGGAGACACACACTGGGTTTCTGGGGTTTTTCCTTCTCGGCCTACGCTGGCCATTGCTTGGGCTGGGGAACAGCAGGGTACAGCACCCGCAGCCTGAGTCGCCACTGGAAAAGTTGATTTATTGGGTTTTTTCCCTTTTACATTAGTTTTTGGGATATTGCACGTGTGCATGTTTGGGCTCCTGTGGTCAGTAAAGGCCAGTGACAACTGAGGGGTCACATAGGAGGGCTCAGAAGCCTAATTTTCAAGGGGTCGGAGAAAATTAATTGTAGTAAAATGCTTTAATCATATAAAATGCCTTTTTTGGGCTGGATTCTGCACCCAAGATTGTTGGTTTTCCTGAGTTTCGGCTCTTTTTCCTACTTGCCTTTTAGTTGTGTATTTAAATGATATGCAAAGAGTTGGATGTTGTACACAAAAGGCAAATAACGGGTTGCTCCCTGGCACTGACACCAGTTTGACTCTGGATTGGATTCTGCGTTACTGAAATCCCACTTTTTTTGTTTTATGAAGCACTTTTGGTGGCCTTTCTGCGCCCAGAGGAATCTTGAATCTTGTGCATCTCTTTGCTTTTTTCATACCGTGTTTCTCCCCAGACAGCACAGAGGAAATGGTCTGGGTTGGGGTAAAACCTCACACTAAGCCTCTTGTCCTCCCTGCATCTCGGGTTTATCCCCACGTGCCATGGGGATAACCATCCCGCCCCTGGCTCACAGGCAGGTAGCAAAGCACAAAGGATTAAAATGAAGGACACTAATCGAGCAAAAGATGACCGTGCTTTATTAAAAACATGAAGTGAGGCGAATATACCTGAAAGCACTGACCTGAGGTGATGTCACCGATCTCCCCACATATTTGGCAGTTTTATAATTACCATTTTATGTAGAGATAGCATTACATTTTCCAGTCCTGTGCAGGTGAGGACACAGGTATCTGAGCGTGCGCCTGGACGAGCTGGCTGCAGCGTGGAGAGACTTAAACTATGTTTTGGCTCTGAAATTTTCTGTCTCTCCCTCTTCTAAATGCCAGTTCTAAAGCTTTTTAAACGACCAGCTGTTTCCTACAAGCAGACAGCTTTATGCAAAGGAAGGTGACCCCAACGGTGCCATTAACTCTGGTTTAATTCTGCAGGTATATAACAGAGTTTGTAAACCTAGGCAATGTTTCAGCTCTGCGCACTTTCAGGGTTCTGAGAGCTTTGAAAACTATTTCTGTAATTCCAGGTAAGGCGGCCTCCGGTTGGTGTTAGCTGTCGGGTGCAGGCCCTGTGAGTGATGTACTGCTTTGTCTGTAGTTGGTGTTTTATTTTGGTGTGTGTATTGTCATTGTGTTTTTTGTGTGTGACCTCCCTCATTGCAGATATGTCACAGAGTTTGTGGACCTTGGGAATGTCTCAGCATTGAGAACTTTCAGAGTTCTCCGAGCTTTGAAAACTATCTCTGTTATTCCAGGTGAGAACCATTACGCACTAAAGGCTCGTCTTGCGTGTACCTTTCCATATCTCCCCTCCCATCCCGCATTGCTTGTTTCTCTGAAATGGCACTGGGATATTTTTGATGGGCTTTGCAGTCTGTATAAACAGAGCAGTTTGAAATTAAGGCTTCTGGGCCATCAAATTCCGGGACAGACAGCCTGCTGTTCCCTACTCCTTTATCCCTGCGCACACATCTGCCCATCTGAGCTCTGAGGTGAGCGCTCGGCCTAAAGGTTGGTTCTGGAGCGTAGATTGAGGTGAGATGTGGGGAAGAACTTCTTTGGTGCGAGGGTGGTGAGAGCCTGGCCCAGGTTGCCCAGAGAAGCTGTGGCTGCCCCATCCCTGGAGGGGTTCAAGGCCAGGTTGGAGGGGGCTTGGAGCAACCTGTTGTGGTGGGAGGTGTCCCTGCCCAGGGCAGGGGGTAGAAGGAGTTGATCTTTAATGTCCCTTCCAACCCAAACCATTTCATGACTCTGTGGATGAAGGATCAGGCGCTCCCTTCCTCCTCAGGCTCCGCAGTTTCTTGCTCAGTGTGTCATCCCATTATAGTCAGTGTTTCTAGAGCTGGTTTGGGAAGAAAATGAGCAAAACCTAACCAAGATGAAAACATTTCTGTGTGAAGCTACTTCAGTTACTTGGAGTCAGATTAGATCTGGGCTGGTTGTCTTCTGGGTAACAACAAGATGCTTGCCTCCTGTCTTCAGAAAGGGCTAGTGCTCATTTTGAGATAGACTCAGCTAAATGGAGCTTTGGCACTACCAGCTTTTGCATTTCTGTGTTGTAGTGGAACCAGTTGTTGGCTGCCAGTGCCATAGTGTGTGGCCCAAAGCTGTGCCCTGGCCATGCCATGTCCCCCTGAGCTGGGCTTTGCAGGACCATCACTTACGAAGCCGCTTCTGGGCTCTAGCTGTGTCTGGGAGTCAGAGGGTGAGCAACGGCCCCTCCTTTATGGTACGAGACCATGGAGGCATTGGGATTCTGAGCCTGAATTCTTGTGTAGCAAAGTCTTGTGCGGATGATTTCTCAAAAATGTCCCTGATTTTGAGGCCAAGCTCAAGGCTCAGTTTTCATGGGCACTGAAGCAACTGTGGCCTTCCAGTGGTAAGGTGCTTGACCTGTTTCAAGGTGGGCACCCAAAATAACCTCTGGATGAGCTTTGGTCTTCTATTTCTTTGTGTTTTGTTTCCTAACGTGTTAATTGATAACGGTTCTTTTGCTTTCTCAGGCTACACTTGCACATAGGTTTGCCAGAAAAGAACCTGTGGATCTGTAGGGGCCGTCACTTTTGTCCCCGTTGCAGACTGCTAAACCCATCAGCTGGCCATGGCTGTTGTGCATGATGTTCTTAATGGCACCCGCTCCCCTTGCACCGAATGAGAGAATGCTCCAGTTCTTTCTTAGCCTTCCCCAATGTTTGTGCACACCCCGAGGGCGAAAGCCGTTTGCTGATGGCCGTTGGCAGTGTGCTGGGGGCCGCGAGGCGCGGTGGCGGCTCGGTCAGCCTGCCTCAGGTATCAACGGCCTTGCTCGAGGAAAAGCATCCGTGGTCAAATGGGTTTCCTGTGTGTTTTGCTTTCGTAATGGTAGCAAAGTGGAGATGATGCAACTTTAATGAGCTGGTGACTGACCGTGTGACAGCATGCCTTGTCTTCCTGGGGAAAGGAGCAGAACGGTGCCGTTCTGTGTCATTCTCTCCGTGCTCAAAACTAACAGACTCTTCCTTTTATTCCAAATGACAGCAGGGGGGAGGTCTGAGCCCTTCTAAATTCAGTGCAGCCCTGCTTTTTATTAACGGGCTGGTTTGCTGCACACTTCTATTAAATGGGATCCAGTCCGAGCGCTGGACACACTGAATGCACTGCGGCTGGAACCGTAAATGGCAAAACTGGCGTTATTGGTACTGGTTTTGCTCTGGGACAGGATTGCCCCAGCTGGGTCCAGCACAAACCTTGCTCCTCTCTCCGTTTTCTGACTGACAGTGTGAGGGATATAAAGCTTTTGTGTAATTAGCCTTTTGGGTTATTGAATCTGAACTTAGGCACAGAGTGCTCTTTATGGGCTGTAGTGCCATCAGGTCTCGGGGAAGAAGTGATTTTTAGAATACCCTTAAAACACAAAGTGGTTCCCCTTCTGCTCCAGCACGTGTAATGGAATGGGAATTTTAACTCTGTGCTGAGAAACTCATCTTAGTGTTACAATGAGTGCTGACTACATCTTCTGTCAATAATTCGAATTATCTTCAGTGTATTTTGTAGACAAGATGAAAGTGATAAGTGGTAATATTTCCATATTACCAGAATAGGACAAAATTCCAGGCAGGTTGAGGGTCTGTGTGGATTTTTGTGGCAGGAGTAGACTGTGGCACCTGTGAGCTAAAACATGAAATTTTGCTTCCATGGTATGGCCTGGCAGACTGTGTTAAACTCTGCGCTGCTCTAAAGATATTTATATTGTATTGGCACTTGAGTGATTGGGATTTTAATTGCCCAATGCCCTCCATCCCCGTGCGTGGCCGGTGACACAGCTGCGTTGAACGGGCCCAGGGTCTGCGGGGCAGAAGGGCGATGGCCCTGGTGGGTTTGTCCTCCTGCTGCTGGTGCCTCCTCCTGGTGCAACCCCTGACGGGGAAGCACAGACCCGGGGTGCCAAAGTGGGGTTGGGGGGCTCGGGGGGCTGCCTGAGCCCGGATGCAGAGCCCAGCATCCCCAGGAGCGCGGGAACGGCCGTTTGTCTGCCAGAACGAACAGCAAAGAACCGCTTTGTGCTGGAGCAGGGCTTTGGCCTTGATTATAAGTTTTGAAGATCAAAGTAAAAGATGTTTTAAAATGTTATTCCTCCATAAGAATCCCTTTTTATTTATGTATTTTTGAATCTTTTTTGTTCCTGATACAGCTCAACCCTCTGTTGGTATAGAAAGGTTTCCTGTCAGAGGTTTATTGCAGAACGCTCCCGTGGCCTCAGCCCCAGCCTTGGATCTCAGTAGCCCCAAATTCAGCTGGAGCTGTGATTTTTATTTTTTCCCCCTCCTTCCTCCGTTCAGCCCCCTCCACTGCTCACTCATCAGTGCAGGATCATCCTGCCTGACCTCAGAAAGGCTGATGAAAGGGCCCTAATTCTGTATGGTTTCTGCAGCCCAGACTCTGTCTCCTGACAGCAGGAATGCTGCCTTCCTCCCCCTGCTCTCAGGGGGTTCCTCTTACAGACCAGACTGGTTTGGAGAACCAGCAGTGGTCCTGGCTTGTGCCTGAGCTTGCTCTTGTTCCTGAGCCCTGCCCTTTACCGATGCCGATGGCCTCGGTGGAGCTCCAGGAGCCGGCACTGGGGGTGCAGCCCTGCCCGTGACAAACCCTCCTCCGAGTGATGGGTCCAGCTCTCACAGGGCAACGGGGAAGCGCTGGATCGGTTCAGTTCAGCAGTGGGAACTTCAGGTGTAGGCAGGTGGAAAGGTATTTGATCCTTGTAAGTTGTTGTAGTTTGTGCTGATGAGCCAGGCTTCGCCGCCGTGGAGGTTTGGAGCAGAACACCAAAATTTAACATCTCCAGACAAACCCTCCCATGGCGGTGCCTCCCCCCAGGCTCCAGTGTTTCTCCACGATGAGCGCTGGTGTCTTGTTTTGTTCTAACTATTGCTAGTTCACCATCGAAACCGGTGAGCTTGGGTCATCCATCACCTTCCTTGTCCCGAACGCCAGTGGCGATCCCCAGGAAAACAGGTTCCCCGTTTCCTAGCAGCAGCCTCTTGCCAGCCTGTTGCGGTGGTCAGGTACTGTCTGTATTGGAATTTTGGTGTTTTGTCCTTCTACAGGAGTGATTTCTAGTCTTGTTTTCTTCTCTGCAGGCCTGAAGACCATTGTGGGTGCCCTAATTCAGTCTGTGAAGAAGCTGTCGGATGTAATGATCTTGACAGTGTTTTGTCTCAGTGTCTTTGCTCTCATTGGGCTGCAGCTCTTTATGGGCAATTTAAGGAACAAGTGTGTGATATGGCCAATTAACGTGAACGAGACTTTCCTGGATAACGGCTCGAAGGGCTTTGACTGGGAGGAATACACCAACAATATGTGTAGGTATTTCTGCAGTGATACTCCCTAAAACCTTCTTATTTGACTTAATGCTGCTGACTGGGGTTTCTGACATGGCTTATAACATGGCATGTCCAGCTTTGGGCAGGAAAAACCCCTCCCTCAGATACTTTTCGTTTTTTTGGGAACTTGGCCTTGTTAAGGTGTTTCTAGTTGGGTCTTTGCTGTGCTCTTTTAGCTAAATACTTTGTCAAAAATACTTTTCCCCCCCTTGTTTTGTTTCCGATTAAAAACTATTTAAATACGGTAAAAGGGAAGTAACTGCCCATTTAAATCCCTGGTCTTAGTGTCAGGTCCTTCGCTGAGTTTTGCCGGTTCTCCAGCGAATTCCCGTGAAGCTGTTGGTACCTGTCTCTGCTTTGCAGCATCCTCCTGCGCTGGCTGGAAATGATGCTGGAAAATCATTTCAGAGCTGGAAATGATGCTGCGGAGGATCAAGGAACCAGCCTCCAAGTTTTTCTAACTTAATTTCTTCCTCCCTTCTCACTTTGAGCTTCTCAGCTCTGCAGTCAGCTCATTTTGCATTTTTATTCATGATGCTGTACAGACTTCCAGAAAGGTGTTTAAACTCAGGCACGGTTGGTGGGGTTAATGTTATTTAAAGCTGAGTTAGTTTACTGATAAATTTATCAGTTGGGGATCTGGAGGGATGCTCAGGGAAGGTTTTTATGGCTCTATAGTGTATTAAATCCTCTAACTCCATATGTGTGTGCATGTAATCTTTTCTTTTTCATCTTCTTCAGCAAATTTTTACGTGATTCCTGGCGCCCCTGATCCTTTGCTCTGTGGTAACAGCTCGGATGCAGGGTGAGTGTCGAGCTGTGTTCAGAGCAGAGACTAATCACCCTTGATGTTGGCTAATGATGGCAAAAGCTTTGGGGTGTTTCCTGTTGCTTCCTTTGTCGGTCCTGGTGTTATTTGGCATGTAAAAGGGTTCACGTTTCTTAATCTAATTATTAATCCATTGTTACTGTCCGTTTGACTGATACAATGTAAGCTGATGTTTTCTGTGTCCTCTCAGGAGGCAGGTAGGTCTGATGGTGATCACTAATGGCATTATTTCCCTCTGAATCCAGTCACAAGAGTCACCAGAGAAGTAGGGGAGGGAGGTTCAGAAATGGAAAATTTCCATGTGCTATTGGCTCCAACTGGGTTTTCACCCAGTCCTTCAGCTCTGAGACACATCTTTCTGGCTGACGTTGGATGAAAAGCCACGCGTTGCCGCGTCTTGTTTCCATGGGACAAAGCGAACGGGGCTTTTCCGAGAGCCTCTCTCTCGGTCTCCTTGTCTGCTGTTCTGACCTGACATGGGGAGCAAACGGCACGCTGTTTGTTGGGAGGGTTGTGAAAATCTCCGTGAGAATGGATAATGTGTGTGTTGTCAACTTGCTCTGTCCCTTTCTCTGCCTCCGTGACCTGAAATGCTCTTGTCCCTTTGGCAGCCAATGTCCGGAGGGTTACACGTGCATGAAAGCAGGACGGAACCCCAACTACGGTTACACAAGCTTCGACACTTTCAGCTGGGCTTTTCTGGCTTTATTTCGCCTTATGACTCAGGACTTTTGGGAAAACTTGTATCAACTAGTAAGTAAACACTTCGCTTGGGTGTTATACAAGATGAGAATTTGGGGACAATACAGGAAAGGAGAACATGTCAAGCTTTATTGTATCCCTCCTGCCTGGAAGAGCAGCTGCAAGCAGAGCGGTGCAGCGAGGTGGTGAGTGATGAGGAGGAAGGGGACGTCACTGGGGAGCGAGTGTTGGACCCTGGAGCCCAGGAGGGACGGCAGATCCTCAGGGTGCTGGCAGCTGAGCTGTCACTTGGTTCTGGAAGGACCTGACTGCCTGCTGCAGGAGACGGCTCGTGGCAGGGGGTTGGACTAGGTGACCTTTAAAGGTCCCTTCCACCCCAAACCATCCTGTGATGCTGTGGTTGTGGGAGATTCAGCTCCACTCTCAGAAGGTGCTGGGGTGCTTTAGAGGGCAGAGTGTTTCCTCATAACCCGAGGACGGTTTGGGGACCTTGCTGAAATGGCTTTTCTTTTTTGTTTGGTTTTAAGGGAGTCTCAGCATTGAGTTTCAAACTGTACTTGTAAATCCTTTCAGTTTACATCCGTTGGATCTTCCCTTAAGAGAAGAGGAGGGATGTCACCTTTTGTTTTTTATGGCCTAATGGATGTGCAGTGTCTTAGTGCTTTGCAGGGGAAGTGCTGAGATGTTAAATATTCAGCACCACTATATTTTCTTAGAAGCGTTCAGGTCAAGAAGCTTTGGATCAGTTCCCCTGTCGGGTGTCACTCTGAAATTGCTTTCCCCTTTCCTTTTCTCTTCCCTCTGCCCTGCTCCTCTTCTTCCAGACCTTACGAGCAGCAGGAAAAACCTACATGATCTTCTTTGTCTTGGTTATCTTTGTGGGATCGTTCTACCTGGTCAATCTCATTTTGGCTGTGGTGGCCATGGCTTATGAAGAGCAGAACCAGGCCACGCTGGAGGAGGCAGAGCAGAAAGAGGCGGAATTTAAGGCCATGTTGGAGCAACTGAAAAAGCAGCAGGAAGAAGCACAGGTGAGTGTTCCAGTGGTGTGGGGTTTGATGCGTTTACATATTTTAAGATTTCTTTGCCCACTATTACAGAGCAGTGATGTATAACCAAAAAATGCAGCAGTGCCCTGGCATCACATCCTCTGCTGACCGGGGTGACGTTGTTCCTTCTCTCTTTCCTGGCTGCTGCTCAAGCTTGCTGTGTTTATTTTGTATCAGAAAACTGTCTTCTGTTAAGGAGTTTTTAAATGATCCCAGAATTTCTACTTAAGTGTGGGAATATCTTTGCAACACGAACAAGCACGTTTGTCAGCGTTTACCAAATGCTTATGAGCAAAGCTGAGGGACTGAGAGAGATTACTCTGCCTGCAAAAGTTGACTGTAAAAATTTATGAGAGTCCTGGCTGCAAGTTTCTTACAAGAGCAAGAATAAGCATCTCAATCCTGCCCCAAAGACTTGTGCTGTGTGCATTAAGCCACACTCTTAAAGCAGAAGATGGAGTATTAATCATGGTAAGACCTGATTTATTTTTCCCTTCTCTTGCCTCTGCGCTCAGGCTGCTGCCATGGTCACTTCGGCAGGGACCGTCTCTGAGGATGCTGTGGAAGATGATGGTGGGGGGAGGATGTCTCGGAGCTCTTCTGAGATTTCCAAACTCAGTTCCAAGAGCGCCAAGGAGCGTCGAAACAGGAGGAAAAAGCGAAAGGACAAGGAGCTGTCAGAAGGAGATGAGAAGTGTGACACTG
Source organism: Bartramia longicauda (assembly GCA_028566575.1). Classification (NCBI taxonomy): domain Eukaryota; kingdom Metazoa; phylum Chordata; class Aves; order Charadriiformes; family Scolopacidae; genus Bartramia; species Bartramia longicauda. The sequence continues at coordinate 1,287,996 of JAOXNH010000017.1, read as the reverse complement.
AGAAGGTGTTCAAGTCCGAGTCTGAGGATGGCATGAGGAGGAAGGCATTCAGGCTGCCAGATAACAGGCTAGGAAGGAAGTTTTCCATCATGAACCAGGTAGTTTTCATTCCCTTTATATGTTTATGCTTGCTCATAGTCGAGTTAATATTCTAGTTTAGACCCTGATTAGCATGTCAAGGGAATCTGCCCGCCATCATGAACTTGCAGCGGATCAGGAGGGCACTTACAGGCCAAGTTTACAGCCCTTGCACACACTTAGTGTGGCACAAGTTGCCCCAAGAGTAGGGAACCTCACCAGGAAATTTCTTCGCTGCCGTATCTCTGCCAGCCAAGGGTGAACAACTCTTAGGGTACAGACACCGCCGAGGTGGCAATGATTTGTGTAGACCTGGAGGGAGAGCAAACCCACATTAGCAGCACTTGTCGGCACTGCAGCGCTTCATTTCCTTACTCTTCACACTTTGTCATTCTTTCTTTTCTCCCTCCCAGTCTCTCCTCAGCATCCCAGGTTCCCCTTTCCTCTCCCGACACAACAGCAAGAGCAGCATCTTCAGCTACAAAGGACGATTTCGTGACCCAGGTTCGGAGAACGAGTTTGCGGATGACGAGCACAGCACCGTGGAGGAAAGCGAAGGCAGGAGAGATTCCCTCTTCATCCCCATCCGTGGCCGCGACCGCAGGAGCAGCTACAGCGGCTACAGCGGCTACAGCCAAGGCAGCCGCTCCTCGCGGATCTTCCCCAACCTCCGCCGGAACGTGAAGAGGAACAGCACGGTGGACTGCAACGGCGTGGTGTCCCTCATCGGTGGCCCCCCTTCCAGCATGCCCGGGGGACGCCTTCTGCCTGAGGTGAAAATAGATAAGGCAGCTGCCGATGAGAGTGTAAGGAGGGCAGTCGGTAGCGTAGGCATGGCCATCTCCTCCCTCCTCTCCCAAACCCTGCCCTATGAGCGCACCGGGCTCCCCGGCGGAACCGGCATCCGTCTGTCGGACCGCAGGCGATGAGTCTGTACTGGACTGAGCACCCTGCGCTTCAACGTCCCCTCTCTCCTTCTCCAACTCAGTGACCCACCTCCTCCTTCTCCTCCCCTGGCTTCCTTGGAAAAAAAAGGCTTGGAATTGAGCCCTTAATTAAAGGACTAATAATAGTAGGAGCCCTTGGTGTCTGTCGGGGCAATTCATAAGGAGCTATTTAAAGCATGGGAATGGGGAAACC
>JAOXNH010000017.1:1272750-1286678 GCA_028566575.1 Bartramia longicauda | reverse complement strand
GGGGAAACCACCCCAAGTCTGCTGCAAATGTTCTCCACAATAAGATAAAATATTTAGGGATTCAAAAGGGCATGCAAACAGTCTTTTATCTCTCGCTAACTTTCACAAGGGAAAATAAGGACTGTTAGTAAAATAAAGACTTTTTAAAATACTATTTTTTAATTTTTGAATTTTCCTTGACTGGCTTTTTGTAATTAGTTGACTGAATTGGTATTGAGTAACCTTCTTAGTGGATCAACATTGCAGAATGCAGGAGAGAAACAAAGCTCAAAAACCAGAATATAAGTTAGTGGGGTTTAAAAGAATGTGGACAAGATTGAAACAACATCATTTGAGAGATACCTAAATTGATTTTTTTCTGAGAAAAGTCTGATTACTGTTCCTATAAATTCCAAGCTATTTTTTTTTTAGTTATTTCAATTCTCACAACCTGTTTGACCTTAATCAGTTCCATTAAGCATCAGATGCTGTGTTTTTGCTTCCCGAGTGAGCATGTTAGTTCAGTGTTTGCTTCAGTATTTAATTCACTTGCTAACACAGCATGAGCGGGGCAGGAGCAGTAACCTGCGTGCTGCATGCGTCAAAGGGGGAGTGTTTCTTAGCAGTTATTTTGTGAGCTCTTTATGTGGAGAGGATTCAAGAAGCAGTTAAGCATCACGGTGGGAGAGCCGCCTGGGCTGCGCAGAGACCTCGGCTCACAAACAGACAGCGGCAAATTCCTGTAATGAGGAAAAAGCCCAGTTATCTGTTAGCACAGGAGATTGTCTGTGCCTCACAGAGATTGACCCTGGGAGGGAAACTGTGAGGTTCCTTTAGAAGCTTTTCCCCTTTGACTTGGGGGAACAAGTTGATCCTTCACCAGGGTGAGATTCAGATGTGGTTTCATCTCCATGTTGTGCAGAAAATCAGCTTCATAATGGGCTGGAGTGGGAGAAATCCCTGCTGGTTCTCAGAGAGTGATGTGGCCGAGGTTCTCTTATCCTCAGTTTCAGATGCAGATTTTGAAATAAGTGTTGATACTGTCAAATGCTCAGTTCCTAAACCTGAGGAGTGTGGGTGGTGCAAAGGAGGCTGGGCTGGAGCTCCCGCTCTGCCCGGGGGGGTGTCAGGTGGGCTGGGGAGGAGAGTCACTGCCCGTCTGTGCCGGTCGGTAGCAGTACAGCCGTCTTTGTTAGAAGTGTTCTTTGAAATATGGTCCTTCATTTGTCTAAGGCTGCAAAGCGCTGGTGCTAGGAGAAAGGAGGGCTCGAGTGTTGGTTTGACCACTTACCTGATGTAGGAAAGCAAGGAGGACAGCAGGAACAAGGGTGTGTTTCTTGGGCATATGTGCCATGTTTCGAGGCTGCGAGTATGTAAAATACTGGGAAGACTAAGAGTTTGTGTTAATCATCGTATGAATTTTGCAGGGTACTACTGAAATCGAAATCAGAAAGAAGCCTGGTGGGTCTCTTCTGGTCTCCATGGATCAGGTGAACGCATCCTATGGAAGAAAGGATCGAACCAACAGCGTAATGACAGGGCTGACAAATACCCTTGTTGAGGGTAGGTATGGCTTGGAGGTGTGTGTTTCCAGTAGGTACAGACCCGTTGCCCTCCCGTGGTGTGCTGTAGGAAGGCAGACCCGTTCTCCTGGCTGTTATGGGTAGTTCCTCACACCGTGTCTGCCCTGGGTTCCCTGTGCCGGCGCTGGGCTGGCTGTCCCTCTGCACGGCACAAAACACGGGCGCGGACACACGTGTCTGCTCCATCTGTCCAAGAGGTGCCCAGCGGTGATGTTAAACTCCATGAGATGGGTTGATGGTGGCTGTGGGGACCAGAGCCATCGTTGGTCCATAGGGAGCTGGGTGAGGAGCCCAGGCTCGAGTCAGACCCCGTCTATTGGGCTCAGTGGCACCACAGACATCACCTCTGAGCCTTGGGTACCAGACAGAGGACACGCGTGCCCTTCAGACACACAGGATTCAGGTGGCCCTGCTTTTGAGTAGTACAGATTCACGCATTGGTTTTGCCTAAACCTACTTCTTTTGAGTCTTCGTTGATACAGAAGTATTTATTAAACTTTATTTTACTTGGTTTTCCACCTCAATTTTACAGATACAGAGGTAAAGACAACAAAGAGTTGTAGTTTTACAATACTGAATATGCAGCGTGGAGATTATAGAGGTGGTGTCTGACACGGGTGGTGTCTTCTGCCCTCTTTCAAGGACTGGAGGGACCCTCCTTTGCTCACAGTCCTGGGGAGAAGGAGGTTTGAGCTGCGCTAAGAGCTGGGGTGTGACAGCTGCCAGGAGAGAAAGGGACTTCTGGATGACGGAAATTCTGAAAGGGACAGCACGCGGAGATGAGATTTCCAAATATGTTATGCAGGAGCCGGCAAGAATTTATGAACAGCAGCCATATGAGGCTGATGATCTCAAATTCCTGCTGTCTTCTGCAATAAAATTGTATGAAAACTAAATATACTTAGAAACAGAGCAAGGTTCTGCTGCTGCTTCCCTCCTGCGCAAACGCCTACAGGCTGCAGTGCTACGGTCCTCCTTTTTAACTTTAGAAATTCCAAGGCAACTAAATACTAAGCAACCAGGGAACCAATGGGAAAGGGAGCGCAGTGGTCCTTTCCCTGCCCATAAAAAAATAAAACTTCATCATGAACAGCTGTGGAGCCTGAATGGAACCATTGCAAGACAAAGAACAGAGGGGGGAACTCCTGACTTTTATTTTTTTCCCCCTAAGCACTTGAAAGAAGCCAGTGTGAAAAAAAAAGTAACGGACACAACATCATGTTAGATTTCTGTACACGGATGTGGTTAGTCTTAATCAGGTTATTCCTGTTTAAAATCCTTTGCAGCATTATGTCATATATTTCCTCTTTTAGACCGTGTGTGCATTCAGCGCAGAATTCATTTAAGTTATTTAAAAACTGGCACCGAAGACAGTTTAGAATCTGTAACTTTGATTCAAACCATTTTACCTTGATCAGTTCCGAGTTAAATATATCCATTTCAAATAATTTGGACTGAATCCTAAGACCCAGGCAGGGTTTAGAGCTGCCCCTCCTGCAGATGTAGGGCCTAGGGCCAGCAGAGAAGCTCAGGGCAAAGACTCGCCCAGAGTCTCCTGCTGGGCCATGGCCCTAAGGCTGGTGGCTTGGTCACTCTTCGTCTGAAGCCGTTGCCAAGCATCCTGCACATCTCTGGTCCCAAGCGCTGCACGTACGTACGGCAAAACATGTCTTTGGCCCCAGAACATTGAGTTGTTGTGCAAGCAGGGAGACACGGGAGGGTTGGACGGGGTTTTAGCCGTACGGAGGGTCGGAGGATCCCGCAGCCTTAGAGGTGGGGGCTGAACTCCTGTTGCTGTTTTGTTTCGTAACTGCAGAGCTGGAAGAGTCCCAGAGGAAGTGTCCCCCTTGCTGGTATAAATTTGCCAATACGTTCTTGATCTGGGAATGCCACCCGTACTGGATGAAGCTGAAGGAGATAGTGAACTTAATTGTCATGGATCCTTTTGTTGACTTGGCCATCACCATCTGTATTGTGCTGAACACCTTATTCATGGCGATGGAGCACCATCCTATGACCCCAGAGTTTGAACATGTGCTCTCCGTAGGAAATCTGGTAAGATAGTATTGGTAAATATTCCTTACGGATCTACTCCTTCTGGGATACGTTACTTGTTGATGTGGACTTAGACTGAAAGAACTGCTGTTCCAGGCTCTAGAGCCTGGATATCTAGCCTGAAGATCAGAAAATGAACAAAAGCAAATCCTTGCCTGTTCTTTCTTTGTCTGTCTTTCCTCTGGAGCCTGGAACAGCAGTTCTTTCAGTCTAAGTCCACATCAACAAGTAAAACTGAGGGGCATGAGCTTGCCCTCGCTGCAGTCTGTGGCCACTCAGAGATGTTGGCTAAGGGTACGCTTCGCTGGGCAGAATTTATTACTAATTAGAAATCCGTCTATTAGTTCCGGGGCTGCCTGAGGAGGTTGGTGATACTTGCGCTGCATGAGGGGAGAAAAGAGTGTTGTGGACAAGCTCGAGGTGCTGCCCAGGCTGCACATTGGAACGGGCACGAGAGGCTGCATCGTTTGATATTTAGCCTGAAGATCAGAAAATGAACAAAAGCAAATCTTTGCCTGTTCTTTCTTTGTCTCTTTTCCCTCACCACTCCAGGTTTTCACTGGAATTTTCACAGCAGAAATGTTCCTGAAGCTCATCGCCATGGATCCCTACTATTATTTCCAAGAAGGCTGGAACATCTTTGATGGGTTTATTGTCTCCCTCAGTTTAATGGAACTGGGTCTGGCAGATGTGGAAGGACTTTCTGTGCTGCGATCTTTCCGATTGGTATTCCATATTCCACTTCTTTTTGGACATTACTATCTTAGAGCTAATGGAAAGATTTTTATGTAAGGAAAGGGAAACCCCACTTTTTTTCCAGTTTCGGGGAGGACAGAGATGGAGTAGTGTCATTTTTGTGGTCTCTTCTTACTTCACAACTGCTGTTTACAAGCTTTGAGCTACGGCTCGATGCGTTTAGGTGGTGAGGGGTGACTTGGGAGGTGAATGTGAATGGAGAGGGACTGTGCACCTCTTATGCACCTCTTATTTCATGCAGTCAAATTTGGTAGGTTGTATGTTAGAGTCTAATAAAAGTGCTGAATACCTACAACACTCACGTGCTTTAACTGGTGCTGTCACTGGTTAAGCTGATTTGAAAATTACAGTATGAAAACCTCAAGGTTAGATTTTTGAACGCAGAGAATGACAACTGGGGCTGGATTTTCCAAGGAGCACAATACTCAGAAGCTGCCACTTGTATCCAGCTTCAGAAAGTCTGTCTCCAAATGAAATTCCCTGGAAATTAAACTTTGATAGTGTGTTCTGGATATGCCCAGAGTACGAGCCCTTTTTTCCAGGGAAAGTTGTGAAGTGTTCAGGAAAGAAAGAAGTTATTTTTTGTGATACACCCTATAAATAAGTCTCCTGACTTCCTTAATGTTGCGAGGTTTGCAAAGCAAGACGGAAGCTTCGTGCTTCCTTTGTTAAGGGAGATCCCCACAGGGGGGATAACTAAGTACAAAACACAGGAGGCCGCATTCAAAGGGACGTTCAGCATTCCCTCCTCCCACGGCCCTCAGCAGCAGGAGCACGGCCTTATGTTTATGTTAAATACCAGGGGGTTGCCGTTTAGAAAGTTCTGCCTGATTTTCCTCTTTGTTTAAGATTAAGTTAAATTTTCATTTGTCTCTTTTATTTTTTGGTTTTTGTTTTTTGCAGCTGAGAGTCTTCAAACTGGCCAAGTCCTGGCCCACTCTGAACATGCTGATAAAAATCATCGGTAACTCAGTGGGTGCTTTGGGGAACTTGACCTTGGTGCTAGCCATCATCGTGTTCATCTTTGCTGTGGTGGGCATGCAGCTCTTCGGCAAAAGCTACAAGGAGTGTGTCTGCAAGATCAATCCGGACTGTGAGCTACCCCGCTGGCACATGCACGATTTCTTCCACTCCTTCCTTATTGTCTTCCGTGTGTTGTGTGGGGAATGGATTGAGACCATGTGGGATTGTATGGAAGTAGCAGGACAGGCCATGTGCTTGATTGTCTTCATGATGGTCATGGTCATCGGAAATTTAGTGGTCAGTAAATGGTTACTGATGGTCTTTATTGGTTGCCTCTGGGTGGGGTAGAACATGGGGAGACCGCAGGACCAGGGAGTAATGTTTTATGAGTCTGTTCCAGCTCTGGTGGGGTCCTTCGTGGCCTTTGACAGATGAACAGTCCTGTTGGCTTTGGTAGCACCAAAGGGTGTGCTTTGCTTGATTGGGGCCTTAAACAGTTGCCCATGAGTAAAGCGTCCAGGCACTTTGCGATAAAAGCTGGAGGTACAAAACCCTCAGTCAAATGGGCCAGACCCACACCTTGCCTGAGGAGGTAAAAGAGGCTTAAAAGAAGGAAAACCTGGCTTTTCAAATGCCAGGAGAGGAGATAATTTGGTATGCAGGGGAAGGTCCTGAGGTGTTAAAATTAGGTTGGAAGTTTCTTCTAAAATCTGCCCACTAGCTCAATCATGAGGTACGGTGGTGTGCAAGAATCGGCTGGTGAAACTGCACGGCCTGTTGTGTGGGAGGGTAGACTAGAGCATGATGTTTCCTTCTGGTCTTAAATTTTACGAAGAAAAGTCTATGGAGGAAAATGTAAGCAAGGATGAAGTAGTGTGAACAGTTGCATGCCTTCAGTGTAGCATTGTGAGCTCTCTCTGAGAGGACTTGTCTCACCAAGGGATTTTGACAAAGTAAGTCCTGGGGGCTCTCACTAGATGTGGGCAAGGAAACAGAGCTGGGAGCTATCCCTCAAAATGCCTAGATTTGGCCCATTTCCTTTGAGCTAGAGGTGGGACTAAACCAGTAACGCTGAATTTAAATCCCTTGGATGGCTGCTGCCTAAATCCCTCTCCGGCAGCCGCAGTCTGGCTCCTGTGCAGGGCTCTGTGGTGAGGACCTGCCCAAGTCCCATCACCACACAGGGCTGCCCCCTTCATGGGACACGCTGCAGGATCAGTGGTGCCTCAATAGGTCTGTGGGACACCAGAGCTGGTTCTCGGTGTGGTGTTTGGAGACTGAGCTCCCTGTTAACATCAGCAGGACGTGGGTGATTAAATACTCCTCTTCAGCTTTGGAAAGGTCACCCTTGTGTGTCAGCTCTGCCAAGTGTCACCTCTTCTCCTGCAGGTGCTGAACCTGTTCTTAGCCTTGCTACTGAGCTCCTTCAGCGCAGACAACTTGGCAGCAACGGATGATGATGGGGAGATGAACAACCTGCAGATTTCTGTTATTCGCATCAAGAAGGGCATTGCCTGGACCAAGGCAAAAGTGCGTGAGTTCATGCAGGCTCATTTCAAGCAGAGAGAGGCAGATGAGGTTAAACCCTTGGATGAACTGTACGACAAGAAGGTGAACTGCATCGCTAACCATACAGGGGCTGATATCAACAGAGACATTGATTATCAGAAGAACGGCAATGGCACGACGAGTGGAATTGGGAGCAGTGTGGAGAAGTACATCATAGATGAAGATCACATGTCCTTCATCAATAACCCCAATCTCACTGTCCGGGTGCCTATTGCTGTAGGTGAATCGGATTTTGAAAATCTCAACACAGAAGATTTCAGCAGTGATACAGATCCTGATGGCAGCAAAGAGGTAGGATGAAATGCTAAAAATTCACTCTAGTCATTTGACCCTTGTGCAAGTGCCTGGAAGCATCTTGGGAGGGAGAAGTAGATAGTCCCAGCACAAAACTTCTGTTCATGTTATGATGTCTTTGCACTCAAGGCAGAAGTTTCTTGGGCTGGTTACTCTATGGAGAGCCACAAATACTTATCAATTTATATAATATAAGTACTTAATACTGTCTGTCCTGTTAACATGTGATGTAACCTGGGTCAGGATCTTAGTGAGGTGAAGTGAGGAAACAACTTTTGTTACAGTAAATCTGGTGAACAAATTGCTGAGTCGTCATGAAGTTGGATATTTTTGGGGAACTACTTACAGATTGGATTGGGTTTTATTTTGTGTTCAAGAAACTTGATGAGACCAGCTCCTCTGAAGGTAGCACCATTGATATAAAGCCTGAAGTGGAAGAAGTCCCTGTGGAGGCACCAGAGGAGTATCTGGACCCTGACGCGTGCTTCACAGAAGGTAAGCTGACTCTGAGTGTAGGAAGAATCATAGAATCCCAGGTTGGAAGGGACCTCAAGGATCATCTGGTCCAACCTTTCTTGGCAAAAGCATGGTCTAGACAAGATGGCCCAGCACCCCGCCCAGCTGAACCTTAACAGTGTCCAACGCTGGGGAATCTACCACTTCCCTGGGAGATTATTCCAGTGGCTGATTGTTGTCACTGTGAAAAATTTTCCACTTGTGTACAGTTGGAGTCTCCCCAGGAGTAACTTGTACCCATCACCCTTCAACTTTTCCATGTGTTTCCTTGTAAAAAGGGAGTCTCCATCTTCTTCATAGCCACCCTTTAAGCACTGGAACATGGTGATAAGGTCTCCTCTAAGCCTTCCTTTCTCAAGGCTGAACAAACCCAGTTCTCTCAGCCTTTTCTCATACAGCAGCTTCCCAGTCCTTGGATCATCTTGGTGGCCCTTCCCTGGACCCTCTCCAGGATGGCCACAGCTTTTTTGTATAGTGGGAACCAAAACTGAACACCATATTCCAGGTGTTCCAGCTGCGTAGAGTGGGATAATGACTTCTTTATCTCTGCTGGTGATGCCCTTGGTGGTGCAGCCCAGCATCCCATGGGGTTTCTCTGCCGCAGCAGCACACTGGTCACCAGGGTCCCCGTTGCCCCTTTCCACAGAGTTGCTCCCCAGCCAGGTAGATCCCAGCCAGATGGGAAGGCTCCGAGCTGTTTCAGGGACCTGTCTACTCTAATCTTACCTTAAGGTTCGGTCTCAGTCTGGGTCAGGGCTGGCTGTCAGCTTATTTTGAGACCCTCCTTGGACCCTGCATCACAGGTGAAGGAGTTCAGAAGAATTTGCAAAGTCAAGGCCTTCGAGATGCAGTTGCTATTGCAGGGACATAGATGACCTGTGAGCAGGGCAGGTTGAGCTTTTGTGCAACTGATGCCTTGAGTACATAGAGGAAGACAAATCTGGCTTCTGGTCGGGTTTTTTTTTTTTTCCCCTTCTGTCGCTGGCCTCAATGTCTTTCAGCAACTGATCCATTATGGGTATTCCCATGGCAAAGATATCTTAAATGGTTCAAGGTTATTTTATCAGTAAGTTTTCCATTCCTCTTCTGTCAAGTGCATGGATCCCTGACCAAATAGAACAATCTGTTCACAAATTGATGTTAATTCAGGTGCTCGGATACAGAAGTGGCAAAAGTAATCCTCAAGAGCACAAGAGGCTGAAGCTCAGTGTGGTTACTGTTGTTGGCATCAAAACTGCCTCCAGACAATGACAATTTTATGTTCTCTCGTTAAGTCACCTGTTACCAAAGGTTGGGCTCATGCTCCTGTGTGCACTGTCCCCGTCACAGGCTGCATGCAGCGCTGTAAATGCTGCCAGGTCAATATTGAGGAAGGGCTGGGGAAGTCTTGGTGGACCTTGAGGAAGACTTGTTTTCTGATCGTGGAGCACAATTGGTTTGAGACTTTCATCATCTTTATGATCCTGCTGAGCAGCGGTGCTCTGGTGAGTAAAATACAGAAATATGTGTATCCCAGTGGTGTTAACGAGGGGACATCTAATTGGCAAAGCTGTGTGTAGGAGACTTGGTGAAATAGCAAGCTGTGATGATTCTTACCTGGAAAGCAACACGGCTCCATTGTGGTAGGTAGTGTACAAAAGCCTTTATTAATGATTTTGGTTCAGTTTAAATGAAGAATGAAGTCCACAAGTCCACAGCAGTTGGGATCCCACGGCAGCAGGCTGGTGTTGTGCACGTGCCCATCTTTCACAGGGGTTAACAGGCTGATTGCCAGCGGACTCAGCCCTGTAGGATGCGCCCCTGTGTGACTGGGGTGGTACCAGTTGCTGAACGGTTAGATACAGAGGCTTGTACTTGGAGCCCTAAAAGGCAGAGAGGTTCTTGTGTTATTTATTCAGGCCTTTCCTTTTTTGTTTTTTTGTTTGGTTTGGGGTTGCAGTGTTGCAACTGCTAGAGCAGGTACGGGGCACTGTGTGAGAAATGCAGTTCCACCACCTCTCTCGGTTTGATTGAGCTTCTGGATAATGATATTGGACTGTGTAATAAATCCAATATTCTGACATGAGCACCTGATTATTTCCCAGGCTTTTGAGGATATTTACATTGAACAGAGAAAAACCATCCGGACCATCCTGGAGTACGCGGACAAAGTTTTCACTTACATTTTCATCCTGGAGATGTTGCTGAAATGGTGTGCTTATGGATTCGTCAAGTTCTTCACGAACGCCTGGTGCTGGCTGGATTTCCTCATTGTGGCTGTATGTATCCTCTCCTCCTTACTTCTGGTTGGAAAAAAAATGTTAGTTAGAGGAATGCTGGGGTAATGTTTTCTCCTGAGAAGTGTCCTGACTGGATTATATACTTAATTCGCATTCAGTCCCAGATATCTGTCCGTTTCCAAGCCCAGGATGGAGCCCTTGGGCTCGTTGAGTGTTGCCGGCGTTTCCTGTGCAACTCTGGAGTTTCTGCCCCGTGGGTCCTGTCGAGCCTGTGGAGACAAAGGAGAGTTTTCCAGCCCTTGGCTCTTTTGCTTCTAGGAGTCCTGCCTGCGCGTGGAGCTGCTGGAAGGTGTTAGCGGGAGAGCTTGTGCAGACCTGGTGTTCCTTGGTGACACCGCTTTCTGTAATCACTTGCTTGTGTTATTAATGATGGGGGGATGACGAGGGAGGCAAAATCTCCCCACTCCACGAGCTCTGTGGTACTGAACATGGGGCGCATGTGTTTGCTCCTTATGCAGAATGAAGTTCAACATCGTCCTCCTGTTAAAAATATCTACTGCCCAGGAGAGAAAGAGCAGGACGGGATTACAGAGCCGAGGGATCGTAGCATGAACAGGGGGAATATTCGGTCTGGACAGTTCAGCACCTCATTGCCCTGGAATTCCCCTACAGAGCATCTTGATAGGGAGAAAAAATTCTCAGATTTAAAGGACAAAGACAATAGAGAGGAGCCTTAGCAATAAATTTGCCTCTGAAGCACAGCAAGGGCTTTTAAAATAAATAGAATTTATGCTGTCAAAAATGGCAGAAAATTGCAGAATTCAACAGGATATGAAGTCTAAAGAATTGCAAAACCAAGGAACTTTAGAATCCCAAGTGTTTGGATTCTTCTAAAACATTTCATCACACCCAATTGTGAATCAGTGTCCTTAGTGAATGTCCCAAGAGCAAGGTTAAAAAAAAAATTTAAAATTTTTCCAAGTTTCTCATTTGGAACATTTTGAATACGATTCAGTTATGCCAAGTTGCTGTTCAGTGACATTATCACTCTGGAAATATTTCTGAGTAGGTGGAGGAACTATGCTTGGAATTCAGGGGCAGAAGTGACTTAAGATGTCTACATTTCCTGTGGAAGACTGAATTTTTAAATTTATTTTTTTAAAAAAGTCCTCTCTGATCCCCTTAACACCTTTCCTTTTAACACACATCTTGAAGAAGTAACTCTTCTTTTCTGAAAATAGCCCTGCATCTCTCTCAGTGCCTTGAGATGAAGAACAAGTGCTAACATGGGAGCTCATGTGAGATAGCATCTCTTCTTCTGAACCACCCTGAGGAGGGAGTTTCAGCAAACAAAATTCTTTGGGGCACTGGATTAAAAACTCCCATCAGCAGCTGAGCCCAAAAATAGCACTTGCAGTCCTTGTGCTTCATGTTGTGAGTTGAGCTCCAGCTGTTGGGAAGGAGCGAAGGGCAGGTTAATTGGGAGATGGGTTAAAAGCTTCCTCTGCTTCCCAGGTGGGGTGAAGGTGAGGGAGGCGTTTGCAGGGGGTGAGTGGCTCCGTGTGTACAAGGAGCCGGAATTCCCAGTGCTTTCGCAGAAACTTCTCTTTTCACTTGCTCGGGTAGACAGGACAGTTGCACATTTTTCTCTGCAAAGAATCTGAAATGTGAATTTAAGATGCCAAAATATTACTCGGCAAAATCTCAGCTATGCATCGTGTCCTGTATCTCTTAAATCACTTTTTTTTTTTTTTGAACAAATTTTCTAAAGTGATGTAGATGGGGTGCAGAGAATAAGCCTTTGCATCATAACAACGCTCTTGAATGTTATTTTTCAGGTTGATAGCATTGTCAAATAACCCTCCTGCTCTGATTCCCAAAGCTTGCTGGGTGTATTTGTGAAGACAAAGTCTTTTCCTGGGTAATAATGAAAGCTTCTGCTTTTCAGTCAACCTGGAATTCCCTTTTGTCTGACATCGGTGCCTGCTGTGTCTTCTGTCGGAGCGTCCCCAGAGAATAATGCTGGGAGCCCCTGTGAAAGCCAACCTGCCGTGTCATGGCGTTGTGTTCATGCCCTACTGGGGAGCCAGGCGTTATCCCAAGGGGAAGAAGCTCTAAAAGTGAGGATTCAGTGAAGCCTGTACCCTGTGTTAGATTTACAGGGGAAAACACTCAATTTCTCTGTCTATTCTCCAAATCCCATCTGTGTTGTGAAATTTGGCACTAGGACGTTAACGTCCCGGCGTTGCTGCTGGCTTGGTCCCGTCCTGAGGAGGCTGATTTTGCCTCACAAAGGCTTCGCTGTAACTTTTGGGACACCCCTGGCATGTTCCAAATCAGTCTAATTTTAAAAGCAGAAAACCACAGGGAAAACCCATGTTGCCACGTATTGCGGCTGCTTATTTTGGGGCAGATATGAAGACAGAAAAAGCGTGGGGCATGTGCACAAACAGTAAAATAAGATGAAATCTCTACATTTTCCCGCATCGTCATGCATTTGAAATCTCGTGTGAATTAGAATAAGGATTGTCCTTATAATTAATTTCACATTATTATCTTAATATCCCTTTTTCAAAAAAGAAAAATAAATAGAAAGTGTCCTATTCTGAGAATTAAGCTACAAACCCTCACCTGTTATATGAGGTCTCATGTTTTTCCATTATTTGTTACTATATATTGATGTCTTTTTTTTTTTTTATTTTTCCTTAAAAAAGACCTATCTGTTTCTTATCCATGTCTGTAACGTGACAATAGTGGGATGTGGGTGAAATGGTGCCTGTAGATACTATTTACACGTGGCCGAGTCGTGGCTGATCTAATCCAAGGAGCTGTCTGTGAGCTGGTGGGGGGAGAGACCCCTGCCCTCAATGCAGGTGACAGCCCCAAAATCGATGGCCCCGCGTTTTCGGGGCTCGATCCTGCAGGACCCAGCGCTGCTCCCGACTGGCCGCTCGAGGGTGTTCAATAATTCACAAGCGTAGAGCCTGAATCTGATTCCAGGCTGCTGGGAAAACAGCTTGTCTTTGTCGTTACGGTGTTGAAAAAGGGATATAGGGGGAAAAAAAGGGTATAGGGCAAAAAATAGGGATATAGGAAAAAAACCAGGGGTATAGATAAAGGGGGTATAGGAAAGGAAAAGGGGATATAGGGGGAAGAAAAAGGGGATATAGGGGGAAGAAAAAGGGGATGTAGGAGGGGAAAAAGGGGATGGGGGGAAGGGATGTAGAAAAGCTGTCCCAGCTGTGTTGTTGTTTCGGTGTCCAAGCCCGAGGAACCATGCCACGGCCGTGTGCCTGGGCTCACCCATCCTCATCCTCCCCGGGGATGGACGCTCACTGGGGCCATGGCAGCTTCAAGCAGGCAAAAATAAAGTGCCCAGCTGTCAGTCGGTGTTACAGGCAGAGAAAACCTTGGGCTTTCAGGCTGTAGAAGTTGGGGTTGGCTGTGGCAGTGCCGGAGGGCTCAGCGTGCCCGTTTTTCAGGATTTTGTCCGAAGTGAGAGTCCCCGGAAGGCTGTGGCTGCTGGCGGGAGCAGGGTGAGCTGCTGTTCAGGTTGAGCGCAGTTGGTGCAGTGTGTGTATTTATCTGTATTCTTTCTCATAGGTACCTTTAACATTTGTCTGGCTTAAATTTAATGGGCGCCGCTGGGATCCTGCAGACAGTGAAGGGCGAGGGTAAGGTTTTTGTCATCGTTTGGGCTCTTCCTTCCGACAGCCCCCTTCTCTGTCTGTGTGTCTCTGCCTCTCTCTCACTTATCTTTCCCCTATGTCCTTTTCTTATACCTTTCTCAACCGCATTATTTCCTTCCAGGTCGTTTCAGTCAAGTGAAGTAGGCAGCTGGTGTCATGTCTTCGGTATTTATTACGGGGGCGGCCCAGGCTGGCTGCCTGGGCTGGGCAATCAGTGCTAGGGGATTCATTCTAACAGTCTGGAACCTTTTTTTTCTTTTTTTTTTTTTTCTTTCTTTCTTTCTTTTTTTTTTTTTTCTTCTTTT